>JAWWES010000021.1:858810-880305 GCA_035583135.1 Lophotriccus pileatus
TGCCCAGGCACTTGGAACTGCACTGAGCTCTCCCCTCAGTCTCCTCTGCTCCAGCTGAACACACCAAGTGCCCTCAGTGTCCTCACACGGCTTCAAATCAAGGCCCTTCCCCATCTTTGTTGCCTCCTCCACATTCTCTAATGGTTTCAGATCTTTTTTATACTGTGGTGCCCAAAACTTCACAAAATAATGACTGTTCATAATGCCTGCACATTTCAAATACTCTGCAGCTGATTGAAGCCTGCCCCCCCCTGCAGCAAACACACTGCCCTTACCTTGCTGCTTTTCCCCTCCTTCCAGCTCATCTTTTCTTTAACTTCCCACAACTGACCTCCCACTATGCACCGTTTTCTCTTCACATTTCCCAGGCTGCTCTGAAATGGTACCAAATTCACAGTGCAGGACAAAACTGCTGCTCTCCTTGTGTTATTTCCAGCCTGATGATGGACATTTGGACCTCAATAGATCTGCTGTAACACCATACAATCCTCTTTGGACTCAGTACATGAAAGCCACAAGTATTTCCCTTTAAATAAGATGATAAACTCCTCTGTGTGTTTCCAGCGCACAAGGCCGGCAGCCTCAGCCTCCCCTTCTGCTTTCACACCAGCCTGAACTGTACTGGAGCTGCACCTTCCACACAGAGCAAATATAATTCAAATGCAGTTTCAATCTGTGCACTTGTAAAAGGAATGAATAACATGACAAACCCCGTGTACGTCTCACCAGCGATCAGCAGAGAGAAGCTGTGCCATTTATGTTTCAGACTGGATCTACACACAGCACAAGATCAAACAGGAGGAAAGGATGCTTTCCTTTCCTGCTCTGAGAGACTGAAATGGCACATAACCATGGCCAACTGCAAAAATATCATCCTGTGTTCTTGGGGGTGCATCCTGTGGCACTGACTCTGGACCAGCAGCTCGGGTTGCTCTGCCCAGGTACAGAGTGTGGGATTCTGCCTCTGGTGGTGAAGGAGCCATAGGAAGGTTTGTTCATCTTCCCACAGCCCAGCTGCTGCACAGCCACTCACAGTAGGGAAGGAACTGACTCCATGCTTCCAGAAGTTGGGAATGCTGTTGCTTCCTAAATACACATGTCCTCTAAGTGAAGAGGAGGAGTTCTGCCTCAAAAGAGCATCCAAGTCCTGCAGATGAGCAAAGGAACCCGCACTGTTGCTGAAGATTATCGGCCTTTCCTTTAGCTCAGGTGAGGATTCAGCATCATCTTCACAGGGGTCCAACAAACCTAGAAAGAATGTTGTTTGGCAGAGCTGATTGTGATCATATCAAAAAGCTTAAAAAAGGGGCTGAGGAAACAAAGCGGTGGCCCCTGCATTCAGCAGTGACAGTGCATGACAAACATTACTCTTCTGTAAACAAGGCAAAAGGTGGCATGGCTCTAACCACAACAACATCAGTGAGGTTACTGCTTTCTCTCCTTCTTATTTTGAGGGACAGAAATGGAAAACAGTTTTCTTACAGTCAATAAAGTCCGAATCACAAAAAATAAGAATTACCTGGTCAATACCATTCACTGAGCTGTGCATTTGTCTCAAAAAGCAGAGAATGTATTCCTGATAATGGCAGAGCAGAACATGAAAATAAAAGGTCTAAATCTGAAATTGGTCTGTTTATAAATATATTGCAAGAGGATAATGTACTTCTCACATGCTTCCAGTGTAGCAGTGAAGCAATGAAAGCTGCAGTATTAAACTTGCTGCTTACTCATCAATTTTCATGTGAGACTCTCACTGGCAAGTGGCCCAGACTTGAGATGTTACTGTAGTTACTACTTCTGTACCTCAAACAATGTTGACTATTTAATTACTGAAGTGTTTCTTTCTAACTAGGTATTTTCAACCATTGGGTCTGACAGAAGTGAGAGAACTCTTCTGTGCACAGGTTTGCTCAAAGAGGTGCTGATCATTGACAGATAACCTCAATTTTCATGTTTGGAGATGGCTGTATCCTTAAATACAAATTCACAGTTCCTCTGCCAGTAAGAAGCTGATATGAAGCACTGAACTTTTTAACAGGGAGTGAAAAAGTAGAAGTCCCTCATCCTGTTCCCAGTTTCATTCATGTATTCTCTCACATTATATTTTTCATTGCCCAGTTAAGTGAGGCAAAAAAATACTGAGAGTGTTCACAAATGTTTGGGAACTATTTCTGCTCAGGAAAATCAGTGTTTGTTTTTGGCTGACAACCCTGTGTTTTGGGGATAAACAGGAGAAAGGAGAATTAAATGAAGAAGTGTACTATTCATAGACAAAACATTTTGGTTTCACTGCTTTCTGTACCTGCCAGGCAATCATAAATCTGGGATCTGTGCATGTAGTCAACATGGAAAGCGAAGGTTTTAAGGATCTAAGTATTCCTTAGACTTATCTCCTGCTACCTGTCTGATGGAAGGACCTTTTCCAATGCCATGTCAGGAATGCCAGATGTCAGGAAAGGCTCCTGCCTTGCACAGAACAGGATATGCAGTCAAGGACCAAAAGCATTGCATTCTCTCTAACAGTTTGACTCTGGGGCAAAAAGTCAAGCTACAATGCCTGTGCAGTATCAAGAATCTTACTCCTTCAGTGCATTCAAGTGTTAAATTAGTTCACCCTCTCAAGGTAGTGGTCACCATCCTTATAAGAAAATATGTCATTTCAGCAAATTCTACCCTTACCATAGTGTCTCATTTATCCTGATAATAATCTAGAAGAGACTCCTGGTTTCAGGTCTCCCTGGCCTGAGAAATGCCAGTAACTAACCCAGCCTCTGAACAATTTTGGGTGTTCGGGGTTTTTTAGCAGTGGCTCACCAATGTCCAAAGATCACAGTATTTTAACAACCCTCACTCAGCTCTGCTGCAGCAACCAGAGGATGAAATAAAAGCTCCTGACCCTCTTATTAACACATATATTAAACTCATTAGATTTGCAAAGGATTTGAACTTATCCCAAACTGACCAGTTCTGCCTTTTTTGTCATTGTTATTCTGCTGCACGAGACTTTGCCCAGTTGGGCAATATCAGACCCAACATCAGTTCTGAATAAACAGGAGTTCACAATGCCCATGTTCTCCAGGCTATTACAGGGACTGCAGCTTCATCCAATCTCAAATCCCAGCGCTCACTTAAAAGCTCTAACCCTATAATTAAATGTAGGTCAGTTTAAAAGTGGACAGTTCTTCTCAGGCTTTCTCCAGAGCTCTCAGCTCAGCCCTCAGCTCTGTCTTTTATCTCCCAGGGCTGACAGATGGCTGTCAAAACCAGGGGCTTCCCGGTAAAAACTTTTAACGCAGAGAAAAGGCTACAACAGTGTAGGAGGAGATACTTAAAAGAGAATAAATCTGTCTGGCTTGCTTTCTTCAAAGCTAGAATTCTTCCCTTGCCTAAAACATGCTGAGGACGAGTTTAACCCAGGGTAACTCCTCTGTAGTCTCACGGCCTTACACCAAGGAGGATTTTGACCCAAATTGTTGGAGACATGCCTGGAAAAATAACCCTCTAGTTTGATTCCCAACCCTGCTGCACAGAGGGAAATCTTTCTTGTCGCTCCCTCAGCTCTCACATCTTAAGTTCTGTTTGAGATTCTGCCCTGGCTTTGCTCACCCCTCCCAGCCATTCCTCACAAGGGCAGGCAACAGGAGGCTGTCCTTTGCCCCACGAGTTTCACTCAGATATACATCACCATGTGTTACAGAATCTGGCCTTGGGGTTTGGGATCTTTTCTCACCAGAACAGAGAGGCACTACCACAATAAATCAATGCCTGACTTGAGGCAGGTAAACTTGGGCAGGTTTTCCACTTCACTGTGTGCTTTTAAAGCTCAGCAACACACAAAGTACTCAGATTGTTTTTCTTAAAGAGAAACTCTCCATGTGACATTAAGGGGTATTGGGAAAACCAAGGGGAACAATGAAACCCTAAAATACAGGGAGAAGCAACTTAGGAATGGAAACACTATGTAGCTCTACAACACACAACCCAGCTGGTTTCTCACCTCACACTTTATTCTTTTTCAACTCAGATCTATTTTAATCTCAACAGAACATGGCTCACTGAGGCTTTTGTTCACTTAGCACAACTCTGTAGAACAAATGAAACCATATTCATTTGCCATACCTCTATGTATGAGTTTAAGTATGTTTAATACTCTTAGTCATTATACTAGTCTTGAAATTACCTCAGTGTGAAAAGAATACCCTGATTTAATTCTCCTTTTACAGTAACCTATACCTTTTCCTTATCTTTCCAAGAAAAAAGCCCAATGTCTCCTTACTGTTAAGTATTCAGATATTCATTATCAAGCTATTCTAGAAGACATCTACACATCTTAATCTTTTGTTGTTAAATCAATTCATAATTTAATTACTGAAGATTAAAGACTCCCTGATCTAGCTGTAATTTTTTTCAGTCAGTGTGAAAACAAGTGCACCATGGAATGAGAGAATTCACATCATGGCAATCACTAACACATCATTCAAATCACAAAAACAAAAACAACCTAAATGAACACCTACATTTCTCATATTTAGACAAGTTTTCAACTTCAGATGTTGTATCACTATGAAGAATGAAGAAAGCAGCCTTCTATCCAGTTTAGCATTCAGCTCATTAGAATGCCAAGGGAAAAAAAGAGGCAAAGCCCAACACTGGACAGTTTTCATTTCCCCAAGGAATTCCCATGTAATGACATTATTCCAGGCATTTAGGGCCAACAGAATATTCAAGATAAATGAGCTACAACCTAGAAAAGAATCCACATTTAAGCACTTGCTTCTCACCTTCCCTTTGCTCTCTCCCTCATATTTTTGCAGGACATTGTTCTCCTTCCCCAGCACTGCAGTGAAATGTTCTGCCCTGGGTCTGGTGTTATTATAGAGAATAATCCACATTATTCCTGCATTACTCCATAAACAGATTCCATATTTTCCATGTATATTGGCACAGTGCAAAGTTCTGATGTCATCACTAGGACAATTTAACACACGTTCACCAACTGCAGCTGGATTCGTTCATTCTTGATAAAAATGTCTCTGTCAGCACCTGCACTACAAACTCACTGCAGCCAAAACCAGGTCTGGATGCCGAGGAAGAGAGGGGTGAAAATTTTATCCGTCCATTGGAGTAAGTTTTGACAACTTTCATTATTTTAGAGTTAGATTCTGTCTCCCTCCCTTGCTCTTTTCCTCGTATTAGTATCAAAATACAGTATGGACGTTTCAGCCATCATGAGGTTGAGTAGAGCCAGATGTGCCCTGAGTAGGACACCTGAGGTGACACCCCACACCCCCAGTCTCTGGTTTAGAGCCAAGGCATCTGTGCAGGATTGGAATGGTGCTTTCTCTTGGCTTCAGAGGAAAACAGACCAAGTCCTGGCTCTTTGCAAGTCGAACACCTTCACACCCAGCACACTGAAGACACAACTAACAATCTTCTACCTTTCATGTCATCCCTGGCCATCCCTCCTTTCCTCAGTCATGTTGAATTGAAAAGATTACCTTCATATTCACTTGGTTACCAACTAGAAAGTGTTTTCTTCTTCTTAGACACCTAGAATTGTGAATAATTCAAGTCCTAATTCAGAGCAGCCTTTCCTGATAACAAAAAAACCCCAAGCCCATGAACGCTGACATGAAAGACACCTCGTGTGCTGAGTTCAACTCTCCTCTTGAACACACTCCCACTCGTCCGAGTAGATGAGAACAGCTCTGCCAAAGTGGAGCTGGAACTCCAACAGCTCGCTCAGGCCAGTGAAATAGAGTTATTTGTGCTATTACACAGCAAATATTTAAGTAGCTAGAGGAATACAGGTCAAAAGTACTAATGGTGAACCAAAGCATTCTGTTTTCTCCTCCCCCAGAATTACTGCAATAACTTTATCAGCAGGTATATTCTCTATATGCTCAGCAAACATACCTGTGCACAAAGCAAGCCAGGTCCTCTTTTAATAAAGCAATTAAACCATCACCCATTTCTTCCCAGTTATTTTTGCCACTGGAAATATAAATGATGAAAAACTCTCCAGTGCTGTTTGCAAACACTGAACGTGAATTTCGAAGTTCGGCACCAATCCATGGAAACCACCCAATGTGGAACAGAAATCCCTGTGACATATCCAAACACCATGCAGGCAGCAGGTGTCTTCTCCACTGATGTCTCATGATTCACAGCCTTACCAGAAGCCTTCTCATGTGATGGATATGGGTAATAATTTAAAATAGCTGTTATATTGCTACTCACGTGCTTTCAATTCTACATTTAACAGGCCACAGGTACACGTGGCACAGCTCTGAACACTCAGTACTGGTGAATTAATTGAGCTGAAAGCTGGGTTACTGACAAGCCAGAAGTAACAGCTGATGCTAATCTTACTTCTGATTCCCAGGGAATTAATACTGAAGAATGTACATTACTAAGAATTGCTAATTTGGGGATTTCTTCTTTTCTTGGTCCGTCGCTGTTCTTCAAATATCTTTGGACAAAGACATATCCTTCCTGTCAGAATGTCAGGTCTTTGTTTCAGCACACAGCTGAAATTATCACAAGGGCAGTAAATTAAAATCTTAGGTTTTTAAAACTAGAAGGGAAAACTGAAACTCCACAGCAAAGTCCTGTAAGACGTCACTTTCTGCCTCCGTCACCTTTGTTTATAAAACAGAACAGAATCTGCTGCAGTCTGCCTTGCCTTTTCTATTTACAGAACAGTGCTGGTCTCCTTAGACTCATCCTTTGGCATTCTCCTGGGGACGCACCACAGGTGGCAAGAAGGGAAAAATGATGAGTACAGTATTTCAGTTTGTGGCAAAAGAAAGTCAGATGCATGGAAGCATAAACATGAGCTGTACCTCTGTGTGCCGGCAGCCAAGTGAGCCTCAAGGAAACCTCTGAAGCAGAGTAACAAAGGTAAATAAAAACTAGGAAATGGATTTGGGAACGAAATATTTATTTTTTTCAGAACTCTCGAGATTCTATTTGAAGATAAAGCAGCTTTTTAGTTTCAATTATTAACCTCTTGCATGAGAGAATTCTGTTTTAAAGTCTGGACTGTGTAGTAGAGCACAGTCATGTTTTCCTCTGACGGTTTCTATCACTTATTCTCTTGGAATCTTCAAAACACTGGGAATTCAGGATCTTAGGAAACTGGTTTAGCACTAAATATTAACAGTAAAAAATTAAATTACGATTAGGTCAACTTAAACAAATCACACACTTCACTCCAGCCTTGGCTGCTCTGCCTGCTGCTAATTTGTAATCAATTTTTAACTAATCTCCTTGGGCCTTTTGCAAGCCAATACAGTTTCAGTAGTTTCTGTTCCTCAACGTCTATAGTTTAAAACTTCTATAAGTTTTAAAGTTCTGGTAAATTTGGTTTTCAATCATCACAGTGAAGAACTGAATTTGTTCCCAGGTAATTTTATAAATACCAAGCCAAAATGAGCACAGGATGCCCTCAGAGGGCATTAGAGTTCAAGAACATGGGCTCAATATTCAGTTCTGCAGGAGTCTATTGGTCATTCCCAGAAATGACCATTAACTGAGCCTCCAATTAGTTCTTCATTCCAGCAAAAGTGTTTTTGTCACCACAAGTGAAGAATTCCCCATTTGAAGAGAAAAGCAGAAAAGTCCAGCTACAAATTATATTTGAAAAGGAAAAGAAAAATACCCACTTTCCAACAGAGAGGAATGTCTATGTTTTTGTTAAGGAAATTATTCACCAAATTACTGTTACAATACTAATACAGCCCAGCATGGCTAGTACTAAAATTATCCTTATATAATAGAATTAAACACCCCCTCCCCATATTTAAAATAACCAGCTAATCCAAGATTAAGGCTTTTTTCCAACTATAAAAACAATATTCAAAAAAAAAGGTCAAACTGGAGACTCCATTCAGCATCCAACAATATTGCTGAGGTTTCTGCTTAAATAAGGTGTGGGACAGGACTATGGATTCTACCACACCAAGAGCTTTAAAAAGTCCTGCCCAACCCTCTCAGACTTGACATTGTTCCAGATGTTCATCACCGTGGCCAGGCTGAACTCTGGTCTGTATTTATGACACGTCAGTCAGTGCTACAAGCCAAAAACTTCTGTGGCTCCTTCCCAGCACAAACACAGCACAGAAATTCAGTGTAGAGGATGAAAATAGAAAATTCACAGTGCTGAACTTACACACTCCAAATCATTCCTCTTTAACACTTTGCAATGACCTTACCTGGGCAGGAATAAAGACTGGAGAGGAAAGACAACTGCCACAGGTTTATTTCTGATTTTAAAGAATAAGCTTGTAAATATTCAGAGTAAAAACACTGAAAATGGAATAACCTTCAGTATTTGGTGTTAAGTACTGAGTTTGTCACTTAATATCACTTATCACTCTTCTCTCCTGGTCTAATACCAGAATGACTGACGTTTTTCCATTTCCATAACATCAAGTCTGTAATGCTTAAAATATCTTACGAAATACAAGACTCATCGTTGGCACGTTAGTTATTAACAGGAGGAAAATAATGCCTGTGTCATCAGCAACCTTGTGTGTCATCCAAGGGGAAGACATCCAACATTCTTCCTTTTCTCCACCTGCTTGATTAATTAAAAATTGTAGGCACTGAGCATCAGTTTTCCAGAGTTATTTATCTCATCCCTATGGCTTACTCGAGTTTTAGATGAGAACAAGTTTTTGACATTTGCACACTGCAAACAAACCTGTCACCAGCTGGACCCATTTGGACACCTGATGCAGCTTTTGCTGCTGCCCTGTGCCTCCCACACAACCCTGCTCTGCACTCACATGTCCCTGGGCATAACTGGAAGCCCATTTTCACCCTCCAGAGTTGGACTTGAGCAACCAAGAGCAGAGACCATGCAGACCCATCCTCCTGCCACCAGCCCAGTGTTTGCTGTTTGACCTGCTCTCAGCACTCTGTTCACCTTGAGTTTTCTGCTTTATCTTTCCCCTCAGTGGCTGAAAACACTGAATTATGGCACGTGACAGGCACAGCACTGACTGGCACCACTCATTTTTTCAGAGCAAAGTAAGTGCCCTTTGGAAACTAATAAACAACTTCACTACTTTTCTCTGAAAAAAAGAGTCATCCCTATTAAAGGCTTTTCTAGACTCATCAACCCACTCTTAAGTGCTCTATGGTGCATTTTCCCTCCCCTCTGGTTGGAGGACGCAGGACAGGACAATAGGAGGAGGGGAAAAAAAATAAAAAGAAAAAAAAAGAAAATTAAAAGATCATTTTCCTCCCAAAATTCTCATTTAACACTCATGCAGAGGCAGAGGCCTGTGGGGGCTTCCCCAGCAGTGTTTTCACAGCCAGCAGCTTATCCTGTAACTGCCACGAGCCTCAAGACTGAAGTTTGGTCACCCACACTGATAAGATTTGGTCTTCCGAGGGCTGAGTACACTGAACTCCTGCAGACTTCAAAGCACAAATAAGTGAAGCCACTCTTCTGGGTTTGGGTGGTTTCTTTGTTTGTTTGTTGTTGGGGTTTGGAAGTTTGTTAACTCGTCTATCATTGGTTTCTGTGTTGCCATGGTTATTATATTGTCTCATCGCATTGGCCAGCTGAGTGACCAATCAGCTCCTTCCCCCAGCTGCCTATATAAGCTGCGGGAGATTTGAATAAACCCTCTTTTTCTTCGCTGCTGCATCCCGGGTGTGCTGCGTGGTTTCTGCCTCCCCGCCGTCTGTCCCTGTCCCGAGGGGCGGGCGGCTGGGGGGGGTGATCTCGGCCCTGAGAACCTGCACCGGACTGCCGGCTGGACTCTCCAGGAGATACCCCTCTAACCTTCAACAAATACCCCAACTTCAACAGTTTGTTTGGATTTTTTAATATATATGTAGTGCTGCCTAAGGTCTGTTTTCCTGCTAACTCATTTTCACATGAATTCCACTTGTCTGCACTACCTATTTTTCCATTCAACCTCAAATAAGCTAACCACTTGATACCAGTAGAACTGCTCCTAAATCTGTTCCAAAACTCTTTTGGAGTGTATGGAAAGCACTTTGACACTAAAAAGCCTAATAAGATTCTCTTCCTTTGAGTCTCCAATCCCCCATGAACATCCTCAGCCTCTACCCCTCCCAGTACATCTCAGGACACATCATCTGCTTCAGAGCAGAAGATTCCATATAGGAAGGAAATCTTGTGCAGCTTAAAACATGACCAGTATGATTCCTTTTTTTCCTCACTCCCCTTCCACCGAGTGTGAGGGTGTGCCCTAAAGGTACCAATGCACCAGGAAATAAAATTATCTACTTCTGTTCTGAGTGCAGCCACTTCCACAGGGGAGCTGAATTCCCGTCTAACAAAAGGAGTTGAAAGCCCAGTCCCACCAAAAGCATCTTCTCAAGTCTGCCTCTGAACACCTGAGTGCTGCATTATCACATCTTTGGGGCAGAGTGATCTTATGACACCACTGGCTAATTGCCACCCCGATGAAAGAATATGAGGGGCCACTGTTCATTTCAGCACGCCAAAAAATGCCTTTTAGGAATATTGGTGGGAAAAGGTACATCTTGAAATATGATGTGAGGAAATACTCTTCTCCTGGCAGCATTAGATAAACAATAACCAAAGTTCCAGTACAAATTATTACTACTGAAATAAATAAAAAGAAGGGTATGATGTCTGGTTCAAAGGTCCAGGTGTTCCATAATTTTTCCCTACTTAATTTTTGTCAGCTGATGACCTCGGGCACCTTTAATGCTTGTAGTGCATTGAGAAAGATTTCTGTGATACACAAAATCCTCATTCCATGCAGACTCTAGATGTGTTCAGATCAGTGGGACTGGTCTTATTCCAGAACGTTTTCATTATTTAATCAGAAATCCATTAAAATTCATGAACAAAATATTTTCTGGAACATCTACATTCGTAAAGTGTTTTCCCCCGAGTTCTGCAGCTTTTACACAACAGGTTCTTTTTACTGCCTGGTTTTATTTCATGGAATCCCAGACTGGTTTGGGTTGGAAGGGACCTTAAAGATCCTCCAGTCCCACCCCCTGCCATGGGGACACCTTCCACTGGCCCAGGTTGCTGCAAGCCCCATCCAACCTTTGATAACTCAGTTCCCTGATGTCTGTCTCTTTTATAGGTGCCATCCCTCATTTCACAACACACCTGTAAGTTATAAAGGGTTTTTAATAAAGATTTTGCACAGAATGAGGACCCTCCACACAACACACTGCAGTGCACATCTATTCTGTTTATTGTTTCCAGCCCAGGGAAGGCCCTGAAGAGGAAAGAAAGTGACAAACTGCCAGTGAGAGCCAAACAGGATAATCTTTTCAGGAATTCCTTGAAAAAAAAAAAATTCAAGATGGAGAAACATTAAACTTCATAAAAGGTTCATCACAAAACCAGCTTAGAACAGGAAAATGAAGACAAAAATCCCAAAGGAATCCTGAGCACAATCCCCTGTCCCTGGCTCAGCTGCTGCCAATCCTCACCCAGCTTCCATTTCAGCCCCATTTTTAACCACACAAGGCAGAGCAGAGCTGGAACACCCAGTAACATGGAACAAGCCTGGCTTGCAGCTCTGGGCTCCAGAGACTAAAAACCCAAAGTGTCAGTGCTGCTGGCCCTGTGAAGGCGGCGGGGATGGATGTGGACAGCTCCTCTCCACGTGTGCACCAACACAGCACCTCTGAGACAGCCCTGCAGAGTCACAAAAAAGGGAAAAAGTTAGGAAAATCATTCAGAGCCTCCTCCCTGTTGAGCCCCAAAAGCTCCTGCAAAGCTTCCGTGGCCCAGCAGCTGTGGAGGACATTTATCTTATTGAAATGAGTCTCTTGGGAGTGCATTTAATTTAAGTCCCTGAAGTTAACACCATTAGAAGATACATTTCCTTGATGATTAAAAATTAACCACACAAGTATTTCAAAGCTTTTGAAATAACTTCGGACTAATGAAGGACTAATTGCTTCACTACATGTCTTCATATAATAATGTATAAAAAATTGGTGCCAACTGTCTTATGTCAACTTCTGCATCAGTTAATTACATGTTTGCCATCAGTCATCCATAGTCACAATTAAAGCATGAGAATAGTCTTATAATTAGTTTTCTGGTTTAGAGCAAGAGACAGCTGAAGGAAGTATTAAAATGTGGTTGACTTTTTTTTGGTTACTGAGCTGACAAAATCATTAGCACCATCTTAGGAATCAACCCCAGGGCTGATTGGAGTTGTATCTCTCAGGTTTAAGCCACCCTTAGAAAACTCTCAGGTTTAGCAGAACTAAGTCCACAAGTTTCAGTTTGTTCCTTCTTATTTTTTGAAATATCACGAGCAACATCTGGTTATTTATCAGATTAAGAGCAGAAATCTAACACATGAAATTAGTAGCCAAACACTAACTCTATTTTCAGGGAAATAAACAGCAGCCAGGACTGGGGAGGAGGCACCTTCATCACGTCCTTCCTGATGGGGAAACCGCTGCATATCCCAAGCGTGACATCAGAATGTAGCAATGGCACAGATGTCACTGGAGACTTACACTTTGAGCAAATCCCATGTAAACAGCAGTGCTGAATTCCCTGAGTTTCTTACACTAATGATTAGCTGAAGTTTAAAAGCTGGTTTGTTTTGTTGGAGACGTTTAGAGGGTTTTTTTAAACCAAGCATAAACACATTGCAGCATCTCCATCTCAGAAGCATCCCACACACAAATAAGCAATCCCAGGAGTAAGCTGGTACAGTGCAGCTGCTGCTCTCTGCCTCCAGACTCAGGGTCCTGCTTCAGCGAGGCTGGGAGTCAAACCCAGCTCACCCTGAGCAGACACAGGAGAGACACAGAGAACACCAGGGGCTGTTCAGATGATATGGCAAAGCAGGATCTCAAGCTCTGAGTTTCCTCCAAACCTTCTAGAGAATGAAATCCTCAGAACAAAACAGAACAAAACACCCACAGATCAACAGAAAAATCACCACCACAATAAATGTGTCTGCATATGTAAAAATAAGGATGTTTCTCTATGGAGCCTAAGGCATTTTTCTCAGAAATGTCTTATTCTAAAATTGTAGTTCATTTCTACAAGGAGACAGTCAGGAACACAGCTGGGGAGGGTGTGGGTTTGAGATTAATGGAAACTAGAAACTGGACCTCAAAAAACTCCTGACACAATTATTAATTTCGGTATTTTTAAACAAAACAGCCAGCTTGATCTTCAGTTCCCCAAAAGAGAGTATTGAACTAAGGGCTTGATTCCACACAGAAAGGACAGTTCAATGGCAAAGTTAACCCAAGAGTTTTTCAGATCCACAGAACAAACATTTCTGCCTTTTCTATATTGAAATAGAATGTGCTCACCTCCCAGATTTCAGTTTGCACGTGTCTGAACTAAGCCTAGGAAGTCACTTTTAAAAAAAACCAAACACTTTTAGGAAAGTATCCTTCCCCACCCCCAAACACCACACTGCACTCCCTGGAAGAGTTAAATCAAAGACAAAGGTCTTGTAAGGCACCAGGACCCCAGAGCCTCCAGGACCCACTACAGGCAGGATTTTTAAGGCTCCTGCTCCCACACACTTGGCTGGAAGGAGAAGGGCCAGGGCACAAACCCCTCCTACAGCACAGCCTAAAACTCCTCTCTAGAAGATGGAGCAGCAGGACTGGAGCACAAGTGCTGTGAGGAGAGGCTGAGAGAGCTGGGGTTGTTTAGCCTGGAGAAGAGAAGACTCAGGGGTGACCACATCACTCTCTACAACTCCCTGACAGGAGGTTGTAGCCAGGTGGGGGTCGGTCTCTTCTCCCAGGCAATCAGCAGTAGGACAAGAGGGCACGGGCTTAAGCTGTGCCAGGGGAGGTTTAGGTTGGATATTGGGAAGAAATTCTTTCCAGAGAGAGTGCTCAGCCCTTGGAATGGGCTGCCCAGGGAGGGGGTGGATTTCCTGTCCCTGGAGGTGTTCAAGGACAGACTGGATGTGGGATCAGTGCCATGGGCTGGGAACCACAGCAGGGTCGGATCAAGGGTTGGACAGGAAGATCTCAGAGGTCTTTTCCAACCCAGCTGATTCTGTGAATCAGTGATTCAGTGGCTCTGGGATTCTGTGACAAGTGTGACCTCACCCTGAGCCCGAGCGATGCCTGGCTGAGCTGCTCCCCCTGTTTGTCCCAGCCAGCAGGGCAGTCCAGCACAGCCCTGCAGAGACACAGCTGAATGACACCCCTTCCCTGACAGCTCTGAATGCACCCAAACCTTTGGGGATTTAAGGACAGTGGTACCTCACTTGAAAGAGTCTCAGGGGCACCTCTCACTTCAGAAGGGCTTTTTGGCTCTTAAGAGCTTTCAGAGGGTGCTCTGCAGACTGCTGGGGAGTGGGTCCTTCCCAACTGCCAAGCAATTACCTGGAATGAACATGGAATGTGATGGACATGAAAAGGAATAATAAATTACATCTTGTGCAGATGCCAGAAGGGATGTGCACTCACAGAATCCTGCTGGCTTTGTGCTTCTCTTGCATGTCTGACCCTGAATCTCAGTGTGCCCTGGCTGGGATGCACCTGGAAGGACATCCCAGCCCAGCTGACAGCACACCTGAGTGCACTGGATCAGTTTTCACAGACACAGAACACCTCCCAGGCTTACCTGACAGATGCTGCTCTCTGTGGCAAGGACTTCAGTCTCTGAACTAGTGTAACAATGGGACCCCCATCCATGCCCACACACTCCCAGCCACCTTCACTGATAAGCTGACAGAATTTAAGCAGAGCCTGTTTCACATTTTAATCTATCCCTCTTTTAAACCAGCAATTTTATTGCCATTTGTACCTAGAGGAACTTGTGGTCACTGGATTCATTAGATGACAAGGCATTCTTTATTCAGACATTATCTAATTTCACAACCATCTGAAGCACACGAGCTGCTCAGGTGCCATTTTCTGCTGCTGATGAATTTGAAGCTCTTCAAAAACACTGAAAAAAGTCACCAGAGGCTGACGGATTCCAGAATCAGGCAGGGGGAAAGCTGAACACATGACAACTTCAGACACTTGCATTCCTTAGTCCATTCTCTATCATTGTCTGACATGCACTTTTTGAAATAAGATGATAACTCAGAAACCTAATTAAAAAAGCTGTTTAAAGTGCTCCTCTCACCCTTTCCTCAAGTGTTGAAAAAAATTCCCTGAAAAAAGGGCTTAAAAAATCATGAAGATGCTTTAAACACTAAACTTTGTCTCTATTTAGAGCCACAAATTATTCATTTTACCTTCAAAAGTGACGTATATTTCCTGTGAGGGTGCAGCACATAAATCACTATGAAATATGCTTCTAGTTTGCAAGTCTGAAACTCAGTAATTTGAGTTGCTTTCAGAAAAAAAGTCCCAATTTTTGATAGTAATGTCCTACAGAAAATGCCATTTCAAAATTTGTATGTAAAATAATTGGTTAATAATAAATTAAGGAGCTGAGGTGATTTTCTCTTCTGTTTTGCTTCTGTCTTCCTTCTCACAGCTGAGGTGAGAAGGTGTTCTTGGTCTGGGGAGCAAAGACAAGTTTTCTAGGGGGGGAACATAAATCAGACCATATAAGTAAGCTTAATAACCTCCACTTCAGAATCTACATTCCTGAAATCAAAGGCATTCATGTAAAGGTAGATTTGGGGCTTCGTATCATGATTATAAAACAATCCCACCCACCAAATTTCTTCATAAAATAAGAATAAAATGTTTAAATATGAAACATAATGCATACAAAAAAAGGGCATTTCCTCTGTCAAGATATGAAATGTATGAAGAAGAGGGTTTGATCAGCTTGTATAATGAGTGAAAATTAACTACAACAGACACGTTGCTGTATGGACATCGTATGTACAAAGCAATCCAGTCAACGAGTTGCTCACATAGAGTCGTTTGTCATTTGTGTAGAATGCATGAAATTGCCCTGCTAATTGTTACCCAACAAAATGGAAAACAAAAGAGGAATCTGAGGAGTCCAAAACATCAAAAGGTTTTTTACCATCTCTTCTCATTGCTGAAGATTTGTTGTTGGGCGGCATTCTTTCACTGTCCTTCTTTTGGGTCTGCTATGGAGAATGGGACAGTCTGGAATGGAATTTCAGAGAAAGGGCACTGGGGATTATTCTCTACTGGAAGGAAATATAAGACATTTCTTGGATATAATCTCTGATGACTGATGGTGCAACGCTGAAGTTGATGAGAGTTTTGGCATTTATATTTATGAACCCCAGTCAGATGATCCCTCTTTCTCTCTCTCTTCTTTTAGCAAAGTCATAGAATTCATGCCAACAAGGACTGCCAAAAAAGTATGTTAACCAGTTCTGGCTCTAGAGAAAGACTTGGAAACTGTAGATATATTAATAAAAGTGGGGTTCGTAAGCTGAGAATATATAGGTGAGGGAGGGGAGAATAGGCAAATGGATGTCTTTGCTCACTGCTTGACAAGTTAAGAACCTCATGACACCAAAGCCGAGATTTCAGGGGTTAATCAATCTTTACTATAAGAAAGAAGGGCACTCTTTAGCTCTCTTTTATAATACTGAAGAGGTGTTAATAGCTTATGCCATTAAGATGCAAAGTCAAATACAATAGATTTAAAACATAAAATAAAACAAACCCACGTAAAACGTCCTTTGTGGCTTGGGCCAGCAGCAGATACAATGAAACCCGTGTTTCACTGAGAGTATTTTGAGCTCTGTGTCACCCGATGCTGCTCAGAGCCAAGGCTGCAGGGTGGGATGGGCTGGTTCCCAGTGTCTCACAGTGTTCACACATCCACAAGTGCTGCTCAGGGGAAAGCAAAGTTAGGAGCAGAATTAGAGGAAAAGCTTTTCCTGTGTATCCTGTGCAGTAAACCCTGCTCAATTGCCAGGTAGTTTTTCCACCAGCAAAACTTAGTCATGTTGCAGAGCCTTACTCCATTTACTTGAATTTTACTACTATTTATGAATTAAGAAATAAACAAAAATACAGATTGAATACATTAAGCTGGAAACACCCCCAAAAATAATGCCATTGGGGAAAAAATGAGGAAATCATTTACTGTTGTTGTGTAAGAGCAGCGAGATGGAGTTGTGTCAAAATAGATCTAAGATGGATCATTTAACTACCCTGTTTAAAAATCCTAATACTCAATACCAGAGTTGTCCCAATCTGCTTCAGTTTTAATTAGTAAATACTTTAAAGTAACCAGCACCAAACAGGCGATAGAATTTCTGTGCATTTCCTCTGAGAACTGTTCCAAAGATCTGGTTATTGCTGAAGAACAATTTGCTGACTAGAGATCAACATAGACAACAAAAAAGTTGTGATTGGATAAAATATTGTGATTAAGTAAAATACAAATGCACACCATCCAGGTCATTTACCCCACACCAAAAAACCAGCAACCCCCTGAATAAACAAGCCTGCACTACACTGTGTGTGCATTTACACACTGACTGCTTCCGCGGGCACAATTTTTAGGGTTTTTTCCCCAAAGAACTGTCTGCTCCCTGATGTTCAGAATTATCATCTGCAGTGTTCAGTGTCAAGGTATGGAACGTCAAAAACTTGCAAATATGAAATGACAGTTTTCGTGTCCTCCTATCAAAATTAAAATCTCATCAGTAAATATGCATTTGAGTTTTATCAGTCCAGTCCTGGTATATCTGCATCTGCAGATGAGAAAATACTGGCCAAGTCCTTGTCCTACTGAATTCATGAAGGATCTTGGGGTTGATGGCAGTGAAGACACGAGTCTCTTTACTCCAGTGTTACCAACAGTCTTTGCATGCACAAAGCCTATATTCAAAATTAGGGACTTCTCCAGTGCCCAGGACAGCTTGTTCAAGACAAACAAACACACAGCCAGGAATTTTACCAACTTTTTCTTGATCCTCAGAAATAAGATGCACAATTCCTTATGGGAACAAGGTTACTTTTGGACCATGACTTTGAGAGCTGCAGGGCCCTGAAGCAGAGAAATAAATGCAAGAACAGCACACAACTGCAGCTCTGCATTGTTCCCCTTTCCAGTAATTAAGCCTCATCCTTCCCCTTAATGAATAAATAATGAACTGAAGAAAACTTTAATATGGAATTAAAAGTAAAATGAACACAACCTTAAGGGACGTTTCTGGATATACATTTAATTTTACTGTGAGACCAAACAGGGATGGCACAAGGAGGACAGTCCCAGTTTATTTGACTAACAAATTATCCTTTTAGCAGGGAGGCAGATTTGCTTCCAGCAGGGACACATTTCAGAAAGTCCCGACGTGACGCAGTTGTTGCCCTGAGGTGCAATTCCTTAACCTTTATGAAGTGCAAAGTTTGAACCTGGGATTGTTATTCTGCAATTAAAATAATTGTAAAATAGCTATTGCACCATGTGTGCACAAGGAAGCCACTCAAGGTTACAAGGGCAAGCTGAGATTTTTCTAATTTTTAACCTTTGAGACCCAACTTCGAAAAAACCTGTATGGCTGCAAAGCAGTTTTTTAACCTTGCTATTAGGAAGATAAAAGGCTTTTCCTAATATGTATTTAGAGTCGGCAAAATACCTTTATTTAATCTTATCTTCTACGACTCTGATCAGAGACAAGGTGCTGGACGTTATTTAAACGCCCCTGTGTTCTGCAGATAAATGCTGGCAAAAGGGAGCAGGTCACACAGCTCCAGGTGCCAGGTTTATCTTGAGGTGAGTACTCTGGAGCAAAATGCCCAAATGAAGCTGGGACAGATCATGCTGATAGACGTTGGTTCAGTCCAGCAGCTCCAAGCCTGGCAGTGAAAAGGCAGAGCCCCAGGAGCTGCTGCTGTGCAGGGACACAACCCTTACGGAATCACCAAGCTTGGACACCATCTCCAAGATTGTGGAGTCCAGTCCCATCCCCACCTTGTCACCCAGCCCAGAGCACCGAGTGCCATGTCCAGTCATTCCTTGGGCACCTCCAGAAACAGTTCTGCAAACAGAGCCTTGGATTTGGGCTCCGGTCGTGACAGTGTGTCCCCACCTTCCATAATGCTCAGGCGACGGGAGATTTCAAACCCCCTCACAAACAGAAAGCATTAGAAGTGAAAGATCAATAACATTTGCTATAAAGCAATTGAGTGTCTTGCTTTATGGAGTAGAACCTCATCATTAGTTAGAGAATCCTCTCACCACTGAGCCTGGGGCTTCGTGGAAGTTTAGATGAAATACAAGGTACCAAAAATTCCAAGTTTCCAAACTCTGGTTTCCAGAACTTCTGATTCCTAGAGGCATTTGAAACCCCCTTAAAGGACTGAGAAGGAGATGCTTTGAGCTTGGCAATGATGAGGACAAACTTTGACTCCCATTCTGCAAACACGTGTGGGGATACACAATTACACAGGGAGCTGCTTCACTCCATGAGTTCCCTCTCAGGGGGACGGTTTGGGGGATGGCAAGGGAGCTGCTGCTCATGCACTGCACAGAGGGGTGGGAGAAGCACACAGCAGACAGTCCCCTGCAGCAGCTGAATTAGGAGTTCAACAGACCCAAGAAGAGGGGTTGTGGTGTTTAGTGCCTCCCAGTAAGGGAAAATAGCTGAATTTTAATTCTTGGGCTGGAAATAACTCCATGACATTGAACTTTCAATGGCAGTTCTAGCAGACAGCTGCCAGGGCTCGGGCTCTCCTCGCCACACACTCCTCTTTCCCTCACTGCTCCAGGGCTGTGCTGGTGCAAACTGCACAACCACACTGAGATCCAGGTTTGGGAATGACTTGGCAGAAAATAAACTCATCAGCACCTCCCTGATCCAGCTTAATGTACAACAGCACTAATCCCATTAACAGCAGTGCAAGGGAGTGACAGTATGAGGAAGAAGGGACAACAGGGGCAAGGCTCTGAAGCCAGAACAGTTGTCTGTCCCAGTGGATTTTAAGCTGTACCCCTGCTTAGCCCTGCTTGATTCTGAGTCAGGGGGACAGACTGTCTCCTGCCCAGTCCCACTGCAGGATCATCACACCTGCATACATATATCTCACTGCATAAACCACACAGGAGTTTAAAGTTTTAGAAATTGTCCTTTGACCATCCTACAGCTGTGAAAGTTAAAGGAATTGCTTAATTCCCTGTCGGACATAATTTTTGTTATTTCTGGAAGTACCTTCTGTTTTGGCCATTCTAGTCTTGGTTGGGGTGTCTGCTGGCAGCCCTTGAGCAGATCACTCCAGGATTACGACACTGGGATTTACAGCAGAGCAAACAAACAGCAGAGCAGGGCCAGCAGCTGCTTTCCCTCCCAATGCAAATGAGAGATAAGGACTCAGCTCCTTCTTCGATCCCACAGCCCCAGTCAGTCTGTCCAAGCTAGAACTGCCTTCAGCTGGCACCAATCCCAGTGTCTTATTCTGGCTTTATGGGGCTTTTCACAGCTCCAGCTGTCAAACCAGTGACAGCTGAGGGTGGCTCGTTGATGTGCAGCCTGGAAAAGGTACGAACAAGGACCGGCTGAGAGCGGTTTTACTTCTCGTCCTGCTCCGAACTGTCACACTGGATGTGCTTCCTTCCAATACTTCAGGGCAGAGAGAACTCCACAGTGGGTCTCAGAGGTTCAAGATAAGTTCATTAAGCCACTTTGTTAATCATGTCCATGAATTGTGCTCTCATTTCTTATGAGGCTTTGTGTAATAGATTTTATAAAACCTTAATGGAAATCTAATTAGAGCCAAAAGTCTTTGAAAGATTTCATTCTTTTTTTTCCCCTTCTTTCCCCTCCTCCTTTTTTTTCCGTTTCAATTATGAATTGTAGGAAGGGACAAAAAGGGGCAGCAAAAAGGAACACTCCAGAATAAGCTTCAAATTGTCAGCAATTTTCTTTCATATTCATGTGCATCCACAGCAGAAAAGTTGATAAAATTATTTATGTCCCTCTGTCCTGATACTGAACTGCAGGAATGGCTGCAACAGGAGATGCTTGGACAACAGTCCCAGCACTAGACCCACACAGCTCTTCTACAAACAGGTCACTGTTCCACTCAATGAACTCCATGAAGAACATGAAGACACATTTCAAGGGTGTCACTACACAGCTCTCACTGACAGTACAGCTGAGGATTGGTCCCATTTTAAAGGCACCTCAGTCATTCCCCCTTTTCTCCAGCCAGAAATTCTGCACCAGGATTTAGGGTGGATACCTGGACATGCAAACACAGACTGGGGCTCCCAAACTCGCTGCTGTGGGATTCATATCATATAAGAAATGAAATTGTTTTTAGGGAGGTAATAAACCACTCATTAGGTGACTCCTCTGTCACCTAAACAGCCCAAAGATTATTTCAGTAGACATTTCATTATGGAAGGTAAGTTCCATATTTTATTTCTCACACAGTTATTCCTCCCACAGCCTATTTCAGTGGTCAGGTAGTGACAGGACAAGGGGCAAGAGTTTTAAACTGCCAGAGGTCAGGGTTAGGTTGGATAGTGGGAAGGAACTGTTCCCTGTGAGGGTGGGGAGGCCCTGGCCCAGGTTGCCCAGAGAAGCTGTGGCTGCCCCATCCCTGGAAGTGTCC
>JAWWES010000021.1:880889-891487 GCA_035583135.1 Lophotriccus pileatus
GCGCAGGCTCGAAGGCCTTGTCTGCATATGCGGGTAAGGACCTTCCCCGGCTCTTCGTTCGCGAAGATGGGCCATTAATACATGATTCACCAATGCACATATGCATGGCACGAAATACCACCACTTCAAATATTTGTGGGTTTCATGTAAATATGGAGAGGAAATGGCTTTTATATAACACAGTTCTTTATGTCATCTTACTCAAAAATAGAAGCACAAAGGAATCATTTTTCAAATCTTAGCTCTTTCACTTAATACCTTTGTTTCTAAACATGCAAACATAGAGTTTTTAAGAACACAAAGGGAGGTTTGAGCTTCTTTTTTCCCCCCAGAAGTACATCTGTGTGATACAGGGACTTTTTTGCTTGTTTTCTTTGGAAGGTTTTTTCCCCAGCTCCCTGGAAAAGTCAGGCTTTCCAGCAAGTTTTAATGGTGAAGAAACTGAGCTTGACTACTAATAGACTCTTCAACATATCCAAATGTGCATTTAGAATACAAATACAGCCACTCTATTATTGCTTATTGTTAAGTATGAGGAACTGGAGAGGAGAGCACTGCAAGCCTTTACCCTTCACCTCAACATTATGCAGGATGTCAAAGACCTTGAGGGACCAGAATAATTAAATCAATTTGTACTGTGATTCAACAGAAACAAATGACAAATAGTCTTGGCTGAAAGGAACAAACAAATGCACCAGCAGGGAGCCAAATCCTGAGGTCTTTGTTCAGCCTTAATCTGGCAACTCCCACTGAGATCAAGTGACTTTGCTGGAAGACTGGAGTTTCAACTGAAGGAGGCCGTGAGGATTTTCCGGGAATAGATTCTGTGCAGGAGCATCACAGAGACAGAGCTGGGTGTCAGGGTGGATAATACACCACGTACCAGTTAACAATACAACAGTGTCACATAAAAAGTGAAAGCTATTTAGGTCAAAGCACTAAGGATGTAAAATAAGTGCGATTATCCCAGTCCCATCAGATCTCCGCTGGAGTGCCTGTGTTTGGGAGCAGTGTGCTCAGGAGATGGACAGATCAGAGGGACCTCAGAGAAAAGCATCTAAGATGATAAAAGGTTTGCAAAATAAAACCTGTACTCTGAGAAAACACCACACGTTAAGAAAACTTCAGAAAGATTCTAAATGGAAAAAGTAAGGAAGTCACTGCAAAAAAGTTATCAAGGATCAGTGAGATAAAATTGTTTTCTAAACTATTTCTAGCATAAAAAGTCACTCATGCCATGCAGAAAGGCATGTAATGCTTTCATCTACTGCCCAATACGTATTCATCTACTGCCCAAACTTTTGCAGTTCGGTGGTAAAATCGTGAGTTAAGACAGTTACTTCCTGATAATCTCCCTGTCCCATCCAAGCCACCAGTTCCACAGACTGAGCAATACAACATTTTCGGGGAAGTAATGCTACAGAATATCAAGGGTAGTAGATTGGAGCCTACTGACTTCAGTCCACTTTAAAATCACAGAATCATTTAGCTTGGGAAACACCTTTGAGGTCATGAAGTCCAAACTCAGCACTACCAAGGTCACCACTAACCCCTGTCCCCAAGTGCCACATCTACATGTCTTTAAATCCCTCCGGGGATAGGGACTCCACTTCTGCCCTGGGAAGCTGTGCCAGAACTGGACAGCCCTTTCCATGAAGAAATGGTTCCTAATATCCAACCTGAGCCTCCCCTGGCACAGCTGAGGCCGTTCCCTCTCCTCCTGTCCCTGTTCCCTGGAGCAGAGCCCGACCACCCCTCCTGTCAGGGAGTTGCAGAGCCAGAAGGTCCCCCCTGAGCCTCCTTTTCTCCAGACTGAGCCCCCCCAGCTCCCTCAGCCCCTCCTGCTGCTCCAACCCCTTCCTCAGCTCCACTTCCTTTCTTTCTGCCACGCTTCCCAGATTTTTAACATTTGTAAAACCTCAGATGTTTAAAACCCCCTTGGAGCACGTTTTCAATGTCCAGAATGAACAGGCCCATTATGGCAGAATATTGAGTGCTGGAAAAACAGTCTTACATTACCCTTAACACTTCGAGTGTATTTAACCTATCCAAAGGAGGGACTTGGGGCGTGTTGGGGCAATCACTGTGCCACTGTGTCGCATCACTGACCCACCCCCGTTCCAGCTCAGCACCCCAAACCCACCTTACAGCCATGCCAGCACTGAGCTCATCCCTGCTAATTAAATCAGAAAAGCAGCAGGGAGGGACTAAAGACAGACTGATTAGATCAGGAAGACAATCCCACTGAGGTGTCAGTACTGTTCCCTGGACTTTCACAGATGGCTCTGCAGAGCTGCACTTCCCAGTGAAACAGTGGAGAGGCTCCTTCCCAGGAATGAAACAATGTGCAGTAAGAAACCTTTCTAATAGGGTGAGAGGAAGCAAACAGGAGAGTGAATCCAAACAAAAATCAGGCTGGATTGAGGCACAGATTTTAAGAGTGAGGGCAAGCAAACTGGAGCAAACCACCAGGAGAGATGATAAGAAAACTTCAATACATGATTTGATTTTTTTTCCCTCTGGTAGAGTTGCAAACTCACATACAAATGTCCTGCCAGGCTCAACACAGCAATAACTTACAGATGAAGTCATAAAAGAAGCCATAATAGATTTTCTGGATCCTTCTGGCCTTGATCCTTACTAACCTAAATTAAAAATGTATCCGATGGTGTATTGCAGGTCTGCAAAATATAGTCTGTTACACTGACTCCAAGCATGGGGGAAGTGACATACTGCTTTTTAAGTGCCATTTCAACTGAATTCAGGAATACAGCTTTGTGTGGGAGGAAAACTGAGAACACTGCAATATGCATGATAGGAATAAACAGCAGCTGCCTGCACAGACACAAAGCCCACCACCAAGTTCCAGCCCAGGATACCAGGCTGCCCTTCCCTCGCTGGGATTTACTGTCTGTGTGTGGTAGAGTGAAATGAGGAGGTAACGCAGGACACAGTGTTGGCACTGCACAAGAAAAACACTTATTTCCCCAGGTATGGATGAAATACTGTATAATTTATATGGCAGTGATGACACAGGAGGCATAGTGAGCATAAGGCACGATTTCAGGATAAGTGCAACCCAAACAAAACTGCTCTGTGGCCATACTTTGCTGCTCTACTGGGCCTTGTAGCTGAAGTGTATTCCACCTCTTCTCAGCATTTCAGAGGGTGCTCTCTCTTTGTTTGGTGCAGACTTACATTGGCACCCCGAAGGGACTGTAATTAACTGTGCTAAATTAGTCTGCTGTAAGGTGGCTTTTCAGTCACCAAGCCAGGCAAGTAAGAGGCAGAGGGGCTGAGCTCCTCCTTCCCCCTGGATCCCCCAGGATCCCCCAGGATCCCTCTTCCCTGCCTGGGTTAAACCAGGGCTGCCACGGGGAGGGTATTGCAGCAAGAGCAGAGCCCCAGAGCCTGGCCCTCTGTGCACTCCATCAGGCAGGGAAGTGCAGCTCTCCCCAGCTCCTGCCTTGCCTCCAGCAGATGGCTGTGCTATGAAAAGAGCAGAACAAATGGGTTTGTTCCCTCAGCAGCGTTTTCTTTAACCCACGTTCTGAGCTCAGGAGTCAGGACAGAACAGTGAACCCTCCTCGAGGCCAGATCGCTCCTCCCGTACTAATCACTCAGCTTACTCCTCATTTCTATTTGTAGGTTCAATATTTGGAGGCAAAATAGTCTTATTCTGATTTATCTCCGGTTGTAGTTTTGGGAAAGGATCCAAGTATTTCTCTGGCAATATTTTGTATCCACCAAGGTACAACTTAGAGTATCTGCAGCTTGATTTATACCTACGGTGTGACAGGCTCAAAAACCCACAGCTTGTGTTCCCAAGTGACTGAGTGACAGAATAAGCCCAAGTTTTAAACTTGAAAACTGCACTCATAAAGGGAAATCTGCGTTTAAAACTTTCCCATAATCCTGTTCATCTGGTATTCAAGATTGGTATTAACTCCCTTTAAAATTAAAGCTGGCCTGGGCCTCTGAGCTGGGATCAATCCTGTACTGCATGTCTTGGGAAACTGTTTTCCCAATTTCAGTGAAGGATTACAGACCTTTCACCAAAAAACAGGTGTTCTGTATTTCCTGGGGATGCAAATTAGCAATTTCACAGTTCCCTTAACATTTCAAGTGCAAAACCGAAGGCTTGGATCCAAGGAAATACGTATTTCATTATTTTATTTTTACCACCAAATTAAAATATTACAGATTATTATCCCTAAACATCTTTCTTATAATAAGCAGGAGTGTTCTAAATTAAGCTGATAAATTTTACAAGATCAAAGGAAAAATCTCAATTACTTTAGACAACTGTACAGCACATAACAGATATGTATGTGCATAAATATTAAACTATGCTACATATATATTAAACAAGCACATTTGATTTAGCAGAATGTGGAATCAGACAGTACAGTTTTCCCTAAACAACACGTTAAGAAATATAACTTTAGAACATTATTAACTGTCAAAGTATAAAACCAAACCAACTAAACAAAAAACCCAGTGAAAATTATTTCCCTCCTAGGAAATAGGGCAAGATCCCTAACAGCTGCTATTCCTGGGTTTGTTAAAGTCCATAAAGAAAAATGAAATAGAAATCAAAACAAAAATGCCATTTGAAAAGTGAAAGGACAGAAATTTGCCTTCAAATTTCAAATGATTACTATTTCTTGAAGCAGAAGAAAAAAAGTGGCAACATTTCATTCCTTATATTTTTAATTTATTTACTGAGTGAAGACCCAGAATACATATCCAGAGGGGTTTTTTTTAAGATTCTGAGATACATCTTAGCTTTGTGTTGTCTTTTCCAGCAGCACACATTTCATTTTAAGAAACATCTTACCTGTGTGCATCCATGTGCATGCAGGTACCATGGATAGCTCCTTATTTTGATGATGTTTTTCAGTCTTTTGCAAATCAGCAAAATATTCCTACACAGAGGACCTACAGAGCTCCCACTCAAACAGAAATCCCAGTGAAAACATGGGAAAAGTTTGCCTTGCATTTTCTTCAGTCAAAAAAAAATAAAATTAATACCTAAGAATAAAAATGAGAATTATGTGTAGTTCTACAGCAGTTTCGCTGTGATTTCAGTAATTCAGCACTAGGAAGGCAAAGGGCCAACTAATCAACACTTCTGCTGCTTGCAACTATTCCCAGAAGTAACATCACACAATGTTACCAGTTGCTACTTGATTAAGTCATTTCAAAGAATACCTGCTGGGACAGTGTCTGCCCATTATTCACAAGGTCTTTCAGGTAGCGTAGGATGAAGATTTCAGTAGCTTTTCTTGTATACCAGAAGTTTCCTGGAAAGTTCTCTTGACAAATTTTACATACTTCGTGGAATGCAATGTATACGACGAGCTGAGAAATACATGCATTAAAAAAAAAAAATAAAAGAAGAAAAAGAGAAAAAGAAAAGGAAAAACCCCAAAAACAAAACACAAAATCAAATCCAAATGAATCATGGAACTAATCCCAAAAAATCTTTTCAAAATCGTTTTCAACAAAAAGGGAACTGCTTGTTGCACTTCAGAGGTCACAATCTCCATAGGTCAGATGGGATGTTATAACAGTTTGAAATGAGCTTTTCAAACCTGAGGAGCTGGAACAGCATTTTTTAAGAATCAGGGAAAACACAAAAAGGAGCAATCCATCAGAAAAAGGCATATCTCAAGCTAAAGAAAACCAGTGAAGTGTTATTTTTTTCTGTTATCAATATTGTATCAAATCAATGAATATGTCTTAAAATACTGCAGAGGGGGGACAGCAGAAAATTAAATGGACCACAGTGGTGAAAAGCAGCTACATTTGGACATAAAACTGATGCTAATTTTTAAAGCCTGATTTTTAGGTTGCATTGAGTGACAGCCTTGCAGAGACAGTGGTGGTGACCATTCCCAGGGTGAGTCACGCCTGCACAGGAGGAATCAGTGAGATCCAGGAATTTTATTATATTATTATTACACTTTCAGTTTCTGTCTAAGGACAAGTATGGGATCCCATACCCTCAGATTTCAAAATCCATTGCATTAAATCAAACCCCAAGAAGGCAGAGTAAATGTAAATAACGAAGTATTTTAACACAACTCTGAAGGAGGGTGAAAGAGTCTTGAAATACCTTGTTTTGAGTCGTTCAGCCTGTCACTCTTTTGAGTGAGGAGAGATGCAGAGCTTACATGAGGACAGCACTGCACCGCCACTGCTCAAGTCTGGTAACAAAAGCTGGCAGGAAGAAGGAAAGAGAACACCTTTTAACTATTAAATGCTATGGAAAGACATAAAGCACTTCCACAAATCCATGTCCCTGGCTGCAGCAGCACTGGGGACTCACATCAGAATTCTTAGTGGATTCCTCCATACTGGATGGATTTAGCAAATTTTGCTGCAGTAATGTCCCCTTATACCCATAACAAAATTAGAACCTCATTTTATCTAATTTATCACTTATTTCTTAATTTTCAGG
Organism: Lophotriccus pileatus; assembly: GCA_035583135.1. NCBI lineage: Eukaryota > Metazoa > Chordata > Aves > Passeriformes > Tyrannidae > Lophotriccus > Lophotriccus pileatus. Next base: position 887,356 of record JAWWES010000021.1, read on the forward strand.
CCAGCTGTTGCAGTTCCATAGCAGATACTTGGTTGTTCTCCCTGTGTTTGACAAACCAGCTCTGGACACTGTTCAGGTGCTGTAACCGAGTGAGATCTGTTGGACCGACAGAGAACAACCAGATCAAAGGGGGAACCTGCTTAATGTCCCTGAGCCACTTTGATCCAGCTGGAGAACACCCAACATGCACCTCTACTGACTGCTCTGGGGATGCTCTGAAGCACATTTACTCTTTCAGATCTGCTCCCTTACCGAGGTGAACCATTTACTCCTCTGAAGGCAGGAAGGACCCTTCTCCTCCCCTCACCGCATCCGTGAGATCTCCCGTCAGCTCTGCAGCACTCCTTTCCTCACTAAAACACTGCTTAGCTCTGCATCTGAACCTGTAATCCATTGGGATCGAGAAAAGATACAGTCACTGGGAAAAATAAAGGAAGGGAAAGGATGACAGGACAAAGACTAGAGGAAACAGAAGGCACTGAGCACCCTGTGTGCGACCTGAAAGCTACACGGAGCTCCAAACTAGGGTTGATCCCACAGCAACCTTGTGACTGAGCACATATCAAACAAGGAGACACAGGCAGAAAGTAATCATGGACAGAATTTTTCTGAGAGAGATATTTCAGAAGGTTGTGGGTTTGGGGGATAAGGTTTGGAGGGTCTATTTTTCCAGCAATCCCATTATCAGGAAGCCTTACACAATAGGTTTTCTACCATGTATTATGAATATAATAATAAAAATTGTCAAAAAATTTTACTTGTAGAGAAGACACTATCTGCTTTGACAAAGAAACCTGCAGGACTGTGGAATGCTGTACCTCTCCAGTCAGAAGCTCTTTCAGGGCTAGGTTTGAAAGGAGGTTCAGAAAATTAATCAGTAGGATCAGCAGATGCCTAGGAATGAGCACAGGAACAGAAATCCAATACACCTAAGTGTTAACATCTCTTTCCTGGGAGTTTTGGACCAGGAAACCCACGGCACTGCAGCAGGTAAAAAGTCCAGCTTAAAAATGCATGAAGGATTTCTGGTAGACAGGAAGAGTGTCTGACATCCCAATCAACCTGCTCAAGGTGTTTTCTGCAGTGACTTGAAAATAGTAGAGGAAAACATACAAAACAAGACAACTGCTGAGCTAATTCCTCCTTTTGCCTTGTCTCTCCCAGCTGGGGAGCAGCCACACACACAGAGCTGCAGCCCTAAGTCTGTGCACTCCATCTTCCCTCACTGCTGGCACGTTTCCTTGGGCCTTAATCCAGTTGCTGCCCTTTCCTTGCCCACTCCCTCGGCCCCCGTGGCTCTGTCCCTGCTGCCTCTGAGGGCCCCTGACCTGCTGGGTTAGTCCTGCACTCAACCCCAGCCTCTGCTGCAGCTTCTTCTTGGGCTGTGCTTTCCCCCAGCGACAACTGACCCACTTACAAACTGAGCTCTCAAAAGGCAGAAGGGAAACTAAACCCACTTCATTTCCAGACAAGCTTGCAGGGGTCTGGCAGGAGCCCTGGTGTGTGCCCAGCACACACTGCTGAGCAAAGGCAGCACTAAAGAAGCGCTCAGTTCCCATTCCCAGGAGGGTTTCCACGGTGGTCAGGTAAGATGCAGGTGGAGCAGTGCTGCCTCACCCCCCTGGCACCAGGCTGGAGATATTAAACATGAATAACTGAGAAATTCATGAGACTTAAACCCGAGGATCGAAATGCTACTGGTTTGTTCCGGATGCTGGGTAGACATGACAACTTCTTTTCTGATTAATTCTAACAATAACTTAGTTGTAGGATCCTCTGACATAAAAGTCTTGGCTGCTACAATATTAAAGAGGAGATAAATCCAGGGAAATGTTACTGTTACTAAATCTTTTCTTTTTTTAAAGTCATCTTCATAATATTGCTAGATTAAGTTCTCAATTTAGAAAGCACTAAGGCATCAGGAAATTTGATCATTTTTGTCAGGCCAGAGCAAAAGAAATTTATGATTCTTAGAACCACTTTTTGATAAGCATGTAGTATATTTTCAGACTGAAATTCTTCAGGTAATAGACATTAAGGACAAAACCTTAGAGCTGCTTCACAGTCTGAGCAAAACTCCCAAAGGGAATTAGCTGCAGCCACCACATCTCAGGCCCCTCTTCATCAAAGACAACTCTTACGTGCTTGTGCCCATGCTCTCAGATATTTTAATTGGAAAAGCCAAAGCTGACCACCCAGCTTTGTACCTTCATAGAGACTTATTGCCCAAACCATGGTGAAAGTAGAGGTACAAGGAAATCATAGCAAATTATAGCAAAGGCAGCAGTGAGGAGGGAACTTCAGCCCCAAAATAGACAGCAGAGACTCCTCTAAATATTGGCCTATTTGTTTTCACCTTTCTACTAAATATATTTCCTGGATACATTATCTTTAGAACCCGCAAGTACAGCAATGCCTTCCCTCCCTCTGCATTCTGACACCTGGAATTCAATTTTCAAATTAAAAAAGTGGGACAAAATACCCCATACTGAATACAGGAACAGAAGCAAAGATCAGTGCCTGGAAGAGCTATACAAACACAGGTTTCAATCACTGGAGGCAAAACTAAAACACAGTTGTTTAAGGCAGATCCTGGGTGGCACAGCCTGGAAAAATTCAGCTTGGAGCAAAATATCCAACAGCTTTGACAGGCATTCTCAAGCTGGAGAGACTGGACATTCCTAATTGTCTCTGTACCTCTGCTGTGTAGATATAGAGCTCAACTTAGCGATGAAATTATGTTTCATGAAACTCAATTAATGAAATCCCTTGGAAACTTGGGAAGCAGAGGCGCAAGGGATGGTCCTGAACTCCCAGCCTGCAAAGAGGAAGACACAGGTAGTGAATGGCAGAGCTTTAGATGTTTTAAAGCACACCAAGAGACTTGCCAGAGGTTATCCACTGCAAACCAAGGCCCCACACAGGGCACAGGGGAGAACTTTGTGAGTTATTTAAGACTTTGTGCAATCACTGCACCCTCCCCTCGCAGTGCCTTCCCAGCCTGCTGGCCAGCAGTGAATAATCTAAACACATTACATACCTGAACAAATAGATGGTTGTGATGAGCACTGAATCTTACAGCATTTTGGATGGTAATGATACACATCTATCTGCACTGCTATTTGCTGCTCTGCAGAGATAATAGACCAGAGAGAGAACTGGAGAAAAAAAGAAATAAATGTATAATTAATAGCTCTAAGCAATTTCTTGTTCAGAGATGGCAAGTGCAGAGGAAGGTTTATGAGGAGCAATTAGTGAGGCAGAAACACTGTGATGATTGAGGAAACTTCTGGGTTACATCCTGTGCTAGAGATAACTAGAAAGGAAATAAGAAATAGGTAAGGAATGGTTTCTTATATACATTTTCTTACATTCTTATCTGTATTTCTTATGCAAAAATAAACAATGCTGTTCAAACTTAACATTTGTATTTTTTAATGCGTGCAAGGGATCAGTTGATTTGTTATGACAACGTAGTTAACCAGAGTTTAAGGAAAATTAAGTTTCTGCCTTTAGACTGCAATAAGAGGTAACTAAAGTACGAACTGCTGACAAAACACACTGACCAAACCACGCTGCCTCTCAATAGTTTTGGCCACCAAATTGAACTTCAAAAGGCATGGATCTTCAAAGTACAGACTAGTTCAGTTTGCTCAGGGGGAAGAGTGAAATGGAGCTGTTGTTACCTCAAGTTTGGAATTGTCTTCCCCTAATTCCCAATTTAAACTGGAAGTGCAACATAGATTAAAATAAACAAGCATGTTAACTTTATTTTAGTGCAACTACTGAACTAGGATAGTTGTGATCTATTCTGGGAAGAGACTGGAAAAAGGTTTTCTTTGAAAACAGCAATTGCTGACTAAGGGCTTCCTCCTGGCACCCCTGGGAGCTCCCGCTGCCTGCTCTCACATCTCTGCCTGTCTGTGCCGTGGTCCTGCTGTGCCACCAGCGCTCAGGGCACGGCCAGAAATGCCCACATCACCTGGAGACATTGCTCTAAACACTGCCAATGTTTAGAGAAGCACTAAAGCCTGTGACCAAAATAATGGGGAAGAGCCTGGATTTGGATCCGTGTGAGGACACTGAGGGCACTTGGTGTGTTCAGCTGGAGCAGAGGAGACTGAGGGGAGAG
>JAWWES010000021.1:892674-922441 GCA_035583135.1 Lophotriccus pileatus
TGGATGATCCTCTGGGGCACAGGGGGGGACTCTTGGGGATGGGTCTGTGCAGGGCCAGGGGTTGGACTGGATGATCCCTTCCAGCCCAGCATATTCTGGGTTTCTGTGGCTCCAGTGCTGTCTGAGCCCAAACTCCTTCCCTGCCAAGCACAAACTCCAATACCTGGAGTCCAGCCCTGCTGATTGCCAACTGCTTAAGGCACAAAGACATTTCAGTCAGTAGAAGCAAGATGACAGATGTGAGCACATCCTTCTGGGGCCTCAGCAATTTACTGGCTTGTTGCAGTTTATTGCTGGGCATTTGGGGTAGTTGTAAGAACAACTTTGTTAAACGAACCTCTTTCAGAACAGGGGAGATTCACTGCAGAATTCTGCAGTGTCTGGAGCAGAGCTGGACTGTGTTTGTCAGTCAGCTAACACAGAGATTTCAGATGGTCACAGAGCCTGACACCAAGCCATGGTCCAACGAGGAGAACAGGATTAGCACTGCAGGGACACCCACAGTCTCGGGGGTCGGTAACAGCTCAATTGCACAGCGAAGTGTGGTGATGGGTTCCTTGAGAATATATACATTTCTATCAGCAGATAATAATTAAAAAAAACCAAAAAAAACCAAAAAAACAAAAACAAAAAAACCCCAACAAAACAGAAATCCAATAGCAAGTATTAAGTGTGTAAAGTCCTAGTTAAACACTGAACAGTATTCTCTGACTTTATGTCCAGAATAAGTTGTGTTCATCCATTTTTAGTGCAGCACAACAGTCTTTGCTCTCTTTCTGTGTCCCACAGAGTGGTGTGGGGCACTTTATTCTACTCCTGGTAAAGGGCAATTAGTTAAAATTAGACTTTTTATGTCTGTCTCAGTTTTTTCTGGGATTTGTCTATGGTTTGTTCTTGTGGGGTTTTGTTTTAGTTTGGAAGGAATGGGTAAAATTTATTCCTGCTATGAATTCTCATGTAGATGAGGACAGGTTAATTACATGGTCTAGATCTCACACCCACGTGTCCTAATGGGGGAGTAAATCAGCAGGGATCCTTTACCACAGAGCAGAGATTTCACAGACTAGACAACAACTTCTGTTGCCTTAATCACTGACTTCTGACAGTTGTTCTTTCTCAGATATCAGACAGTTGGAAACATAGCACATAAATGAAGCAAAAGAAAACACCAAACATCAACAACATTTCTTCAGATTACTTGAGAGCCACCAATATTTTAGACTGTAGACTTTTCACATTCCTGGCGGAATCCTTTTCTCAGAGTGCAAACATTTCCATTTTCTCTTCCCAGCATGGCCAGATCATCTTTCCCTGGTCCTCAGCTCCTCCACCTTCCTCACAACCGCAGTTTAACTACACCAGCAAGATTCCCCTTACCAAGATCTGTAAACTGCACAACTGATACTGCAAAGATAGGGAAAGTTTCTAAAAACATGGTTACCTCCCTCATTTACCCAACATTTAACTAAGAATAACAGTACCCTGTTACTCTGCTCACACAAGGCCTTTCAGGTTTAGGGACAAAACAGTGCACATGTAGCAGGTCTTACCTTTAGCCCAAGGATTTGTTATGTGTGTTTGCACACCCACACCTGTTTCTTGAAGACACTCTAAGTTATGATTTGACCCCGGGTCTGCACATAGCAAATGTGGGGTCAGAAGAGAACAAAAATGCTACTTCCTTCTGTCCTGTCCCACTGTTCTTCAGTGTAACCTGCACTATTATTTCCTTTATTTCCCCTGCAGTACTTTCCCATCACCACAGCAGACCAGGCTTTTCAAACCTGGCACAGTGCTTTTAATGAGTCCTCTTGTGATTACAACCTCTGTCTTTCTACAGACATTACCCAAAATTCTGCCTATTTTCACAAAGAGCCACTCTTTTGTACACCTAAACATTTCCCAAATCCTGATGGGTACAGCTGTGTCTGAAAGTCCCTGGAGGAAAATGAAACTAACCAAACACTTGAAAACATTCATCAATTTGGAAACTGAATCCTCTAAAAAAGAAATCAGCGTGGAAATACCCATTTCCATAGCTGAAAGTTGCTTCTGACGTGATCTCACCCATCCCCAGATCTCCCAAAATTCTGGTATTAATAGCCCAGCACTTGAATATGTTAATGCTGGCCATACATATGCATGCCTGCCTTGGCTGTGGAGCAGGAGGCAGCAGCCCACCGTTCACTGAGTGCATCAGCTGGGCAAGGAAATGCATGCAGGCTGTCTGATCCCAGCCTGAGTGTGTTTGTTCGTTTCTAAGCACAAGGTAGTTCTAAAGCACTCAGACCTGGGTGCCTTAAATACAAACCAATACCACGCTTTTGAACTGGCAACGGATTCAAATGCGGCTGCTGAAAATTTAATGTTGCAGGCAAGCTGTAGCACAAAGTGGCTGGAGACCACTGGTCCTGAATTATTTGAAGCAGACAGAGTGAATAATAGAACAGGTTTCATATGGTTATACTGGTTCAGCAGAGATCAAATGCTTGTAAATGGATCCCAATTTGCTCAAAGGGTGTTTCCTTCCTGCCTGCTGGTGGAGACTGACCAAAGCAGAGAACTCCCTCACTGCAGAAATCTCTCCTGCAGCCATTCATTTTTAGCTTTGCCATATTAAAACCCTTCAGTTCTGACTGTGAAAAAAAAAAAAAAAAAAAGAAAATCATTAGCACTGCTTAGTACTTTAGATAGAGCTGTAGTTTAAAAAAAAAAAAAAAAAACACAACCAAATGAAACTCCCACAAAGCTCAAATACCCTGTTCCAACACAGGAGCTGAACTTACAACTGACGGCCTATTTCTGTGTCTCTGCACAGCCCAGGAGCAGCTGGAAGTTTAAAGCAACCTCTCCTTCAGCGCTTCACCAGAACTGACACTTGGCAGAGCTCTGCTGGACAAATCTTAAACCTCAACAGACTTAACAGCAAAGGTACAGAGATCTTTAGGGCCTGACAAATGTCTGTAGGAATCATGGCACTGGTGCTTCCCATCCATTTGCATCACAGACATCTGTTTAGTTGGAGACTCATGGCTTGATGACTCCGTTTATTATTTTAAATGCATTCAAAAATAGGATAATTGACATTTTACATTCTAACTATTCACCAGTTTGACATTACTATGCATTTTAATTAACATGAATACTCAAAGCTTGGGATTGAAGGGAGAGATAAGTCATATTAAAGTCAATAACTGTCATCTTTCAGTTCAAATTCAGAAACAGAACGAAACTAGACTTGTCTATCAAAGCTGACATTTCAACAGTACTAGTTAAAGGGGACTGTACTGATTCAGTATTTTCAAAGATGCCTTCACCCCATTAAAAAGCAGTGTTCAATTAGGTGAAGCACAGCAGTGGTACACATCAACTAGGCACTGTTAGAGTTCACTTTTAACAGTACAGTCAACAAACAAGCACAAGTCAGCCCAATTTCCAGTTAATCAGGGCTGAAATCATACAGGGATTGGAGCTTGGCCAGACATTGCCCTTTCCACACCAGGGGTTCTCCTCTCCCAGGCCAGTGGGGTTATCTGTGAGCTGCCAATTATTAAATCATTAAAAATAAATAAATTTAAAATTTTAAAATATGAAATATAATACAAAACCAACCCCTACCCAATGCACCAACACACCATGCTCCATCTCCCAAGGGAATACAGCAAGCAATGCTTTAGGCACAGGACGTTTACATCTCATCCTTAAGCTACCCTGGGTCAGTTTTCCTTTGGTGAAATCCAAGTATATCATTTAGGAAACCCTTCAGCTTTCACTCACTGACAGTGCAATTCCACTCTGGACAGTTTTTCTCTCTCAATAATTGTTTACAAGCACAAATCCACCTCCACCTTACTAAGTTTGGCTCCAATTCATGCTCTGCAACAAAGAATCTCTAACCATACCAATTAAACATCCCAGGAGAAAAACGCTTATGCCCTCATTTACAGTTCATCATTTAAAGTGTGAAAATATGATTCTTAAAATATACATTTTAAATCCAAAAATCAAGGAATTTTATTTTGTTAAGAGTATTTTGTTATGTTTTACAAATGTATTTTGTTAAGAGATTGTCCTCTTCCAATTAGATCTGCAGCTTTGGAAGGAGACTGCAGAACAGTTCTGACTGATACAGACTGCAGCCAGTGTGGATCTCTCATGCACAGAGTGCCAGCTTTCCCTTCAGCTGGAAAGCTGCAAGGATACAGCTCCAGCACCCACCCATGAGCTGCACATCCACGCAGGATTCCCTGTGCCAGGGCTCTCTTACGTCACAAAACCGGGAGAACTCACCACTTCAACGAGCCAATTTGATGCTGGACCTACTAAAAGTTATGTTAAAAAGTTAGTTACTTATAAAGTTTAAGTTATTATATGAAAGTTATTTATAAAAATAAACTGTTATATTAAAGTTATTTATAAAACTAACTGAAGTTAAAATCATTCTAAACATAGCTAATCCTTAAACATACCAAAATACCATTGTGAGAAGCACAGGAGTGCAGGTCAAGAGGGATTTATGGATCAGGAGCAGTATCCCAATCCATGAACAGCCACCAAACCCGTGCCTATTCCCTCCCCCCTACAGCTCCTCTCTGCAAGGCTCTCCCGGCCCAGCAGAGCTGCTGCTGTGCTTGTGGCAGAGCTCACACCCTGCATGGCATTCTCCTCTAATCACTGTTTCCCCACGGCAATAAATGAGGTGTGTTTTACCATTAAGAAATGGTAATCAGGGTAAACAGATTCCTGCCCTAGAGAAAGCACATGGAAGGGCCTCAGGAATATTTTCCTGCCATTTCTCTTGCAGTAAAGATTTATTATCCAGTGACATAATTGTAATGCTGAAACTTTCAGTAGCCCTGACCTTTTAACGTTCTTTACTTTCTGCTCTAAACTCCAAGCTGGTTGTCCCTGAGCTCAGGGATTTTTTTTTCACTTTCAGAGCATTTTCAGACTTGTTATTATCCATTCTGCTCCCAGCTTTACTCAATAAGAGTGCAAATCACTTGTGGGCAGAAAGGTTGGCTGAGAGCAAGATAAAACATGCTCTCCAAGGCTAACTGATTAAGGTTGGAAGATACTGTTAATGAGTATCTGACTCTCTGGGCATTGGGAATGTTTTAAACATGTTTGCTTCAACCTGTTTCTTAAAATGACTAAATCGTCACAGCACCAGCCAAACACAAACTGCAGGGGTGGTGCCACAGAACACCCTTACCAGGGAGATCTGGGAGTAAAGACATGAGGTTTTGTAGAGCAGCTCTAAAACCCCTTGGGTTTGTTTCCCAGCTGAAGGGAAGTTTGATAACAGCCCCATCATATCCTAACACAAAAATCACACAACCTTAGCGTGGAGCAACAAAAAGTGACACGGAAAGTAAATCCTGGGGGTGGAAAACAGGTTAGGAGTTTTTATTTTAGTCAAACAATGACAAATAATCCACATTCATAAGCATTTCCTAACTGGTTTGTCAGGTGCCAGCCTTGCACATTTTGGAGTACTGCAAATGGAGTTATCCCACCACATTCTTCCAGTCAGTCGGTTCAAATCTAAAGTGTTTCGTGCAGTCCAGATGGAAACCTCACCACCAAATGACAGCAAAATCTGGGAGTAAAGGGGTTGTCGTTGCTGCTTACATCAAGGCCAGGCATAAGGTTAGCAGTTTGCTCACTTCCCAATTAATTTCTTCATAGCCATGGGCTGTCAGGCTTTTTGTTCTTCCTCAGGGAAGACACTCGGTCTCGTGGCTATAACTCTGCACTCACCCCAAAGCCACGTGTCAGACACGGATACAGCAGAGCTGCCAGGGCTGCCAAGCCCCTGCTCTCACCAAAGGCTGAAGGAACAGCTTTGCTCCCAAACCAAGGCTTAAATTCCCTGTTTCTCCAGCTGTTACACACATTCACTGGGATATCTGGGCTTACCAGGTGCGCACGTCACCAGCTGCATTAAATGCCAGGCAACACTGTGGAGCTGCTCAGCCACTGCTGCCATAGCAAATGCCTCACACTCAGGCCCAAATCAATCTTTTCTGCCGTTTAGAAGAATCTAGTCCACTGTTTTGAGCTGTGTATTTTGTTTAATTGTGAGCTTCTGCTGTAGCATTCAATTCCCATAGACCGAATGAAGCTGCAAATTAACAGCCTCTTATTAATATTCACCATGGCCATGGTGTTCTCTCCTCTGGAAAGACCTGTACTTAAAGCCCTGTTTTAACAAGTGAAGGAGGTTAGGAGGGAGGGTGGGCAGGCCCTGGCCCAGGTTGCCCAGAGAAGCTGTGGCTGCCCCATCCCTGGATGTGTCCAAGGCCAGGTTGGACAGGACAACCCGGGCTAGTGGAAGGTGTCCCTGCCCATGGCAGGGGGTAGCACTGGATGGGCTTTAAGGTTCTTTCCCATCCAAACCCTCCTATGACTCTTTGATTCCACTCTTCGATTCCATTCCATTACAAAATGTAATCCTAAATCACCAATGAAAACTGAAGACTGAATTTTCATTTGAGGGTCTGTAACCTCAGCCAGTATTTTTCTTTTATGCATACCTTAAACAATAAGCACAGCAGACCATTACCCTCCAGTTCAATATTGCCTGAAAATATCCTCTGTGGTCTTGCACCTTTTTGAGGCAGACCCTGAAGGAGCCACCCGATGCTCAGGCTCAGCACCAGACAGACACAGGCATTTTTTTTGTCAGGTTATTTTTTGCTGGGTTTTTTGCATCACTGTATAATGCAGCTCTGAAGACAGGGAGCTAAATTGACCATCCTAACACTATAGATAACTTGTGGAAATGCAACATATTGCCTTCTCTTAAATTGGAATGCTTTTTAAAATTAATTGGGTTATAATAGTGACACCGTGCAGTGAGTAATTGAGTGAAAATTGCCGTTCCTCAGACACTGCCATCCCCACGTCGCTAGTGCTCCAGGCAGGAATCTCCAGCCCCACAAACGCTGGGATCAGGCGGCTAAACCTGCCTCTGAAACCTCCAGTGCTTCTGCCAGCTCCATTCACGGGACACAACAGGCGTTTTCCTGAGAAAACGGGAGAAAGGAGGGGCTGCAGGGCAACCAAGAAGCAACTGCCTGGGATTGCTGCCTGTCCTTCCCCCCTTCCAGCTGTCCATGGACCTGCTCTGCCTAAACAGCACCAGGCTCAGCCTCAGGCTTGTTTCCTTTGGCTTTGGCTCTTCACCCCTGCCCTGGCCATTTGAAATCTTATTCCTTCTTTTGAAGTATCATTTATCCTCCAAAAAGGCTGAAGTCCTGCATGAGGGTGAAACCACATGGTTTAATCTCAAGGGTTTCTGTTTTGACAAAACATGTTAACTCCAACAGCCTGCAAGGAATTTCCATTGCATCCACCCCAAAGTGATCCAGTTTGGGGTAATATCTGGATATTGCAACAATGCTGATGGTACTGATCTGGAAATTGGTTTTGAGATTTCTGAACTCCTTGGTCTACATAATTGCACATAAAGCATTAAATGAACTTTCTCTCATCACACCAAAATCTACCAGCATCCTTCAACTCACCTCCCACAGAATCCACTTTCAAATGACCAACATTTTCCACATGATGCTGGAAAATTCACAGGTTCTGCTGGACATGTCAGAGCCCCATCAAGATCAAACCATTTGATTAGCATGTTAAGCATGTTATTATTATTATTATTAAAATTATTTGTGTTTTTTTCAAAGAGCAGTTTGTTTTTTACTTCATTTTCTTTCCTGCCTGTGCCAGGCCAAAACTTTGCCCATCTCTCAAATAAAATAATAATAATAATAAAAAAGCCACAAACAAATTTCATCTGTCAGGAAAAACAAAGTGGAGTGATTTTCAGGGGAAGAAAAACTAATGCATTTTAGAGCATATACAGCACTTCTCTTAATGCCAAAAATACAGTCCCTCGGATCACTGACCCATTTACCAGGAGTGGTATCAAATTAAAGTACAAAAATACCCTCATTCCCAAAGCACATTTTTTTTCCAGGTTGACACAGTAGATTAAACACAAATTCACTTGCTCCATTATTCCACCAATATAGCAATTATTACACACAGCAGGAATTTAATCACTCTCCTGACACACTCAGCCTTGTTGGGTCTCCTTCCACACCAGCTGCACATGGACAAGGTCCTGTCACCACCCCCTCAGCCTGGGCAGTTGGGCAACCCAGGGAAAACCAGGGTTCACAGGAGAGTTTGGGTCATGTTCTAAAGCCCAGTAAAAGACGATTTCAGTGTGGACAAAAGCACCCCTGCAGTTACTGTGGGGAATTGGGCTCTACCAGCACACAAAGCAAACTGAACTCTTGGTCTAACAATAAGAGTGTTATTCACTTCTTTCATTTATCAAAAAAAAGTCTGTTCCATAAACTGTGAGAGCAATTAAAAGACCAGATTACTAATGAAAATATGCATCCTAAATAGCTAAATAATTAGTGTTCTGATCTCATTTTCAGAGCACATTTGTTTCCAGAGTTTGCTACTGAAGCCACTAGATGTGATTCTTCAGCACCAGAGGAAATTTAGGAAACTCATCTCTGTTTTTAAGGAGAACAAGTCACTGCCTTTTAATTCCATTGGAGGTCTCATGTGTTGAACCGCATGCAGGTGTGTCTCCTTTTCATCTCCAACACCCCGAGGTCCCCAAACAAACAAAAAAGTTTCAGTGTTTCTAAATGAAGGGTTCCCTATATAATAACAACAAAAATTAACTCTGAAAAATGGATTATCAACTTCCAATAAAGATAAACCCTTCATTACATGAAAATAAATTATATCATGAGAGTGACAAACAAGGTGATTTGTACCTGCAGTAAATCATCACCAAGGAAAATGCAAAGTTCTGTAGCTAATAACCACACACCCCCAGCTCAGGCCCGAGGGGTTGCACAAAGCTTTCTCACAGACAAAAGACCAGAAGCACAAGAACTCCCTGTAAGGTTTTAAATAGCAAAGCCAGAGCTTTTGCTGGTGTAAATTATTGACTCCAGTGAAGAGCTTCAACAGCTGCACAGTAGATTCAGAGTAATGAAATTCTGCCAAGTGAGAGCCACTGAAATGCTTACCAATAAATGGAGATTTATCAAATCACAGCTGAAGAATTACTATTTTTGACAAAGGGATGTAATCAACAGTGATTACACTGATGCTTGATCTTGAACAGACACCTCTGCAATAAGTGCATGTCAATACTGCTCTTATTTTCTAGTCTTGTTGAGTAATATTTTCCCCACTGTGCATATCTTGGCTTTGGTTTTGCAGGAGTTTATTTCTGCTCAAGCACAGTCCTTGGAAGTCTCTGGTGTCCCCAAGACAGTTCTCTGCTTGGCTTTGCTGTAATAACATCAGCATCTCTCATCTTATTTACTTGGAATCTTACTGCAGTCCCCTCTATTTCTTCTGGAAACAGCATTTTCATTTTTCCTCTTGATCCTACAGGAATGATTGGAATGGTGAAACAGTGGTATATTAAAAGCATCTGCAGGCAGAGAGACTCCTGCTGCAAGAGTTCTGCAGTACCTGGCTCTGCTTTCCAACATGGTGTTAATTAAAACACCATATTAAGGCTGCTCTGGAGAGTCAGTTAATTGATTATAGATATCCTTTCAGAAGGAGCTTTAGAGGCTACACTGCATTTCATAATAATGACTGGAAAATTTTAAGGTGCCTATCTGGTAAAAATATGCAAATATATATATGTGTATATGAATATGAAAAACATCCTAAGTGCATTACCATAGCTTGTGTTTATAGGACAGGAGCCACATGGACTTAAAAGATAAAATAATGAAAATCCATGTGCAAGTCAAGTCTGGTTCCTCTTTACCCAGCTCTGAAAGGTCCACCATTAGTGTATCAGTCATCCACCTGGAAACACTTAAAAATACAGATCCACAACCAGGAATAACTTGTGGGAACGCTGCAGGAACCCTCCTGAGTGCATCCCTCTGTAACCATGCCTTGGGGCCACGATTATCAGCATGAGAAGTAGAGAACAGTTAAGAGCTTTCCTCTTGAAGACGATTTATATTCTTCCACTTCTGTACGGTTCCTACACAGGTCTGCAGTGCTGCTGGAGTGTATTTCTCCAGGATTCAAAGCAGGTAATCCCATCATCTCCAAACAAGCCTTCCAAGAAGGTCTCAAAGAGCAGAGGACACTTGACTTATTTTATCCTGCTTGTTTCCCTGAAAGGTTTCCCTGAGACAATACATAATTTTTCCACTACCCAGGGAGCATTGTGAGGGGGAGGAAAAAACCCCACTGCACAGTAATTTATAATAAATCACTCATCACCCCATCAACTTAATCTTCATTACAATCTATTGCTACAAAGATTTCTAGAGTATGACAGAAGACTTAGTGCACATCAAGGTTTGCCCGAGGGCTGAATGTAATCAGAGAGGGGACAGAATGAAAACACGACTGGCTTGTTGCGACTGCTATATAAAAACATATATGAGGGACTCTTAATAATGGTGAACACATGGGAAAAGAGGGATTTTTCTTACTCGCTTTTCCCAGGACAGCAAGACATTGTCCCATCCAAAACATCTCTCCTGGTGGTGTTCCCAGTGATTTGAGGGAGACATCTGCTTTAGCCTATGGGAAGTGTGTATTCCCCAGCACCTCTTTTTTGCCAAGTCCAGCAGAATTTAGTACAGTTAATCGCGGAGACTGAAGGATGATCAAATGATTTGAAACTGTGAAATCACCTTTTCTTTATCCTTTCAGTAAAATTACCCCTAAAAGATAACCCAGAAAAACAACAGAGCACAGACAGACAGATAATAAAAACTGCTGGTGGCTTTGTGAATCTTGAGTGTCTTCTCTTCTGTAAGTTCAGCTCCCTCCCTGACCAAACCAGGTCCAAATGTCCTGACTGACACATTGGTCCACAGCAGGACATTACTTCCCCCTCCAATACCTGAGGACTTTGTTTTGTGGGATCTCAACCTTATTCTTATGCCACATAAAGTAAAAGATTTATCTTGTAGCCCATGCTATATCTGCAGCATGACCTGTCTGCTTCTACTGACTAGATTGAAGTGACCAAGACCCGAGGAATTCCAGGCACCAACACAGTCTCAGTGAATCCTGAGAGGTACGAACGCCTGGAAAATGCCATTTGCTGGTGCAAAGGAATTGGCTCATGGGTTTCTGCACCTCAGCTAAACGCAAAATTAACACACTGCTGCTAAGGACAAAGGCCAGTGACTCAACCACTTGGCTGTAACAGTGCAAGGACTCCAAAAAGGCAGGTCTGTGTCCTCCATCCCTCGTGGTGTGGTGCCTTCCCAACACCTCCATGCAGTCCCAAGTGAGCTCTCCTGCTCACAGCACTCCTCAGGGAGCTAATTGCACTCATTAACCCAGCAGAGCACTGTGCCTTGGGACATTGTCCTGATGCAGGGGAGGAAGTATTTGCTGTGAACTTGTTTGCTG
The DNA here is from genome assembly GCA_035583135.1 of Lophotriccus pileatus. Lineage (NCBI taxonomy): Eukaryota > Metazoa > Chordata > Aves > Passeriformes > Tyrannidae > Lophotriccus > Lophotriccus pileatus. The sequence continues at coordinate 904,126 of JAWWES010000021.1, forward strand.
AGGGACACTCTGGAAAAATGTCTGCAGCAGAGGGTGGTGAAAACACACTCCCAGAGCATCTCTTGGCCAGACTGAACCCAAAGATCGACATTCGTTCTTGCAAGTGAACTACATACCATTTGAAACTAATCTTACTTCTTAAAAAAATAGGTAAAAGGTGGGATGCAGCATGAATGAGGCTGAAAACAAACAGAAGAATGGGAAATACTGTTTATCAGTAGAAAGCAGGAAGGAGAAGAAAACAAAATCTGCCTCGAGAACGAGGTTGCCTAAAGCAGCCCCCTTCAATGTCACGCCTGTTAAGGTACAGAAGAACCTGTTTCTGTTGCCTTTTCCGTGCTGCTGACTCAGAGGGCCAGAAACACAACATCAGCTGCAGCTTTGGGGGATAAATGGTTGGCTAAAATATACTCTGCAATGTGCTGGAGGGAGAAGGAGCGAAGATTTCCCTCTTGCTCCCTGTCAAACAGGCCCAGGGTCTCACCTGGTGTTCTCCCCGTGCCGGTCCCAGCAGGGCAGGTGTCGCTTGGATGGGCAGCAGCTCTGGGTGGATGGACAGTGGTGATGACAAAGTGAATTTTGCACATTGGCTCACAGTTATTTGCAGATCACTCCCCTGTCTGTAATAGTCTAGTACCACAGAGATAATTTCATTAAGCAAAGTATTTTCCTTATGTACCAAACAGGCCAACACGTTCACATTCACACAGACACTTGAGTTGGCACATGTATATCTAAACAGATTTTTCCTTGGATTTAGATCTCAAATCCTGTTTGTCCCACCCATTAAATTCCATTGATTTCTTCTTCCCCTCAATCTGCCACTTCCTGAATGTTTCTGAGCTGTTTTACAAGGAGACAGAAAAACTGTCAGTTTTCACACATCTGAGCTATCAACAACTTCCTTCTTAAAATTGTTCAACTTCTTGTTCCTCAAATTTGTATTTTTTTTAGATCCTCTGATGTGTTTACAGCCTCACCTGCAGATCCCCATCTCTGGGGACAGGCAGGCATCGAGTCCTTCATTGGAATTCATCTCTGTCTTGAGTTTTGTTTGGTTCCCCCCTCCCTCTTCCCCCTAAATTCATTATACTGCCATGGATTGAGCATTTCTTGGAATACATCATCTCATTCCTATCTGTCAGCCCAGGCTGCCTTCTGCTTAAGACATATGGAGAGGCATTCTTTCTCCTTGAGGGGTGACCAAGCAGACAAGGCTTTCAGTGCAAACTCCCCTCAGAAAGAACTGTCAGGAATTGCGTGGCTTTGGAAGAGCGTGGGGAGCCCAAGTGGGTAAAACTGAGAAAGCATTTCTCCCCCTGATGCAAACCATGTTTGCTGAAGCTGCTGATTGATATTGTTCCTTCAAACAATCTTTTATCATCAGTTTTTTGCCAATGAAGTTGGCCTGTTGCAGTGGTGAAAGGACAGACCCTGGGGGCAGTTGACTTCCAGCCTGCACTTGGAAGGTGTCTCCTCTGGGTATGAGACCAAAGATATCCAGAGTTCAAGAATTCTGCTGCTTTGCCAGCAAACTGATCCAGCCAACTGCTAATCTGTCCTTCAAGATGCCATGGTCACGGAAGATAACAGTCGCAATTCCATTAACCCAGAAGATTTCAACCACTTCTTCCTTCCACCTCACAAATAAAAGCAAAGGAGATCAGGCTTTTCTTCCCATGTTTTTCTCACTGCATTTGTCGTGCTTCAGGTCTGGTTCTTGTCTGATTCATTAAAGTGCCTTGATGCACAACGGATTAAATGCTTAAATAAATAGTTCACTTTTCCTCTAAATTGCAAAAGTGATTTCAATTTTTTAAGCTGTTCACAAAAAAAAAAAATTTTAAAAAGATAAACATCCCATTCATTGTGCAAATACAGAGTATTTTTTCATGGCCAACTTTCCTAAAGATGTCTATAAATGCCTGTAGTAAAGAAAAAAATTGTTAAAAAAAAATAGTTTTTGTTTTCAAAGACATAGAACTCCAATCCCAGCACTTCCCTGGCAGAGCCTGTCTTCAGGACAATGTGGGGATATTTGCTCAGATACTGTTTGTTGCAGTAGGAAAGATGCTGGTCAAACATTTCCCTTATGTTATTTTCATGCCCCAGGGCAGTCTCAGATGGGGATTGATGTCATTTGCTTGAAATATTTGCTGTAAAATAAAAGCTGCTTATTTTTCAGCCAGGAAATCCAGCAGGGGAAACCCTGAGAGGCTGAAGTTGGCACTTTCTCCCATGGCCACATATCCTGCCCTCTGTCTACACTTCACATCTGCTTTTGCCCTGCAGTCTTGCCACAGTTTAAGAGTCACATCCATAATTTCTGAAGTGCTTGGAGTCTGAGTTAGAAGTCTGTCACTCTGGGCTCCCTACAGAGCTAAATAAGAGAAACCATCATCTCTAAGAGGCAGTTCAACCCATGGGAACTACAGACCAAACTTATTTCTTGCCACCATCTTCCCAGAGCAAATGGACTCCTAATTTGGGAGGCTTATAAAGGTGCTTGAGGTTAGATAAAATTTAATCCACTGAGCCAGCCCAAATCCAGTACTAGGTAAGTCAACATTAAACCCCCTGTGACCTCTTTGACACTGTTAAAATAAATCTGTCTGCATAAATCTATAGGAACAGTCAATGGGAATCATTGGATAAAGGTCCAATTCCCCCTTTTATAATCCTGACTGGAGTTAAATCTCTTGTTCAAACTTACCCTCTACTGCTCCTGCATGTCACAGTGATTGCATTATCCCCAGTAAAAGTGTCTACCTCAGTTGTCCTGCTGGGCTCAGAGCAGCTCCAGGGCCCCACATCCCAGCACAGCCCCACACAGGCAGTGCAGGGCTGCCCCAAGACCGGTGCTCTCAGGTGACAGGTTCCATATACAGACTAGCACTTCATAATTCTAAAATCTAACTCCAAAATGCGTCTTGTAATGAGTTATAGGTGCAGTTGAAGCCTCACAATTCCATCTGCATCTGCTCCGTTCTGTTTGCCAGCAGTGCACTGTAAATACTCCCTCCCTGACTGCAGCAGTCACTGTCAAAGCACCTCTGTGCTTTGCTTGTCCTCCTCAGCCAAACCGGAGAGCAGAACAATTCTTCACCACTTCCTCCAGACAGAAGGGGTTTTAAAATAAAAGTGCTACAAATCCTCCCCCGTTTGCAAAGGTTGGAATTTTTAACCGTGGTATCAGTAGCCTCCACCTGCACATTTCACTTCAGAAAGACCACGAAAATACCAGAAGAAACATTTGCAGGTGTTAATACTGAGAGACAGAAGCCCTGGAATGAAGGGATGGAGGGAACTTTTTTTCCCCTGATAATCTGAGTAATGAGCTGTCCATTTTGCAGGGAGAAAATGAAACTCCAGGATGGGAAATGCAAAGTGGATTTGCAAGTGCATTAAAGGAATTCAAAGTCTATTGCAGGCGAAGGAACACAAATAATGATTAGGAAGGAAAAAAAAAAAGAGCTCTTGGCTTGAGCATGTGAAATGAGGCAGTGATGGCAGGACACCTCACACCACATCTTAGGCGTGCTTATTTTCAGCTCAGAAATTTCTTAACCCAGGTGCAGCTGGTACATTTAGTGACATCTACAGATACTCCTATTTTATTTTTTTTATACAGAAAGTTACCTTTGCCAAACATTTCTAAAGTACTCAGGTGATTTTCTCCCTCTAAATAGCTGGAAAAGCAAACACTTTTGTAATAACCTCCATCATATGGTACAGAAACCCCCAAGGAATTTGATTTGATGGAGTCTCACAGGCATGCAGGGAAATCCAGAAAAAGAGATCTCCTGTAGGAGTAACACAGAAAAGATCCAGCAACTTGAGAAGAAGAAATTAATTAAACCTACTCTGCAGAAATTGGGTGAGGGTGTTGAGGTCTGACAGAAACCAATCCCTGCCTGATAAATCAGCATGAAAAAAATAGAAAGGTTACAGAGCCCAAACAGAACTTGGGAAACCAGAGCAGAGTTATCCTAAAGAACGTAAAGGCACTGAAGCAGAGCTGGATTAATGGGGGTGCAAGAGGAACAACCACCACCTACCCCTGGTGACTGCAGAGGGCATTTCTGGGTCAGACAGACATACCAGGGGCACCCTGATGGAACAAGGGATCCCTGCACTGGAGAAGGTAAAAGGCAACATATTAACTAAAAATGCAACCCCGGGGACTTCTCCAGTGATATTTTTGTAGCATATTGAGTACTTCTCTGTTTCTTTTTATCAACAAGGAAGAAAAAAGGTAAAAACAGTGATTTATCCTTAAGCTTTCAGAGCCTTCAGTGTGCTTGCTCTGCATAATACCAGCAATTCAGAGTGAGGTTGTACTGGGACCTTTCTCTTGTTTCCTCTTCTCCTCTAAAGATAATTTTTTAAAAACACTTACAAAAATTAATGCCAAGACACTGCCCATATTAAGCCTGTACTGAAAATGCTGTCCAGTACAGTGGCCTGGTCACCTTCTGCTCACTCAGACAAGAGATGTGTGACTTTGCCACAACTGTACCCAAAACACAAGGAGAACACGACTGAGTTTCTCAGGGCTTGGAGCTGATTGCAATGTCTGAGTTCAGAGAGCTCTGACAATTCAAGATGTTTCCTTAGAGGTCACAATCCCACCCACCCACTCCAGCACAGCTTTTGTTTGTTTAACTTCACTTGTATGTTTTACACTCCTCGTTTGTCAGGTGTAAAACACATTTGTTGAACCATAAATTGTAGTTAATCTGGCAATTTTCCCACCGTTGGACAGGTTTCATTAAATCTCCAGGTTTCCTTTAAAACACAGAGTGGAGAGGATGTGCCACAGTTTGGTTTTTTCAGTGCATAACAGCCCAAGTACACTGACACACATTAATTACTCCACAAGCTGTACAGGAATACCACAGTGGCATTTTTATGAGCTATGGCCATTATTAAAACAAAACCGTATGCATATTAATTACAACTCTTCATTAGAGGACACTCAAAATATTTGTGCTCTGGACCGTGAAACCATCAGCCCGGGGAAGGATTCCTTGTTCTCCAGCCCGCCCTGCCCCGGGCGGGGTTACACTCATTTGCTGGCTGTTTTCTCTCGTGGATTGGCATTTCCAGGTCACACCAGGTCAAGCTATCGCAGCAGTTTCAGGGCTTTTTCTGTGTTGTGCAGTCAAGGCTGGGCTCTTTCAGCCCGGAGCCATCCCGGGGTTGGAGCCAGACTGAGCTGGCAGGGAACAGAAAGCGAACTTGCAGAGAGAGCTTGATTTCAATAAATGATAAACCCACGCACACTAAATGCCTAACACTTCAAAAATCAATTAGAGCAGGGCAGAGATGGGATGATACATGATGTCTTCTAGCAAAGACTGGGAAACTATTATTTTCAAAGACTTAATTTGATACGCTTGGAATAGTATTTGCCTCCTCGAGACTGAACCATCCCCGTCCAGGGCAGGAACACGTGAAGGGTTTTGACAATTTTCACTGAGGCTCTTTCTGTGAGTGCAAACAAATTCGAAAGCACACTCAGGCTGTGGGAAAGGTGTGTTTGCCTTCTGCCTGATTTCTGGTTTATATATTCATTTAAAAGACTAGTCGAAAGTTCCCAAAGGATTGGGTAATAGATTCAGAATGCCACAGGTCAGTTAGAGGGGGACACAACATTCCCTATATCCGAGCAGGTTCACCTCTCCAAAGATCTTCCTTTACCCCCTGTTCTTACAGAAGCTGTGATCACTGCAGAACTAAGCAGGGAAGCTTTTGCTCCTCTTGAAAGGTGTTTTTCCAATATGTACCTTTTAGACAGTGGTTGGTTATATTTTTCCTTTCTTTTCTGTTTGGTAAATCTTGGACTTTCCCACAGAGAGTGCCTAAATGAAGCCTCACTGCAGCTGAAGGTGAAAAATGCTTCCCCACCCCCCCCCCAAAAAAAAAAAAAAAAAAAGTCCTCAAGAAACTGGAAATAATGATTTTCTACCTTCATCTTCACACGATAAACAAGACTTGAGGCTGGCAACTCTCAGTATATGCCGTGTAAAGCACCCCCTCAAACAGCCCATTTCCACTCCCTGTCCTCACACTTCTAAAAAAAGATGCTAAGTAAGATTTTGACCTTCTGTTCACAGTGATAATAGGCCGTGTATCTTCATTTATTTCTTAGTCTAAGGAACAAGTTCTTGAGGATAAATGTTAATTTCCTCCCACTTCAAGGGAAGTCAAGGCATCAATAACTTAAATTAAGCAGAAAGATATGCAGATCCACATAAAAAAATGCTGTCAGAAAAAGATACACTTCTCTTCTTCATGACACAGAGAATTTATTCTTTTCAGCAAAAATCTTTTCAATAACCCCCCTCTTCTAAACATACCCTATTTTAAATCTTTTTCGGCAAATCCTGTCCCCTCTAAGCCACGTCCCCCCACTGAGTAGCACCAAAGTGCTGACACCCACTTAACCCAACTTTGCCAAGACCCACAATTCCCATCCTGCTTATAATTCTGCAGGGGACCTTCAGTTCCCCAAAATACACATCTCAGAGATACGTAAATTGCTTCTTAACAAACAAATCCGCTCTCATATGGATACAGCTCGCTGGTGCCTCCACAGAGCATTTCCCAGGATGCTTCCGACCTCTGCTGCTCCGTCTCGTAGGAGCCCATAAGAGGCATAAATATCCCTCAAGAAACCAGGTGAGTGTTTAAAACCTTCAGTCACCATGCAAGGAAGAACAAAACAAGCAAAAGATCAGCTGTCACCGTGGTAGGGGACATAATGAGCCGGGCTTTTCGTATCAGCCAGGAATTTTCTATCAGTGAGACACCACTTGGAGCTTGCAAAGGTAACCTCGATGCCATCAAACAAGTTCCAGGCTGACATCACCTAAATGAATTTTTAGGTTTCAGCTAACTACAGCTCAGTGTCTGCTTCCTCCAGCACGCAAAGGTTAATAACTTCCTCAGTGAACAAGCCTGGATTTCTGCAGAGTGGTGAGAGATGGGGAGATAAGTGACACGAGTACTTTACCTCTTCATCTACCACTGGGGATCACCCTGGATTGGAAATGTTCTTGGGAGATACTCTGAAAGCCTGAAATAGTCACAGCACAGAGCAACAGGCAATCATATTCCCTCTTCTTGTTCTTCAGCAAGGAAACCACACTGATCCCATCACACATATTGAAATAAAACAGGGATTTCAGGCTCCAGCCTGATCCTCTCCAGTCCAAGTCATTGCACCCTGAGAAAACGGATACAGGCATAAGAAATTAAGCACCCTGTGGTGCTTGTACCTCTTTAATTGTGCTAACAAACCCTTTTACCTCTTCAGTTGTGTTAACAAGCCCTTGCACCTCTTTAATTGTGTTAACAAAAAAAGTGCTGCCTCTGCTTCACTGTCGACGGATGCAAATGAACTCCTTGGCACAAGATCAGAACGTGCAAGTCCAAACAAGTGGAACTAAACAGCCAGGGACCCGTGGGCAATAGACAGTCCTCCCTGCACAGATCATCTCCAGGCAACAAGGGCAAGCCATTTTTAAAAGGGAAATTAAAAAGCTCGCTACAGGTAATTAAAGATCAGGAGCCAATACTAAGAAAATTATGATGAGGTTAAACAGCTGGTATGACTTACTCAGAATTTATGTTCAGGGTTAGTAATTGCATTTTAAAGTGATGTTCCAACACCTGAAAAAATAAAGGAACTATTCCTGAGACTGGAAGGGCAAGCATAAAAGGTTTATGCCACAGAGTTTTGGTGGAGGAAAAAAAAAAGTGGAAATAGATTAAGAAAACAAATGAACACAAAAGATAAAAAATAACTTGTATTTTGCTCTGGACAAACCTGTTTCAACTAAATCTCACTCTAAAACTTTATCACTACTGAACATGTGCAAAACAGCACTGGAGACAACAGGATACAGTTATATTTTGGAGTGTTTCTTAGACGGGGCCCTCCCCCCCTCCCCGGGAGAACTGTTTGCTCAGCACTCTGGTCACTTTCTGCCGGGAGGGTGTCACGTCTTGTCCTCGCTGCAGCCGCCGTGCTCTGCTTTGCACCGTTCAGCTGCCCTCCCGAGTGTTCTGCACCAGCCAGCTGCCACCTCAACTGGCCCAGCTTGGCCGACAACCAGAACCTCCCAAATACATCCCCTGTCAGTATGAAATTAAGAGCAACAATTTTTGCTGACAAACAAACGCGTGCGATGGCAAATATTAAGTCGATGACATGAGATGGTCAATCTGAGAGGCAGCACAAACCAGCATCCCACTACTTCAGTCAGGGGAACTAGAGCAAGATAACCAGCTCAAAGTTGAGCTTACATGCAGATGATGAAAAAAACCCCAACATTTAACCATAATGCTTCACTTCCCCCTCTCCCTCCAGCCTCCAATTCGGGCTTTGATAAAGGAGAAAACTGTAATTTTACCACAAGTTTGTCAAGGAAAAAAAAAAAGTGTTTTCTCTGAACCATCTCTATTTTAATAAGATGATGTTTAAGAATAAACACACTGTAGCATCTGGAAGAGTTATAGCAGTAGGACAGCTGCCAGATTTCAGTTGTATGACCCAGGCAAAACCTTAGCCTGCTTTCTTGCACACTGCACCTCAGAGAATTCATAAATTTCTGAATTATTACATTCTTCTTGTGTTTTTCTTCTCTCTCTTGTGCCAGCACTGGCATGGCCTCTAGGAAAAAGAAAACTTTAAAGCCCCAGAAAAAGTGATCCTAAAGGATGAAAAGCTCACATTGGAGGGAATACAACTAGATTCCAGAGAGGGATCATATATAGAACCTGGAAATAAGGGGGAAAACTTCTCAATGTCCAGTTATTTTTATTCTAAAATGTGGGTATCTGGTGCTACAGAAGTTTCCCACTTCATTCAGCAGCAAACAAGTGAGGCCTCATGGGGAGGGGGGGAAGAAGAAAGTTTGTTGTTTGTGCACATCAACCTAAGAACTGACTTCCAAGGGAAGAGTGATTTCACAGGAAAGCACTGGATGGGAACCCTGGAGATTTGAGTTCAGTTCTTGTCTCTCTCACAGCCCCTTGAGCATGTCCTTAGGCAAGATGCTCCCCTACCTTTGAAATGGAAGCAAGATTTTCCAGCCTCTTGCCCCCCGTTTTCTGCATTCCTGCAGCAGATCCTGAAGGACAGGGAGAGCTCACACTTGGCAGCACCTGCTGTGGACATTTTCTGCTCTAACCTGGGGCACCAGCTCTGGGGCAGGGCAGAAAAAACCCCCTGAACACACAGTGCTGCACCAACGTCTCCCACAGAACCTTCCACCGTCCCAACTAATCCTGGAGGCAGAAGTTTGAGTTATCCAGGTCTGGAAAATCCCACTGTCACGTGGGGTACATAGAGAGTTATGTTTTCTAATCATGAGCCCTGTTTCTACGCTTATTCCTGTAGATAAAAACTCCTCAGTTGCAGCAGAAAGCCTCAAGAAGGTGGACTGATTATCAAGAGCCTCTCTGAGCACACAGAGAGCTGAGCTTAACTCTGAGGAATATGAATCACCTTCTCCTTGTAGTGGCCTCGTTAGTCATGCTCACTAAAGATGATTTTCAATAATGCAATGAGAATTGAGGAGAGCATAAATAGATTGGCTTTCATATAAGGCTGAACACCGTAACAGTGGCACCATTACTCTGGCGCAACGAAAACGTGGATTTGGCTCTGACATCCTGTGCCCATCGGTCAAGAGCAGCAACTATTCATCACTGGAAGATACAGCAGCTCTGCTCCAGGTTCAGGAAGCCCCGGGAAAGGGTTTGTTCTGTGCTGAAAATGGGGATTGGCACGAAATGCACAGCATTCAATGAAATATACGCACAGGATATGAAACACACATCCAGTTATAAGGACCTGCAGGCTCTGTGAGGACTGTGTGAAATGCAGGAACAGAGCACATGGATACATTTGTCCAGGAACAGTCTTGCTGCATCAACAATATGTCCAATTCACGTAATGGTTAAAAACCCCTTCTTCAGAAAAGAATATAATAAAATTAAACCTGACCTCGTCTCCTACTAACTGCCCTTGTTTTCACCTATCTTATCATCTAAACATTATAAATTTATTTACTGCTACTTTAAAAAAAAAAAAACAACAACCAACTTTAAGCCTCTCAAGCTGTGTGCAGAAGAGCACTCAAAGTATCTAAAACCTCAGGAAGAGATGGCTATGTAAATATGAAACAACTTGCTCCCAAATTACATTCTGTCACAGAGCTTGCACATAACCAGAGGTAGGTGTGCCATATTTCAAGATTTAAAGGGCATAATTTCTTTATCAAGGACAGAAAAAACACATTGATATTTCCATATATTAGACACATAGAATTGTGTGTAGGTCTGTAAAGTGTTCAGTGTACTTTTTCCATACAGGACTGATTTTTCAGTGTGTGCTGCTGATCTGCCCATCAGCATGTTTGAAATCGCAAATAAAATTAGAAAATCAAAACTGGAACTCTATTCAAACCTTCTCAACAAGCTTTAGGGTCATTTAATGTGATGTGAACATACAAGTAAAGCGTATTATTTGCCATTTGGAGTAAAAGCATTGTAAGAGGATTCATCAGCTTTCTGTTATGAAATTGATTTGATATCTATCTATAGGATATCTTGTAAAATTGCACTAATGTCACTTCAGATGCATTGAAAAAAACCACAAGTGAAGGGAGCTGTTATATCAGAGCTTCACTTCTGTTATTATTTTTGCCATTTGAATTATTTAAAGTGAAACCAAATGTTTTGGCAAATTTTAAACTGTAAAGAAACAAAGGAACTTTGCTTTTCCATTCTGGTTTTGAAGAGGAATGAATGTTGGAGAACCTAAAAACCTCTATAAAATAGGGTTTCAGGTCCCCACGTAGCTCTGGGGATGTTTGTTCAAATTCAGAGTATTTGAAGGGCACTTTGCTGTGGTTTTATTGCAAACACTGCAGGTCATTTTTTGGCAACTGCAGATCCTAAAGTTGGCAAGGTGCTGGTCTGAGTCCTGAGGCATCTTTTTGCAGAGGTGGTGGTAGGTTGCTTTTGGTTTGATTTTTGGTGGGTTTAGTGTGGTTTTTTCTTAAATACCATATCTTGAAAATCCCATATAATTGCTAGTTTTTAAATATTAGTAATAATTAGTTCATTTTCCCTTTAGCAGAGTCTAGAGACTACAAATTAAAGTGATTTATCCCATAGGAGTCCTAAAACCTAAGAAAAACCTCATTCCAAAGCCCAAGTTCACACCAGAGTGACAGAGATCCTAAGTAGAAATGAGCTTAGAGAGACTGTTCACATGCCAATCTCCCAAAACTAGAGCTTAGAAAGTGGTTTAGGGGAACTTTAAATCCCCAGTTCATGTTTTAGGCTTAAAATATCCTCTTGACAGAAGAGGTCAAAGGGAAGAAGAGCGGGAATATTGGTGAGGAAATCACCGCTGTAGCTGCTCAAAAATGGAAAAGCTGCATGAGCAGGACAACATTTCCCTTCCCTCCTTTCCCTACAAACCCTTGTCCCCTGTGTGTGTCCATGTGTGCAGCACCAACCCTCATCCCCTCCAGTCTCACTCAGCCTTAGAGAAAACTCCACAATGAAAGCCCACATTTTGAGGGAAACACTTCATAAATCCCAACTCCCCTACTTGGGAAAACTCCCAGCGATGACCGGTTCAGACACAACCTGGAAACAGATTTGGCAACAAAGTGTCTTGCAAAGAGACCAAAATTTAGTTTTCCCTCTTGGCTTCCACGTGTTCCATCCCCCAGCTCTTGCCTTAAATACCAACCACACTCCCGACAGCTCCAGTCGTTCTGTGGATGTAATGCAACCACACTTTATTTATATAATCACTTCCCCCTTATTTTTAGTGATGGGAAAAACCTAATGTTATTTCAGAGGTACTTGATTATGGGATTCCTTACAATTAGTGTTTCTGTAGTTCAGGATCAGACTTATTACCTGGAACACATGACCACTCAGCCTTTCTGCCACCTTTACTTTTAATTCTGTGGTGTTTAATGTTTGTTTAATCCTGATTTTAAGTAATCATGTAGGAATGCACCTTTTTTATTAACTTTATAGACACTTTAGATTAAAAAAAAAAAAAAAAGACAAACATATTAAAATGCATTCCAGGAATTAAAGTGATTCTAAAAAAAAAAAATCAATTTAAAATATAATAGTAATTTTAGCTTGTTATTAAAAATTGCTGTGACTGTTGCACTCCCAGTTGCTGCATACATTTCAGTAAAGAAAAGCTCGTAACTGCTGCATTTAAATCAACCAGATGCTACAGCCATGAGACATAAAAATCTGTGACCAGATCGTCAGTTTGATGTTCAGACAGGGCTCTCCTTCAACAGAACAGTTTGTACAGGTTATTATAAACCAGAGTCATTAAATGAATCAAATGCTTCATTTATTTGTTCATCATGATCTTGCGGTTTCTTCTATAAATCTACACCAAAAAAAACCAACAAAAACAAAAACAACAAACCCTAGAATTTTATTTTTGCCTTTTTCTTAAAGGAAAAATCAGGACAAAGCAGTGAAGGGACGACACGGACAGAACACCCAGTTCAACCCAAACAAGAACATGTCGTGAAGAACCACCACATGAAAAGAGCTTCCCAACAAATCTAAGCTTTTCAGTTCATTCTTCAAATTATATGATGGTCTTTGACCACCTCATTTTAGAAATATTTGGGCATGTTCGTGAAAATGAAATGAACACAAGAGCAATCGTTTAAAGGAGGAGCAGCAATGAACTGTGGTAATCGCCTACAAACAATTACAAATCTCTTTTCAACCCACTGAAACTTCAAATATCAGCCTACAAAATGCATGAAACAAGCTACTAAAAACCTAGAAACTGAGACAAAAGCATAAGCAACACCCAGCAGGTGGGTAATAAATGGCAATATTAGCAAAATTAATAGGTTCAAAGATGTTTTAGTTGCAATATGCAGCCAAAGGAGCCAAATCCACAGCCCAACATGTTACTTAATATTGCTAAAACAGAAAGAAAAGAGGTGAAAAACAAAGATTAAAAAAGCATATTCGCCAAGTTATATCTTTCTGAGACTTTTCTTTTTCAAGTCCGACTTTGTAATCACTGATTAATCAGCTCCAAGCCAGAGAACTCACCTAACTAAAGCACTTCTAAGATGTACCAGTGTGGGGAGCAACACCTGCTCAGATGATAAAAACCCCTTTCTGACACAGGCAGGGCTGAAAAACACCTGAATATTTGCAATATCCTGACAGGCTGCCCCTACCCTATTCAGACTGTGATTTCAGGGGAAGTTTGCACCGAGGGACACAAAGATTTCTGTTTCCCTTCATTACATATACATGCCCTATAAATTCTGGGCTTATCTGTCTCTCCCAGAAAGCTTTGGTTCAGACAAGCTGCTGCAGAAAGGGCAGTTCTGGGCTCCCCCCAGCACGTCCCGGAGCTGCAGCTTTTGCTAAGTACCCCCCTGCCAAGGTACTCCCCTTCCAATGCAGGATTCAGAGGGTTCATAAGATGCTGCTTTCTGATCCAAGGGGAGAATGACCTCATCCCTGTGTGCAGGAGCTGTCACACTGTCTGTCAAATCCAGCAATTTCAGAGTCTCTACAGGAGACAGAAATGCCCTGCAGGGTTTTGCCAAATGGCCCTGACACTGACATCTCCTACAAGCACTAATTCAATATTAAAGTTTCAACTACTTCCATACTCCAGGAAAGGTCATATTTCAAAAACAATTTCCTTCTAAATCAGAAAGAAGCTGGAAATGCTGAGGATTCCCCCTGCCCAGCCCCATCCTGCAAACAGCAACGGGGAAAGGACGTGGCAGCCCCAAGAGTGACAAGACTCACAGCTGGAGCATTTCACAAGGGTGAGTTGGAAGCAGCAGAGGTAATTTGAGCCACCTTGGTGTCACAGATCCAACTCATCATCCTGCCATTGGCTCAGGGATGGGGTGGGTGGGAAGAGAATTAAATACTTGTCAAGCAGAGAGAGGTCAAATGAAAACACAGATTTTAAGCCTGCCATTGTACCCGACCTTTGTTACTCATATGACACTTCAGGAAAGAACATTTCCTATACAATATTGATAAGGCAGGCCTTGCCGAGGCTCAGCAAAAACTAGGTGTTATAAGGCCAATTATTAAGGATAAATCCAGCAAGGAGAGCGCAGGCTTTTCCCAGGAGTGCAGCAGTTCTGGGGTGCTCTTGTCTGCTCTGCAATGCAATGGGCAGTGGCAGCTCAGCTCATCACACGTCACCTCACGTGCTGAGGGTGGGATGGCTGATTCAGGACCCCTGGAACACCCAACCCCCTGCTCCAGGCCACCACAGAGCTATCAGAGCTAAATTTCCACTGAAGCGAGCTGGATGACACCCATTTTAGTTACATTCATCCTGCTATTTCTCTGGCAGAGCCTGAGTGGTGCTGGAATGTGCTCTACCTTTAGAGGAAAGAGAATTCCAGAGCATACAGATCATCTCCTGAGATCTTCTGGTTCCAAACCCTGTGCTCATCAGCCTGGCTGACACCAGGGGATGGTACCAAGTGCTCAGTGAATTGACAGCAGTTATCTCAGTTGTGTGTGGGCATTCAGTGAGTTTGTGCATAAGAACTCTATGCCTTAACTGGAGAAAGAAAGGGGGAAAAACAGATCAAAACTCAAAATGACAATATTCTTAATTGGCAAATATAGTGAATTAAACCCACAAAGCCTTGGAAGGCCGTGGATGCACAATGAATACTCACACAAAAAAAGCCCGTTGTAGCAGGGAGTCACTCACATCAACAAATTTGCCCAGCCTGGAAACTTCTGCAGGAGAGCCTTGGTTGGCATTATCTGTGTCAGGATGCCAGTGGAAAGAACTTGCTATTTTCCAACCACTTTTTGAGATTAGCCTTTTTTTCTTAGAGTGTTCCACTAATTGTTTTTTCTTCACTTGCATCAGCAGGAGACCCAATTATAGCTCCAGCTTCAATCTGCAATAACCTCCTTTTTTTAAATAGTGTGAGTCACCTTTTCACCTTTTATTACAGAGATAGCAGAAAGGTCTGATGGAGAAACAGGGCAAATCTGAAATTCCATTTTTCAGAAATAGGATTTTATAATTGTTGGTCACTTTCCTTGATTTAATTTAAATCACATTTACATCCTAATAGGACTTAGAAGAAAAACGTTTCCCAGACATAGTTTTCTGTATGTAGCTGTAGGTTTTTAACTACCTTCTGTTTTCACTGATTAAAATATTAGTTTTTCCTCCAGAAGGCCCAGCATCACTGAATCTATTGTCACTCACTGAAAGTAATCTTTTTTTTTTAATAACTAAGTAGGCCATCTATCCTTGGGCATGCAGACTGCTAACCTTGAAAGCTGCTGGATGAGTTGACTGATATGTACTGGGTGCAGAGAGATGAATAAACTGGAGCAATATTTAGCTGGACTAAACTCCCAAGACACCATTAATTGTGATTTCAAAGAGACAGCTCTCACTTCAACCTGGCAAATGCAATTATGCAATAGAAGGGTAGTTCAACAAAACAAACAACAGCTCAGACCAGCAGCTGACAGAATGACAAGCACTGTCTTCTTTAAATGTGTTTGAGAAACACGGCAATAAATCAAAGCAAAATGCTCATTCATTCTGGGAACCTGAATCACCACAAAAACTTGCAGTTTGCACTTTGAAAACAACTTTACAATCAGTTAATTGCATAATAATGTTTTAAAATAGCTTATGTAAGTTGAATCTTTGAGAAACCTGTTAGCAATAATTAATAACACCCAAAAAAATGTTTTGTAGGCTCTGAAGGAAGATGAGCCTTACTGAACCCCACTCAGCACAAACTCTTTCAACTCAGGATGAAAACCCCACAGCACCCACTAGAGAAAAGGAAGGTTAAAAAGGTTAAAAAAGGATAGGACTGACATTTTCAGATGCCAGATGGACTGGCAGGATAGTGCTGCTCTTGTTTTTGAGAAAAATAATGGCAGAGACCAGAAGGTCACTAGTAGGATTAGCACTTCTTCACTGAAGTAAACGAGTTTACACCTGCAGATAATTGGTTCTGAAATGGGAGACGATTTCTAAAAGCTGTATGTCTTTTTAAACCAGCAAGATGGTTCATTGCTGGGATTTGGGTTTTCTAGCAAAAGGCAAAAGTGATCCTAATGCTTCCCCTTTCTCACCTTTGAGCCTGACTGAATAGTGTCAACTCTTCTGCTGGCAAGTCAAAGTCCATGATCAAGGACCAGCCAGAAACCATTTATAGAGCAAGAACTGTGACCCCAAGCTCTGCCTTCCCCTCTCTGATGGGCTGGGACCCTCTGTCCATTCACCCGTCTTGCCCCTTCCTTGCACTTTCTGCTGCATCCCCTTCCCCTGGGCCAACAGGTAACTCTGCCTCCACCTGCTGCAGGTCTCACCATCAGCTTTGGAACAGGAGGACATGGCAGTTTCTGATCCTTTTCCACTCAGAATCACAACGTAATTTCTGTTAAAATAGTAACCATGAGTAAGTATTTTAAAGGGTTTTAGAAGAAAGAAGTTAGTACTTTAAATCTAAAAAAAACCCCAAACATAAACACAAAAATCCACAGTAGGAGGGTAAAGCACATCACCCAAGATAAAGATCTAAGAATCCACCCATGCTTCCTGCTTTAGCTGGGAAGAAATGAAGCATCTGTCCTACCACACCTTCTCTTGCACCTTCAACTCCAAATATGTAGCAACAGATCTGGAGGAGGGAAAATAATCCTGCAGATTCGACCATCAAAGACCTTCATCGTCAGAGCCACGCCAGGAGTATAACCCATACACACAGAGAGTGTTCTAAAGGAAGTTTAGCGTAAATCTAATCATTTTAAAGTTCTAGGAACAGCTTCAAACACTCCAGTGGTGAGAACTGCACTTGGGGAAGGGCATGCTTTGTAAGCCATCCTGCTGTGTAACACTTACCTGGATTTCTTTTTCCATTCCAGGCCAAACTAATGCAAAATTCACCGAGACAAGTCTATAAACCACAGAGATCTCTGATCACCAATGGGCAGCAGCCACCAGTGGTTTTCAGCTCAGGTTCAAGGAAACAACTGTTTGAGGCTCCCTGCTGACTCCGGGAACCTCCCCTTCATTCTCCTCGGGGACACCCAAACTGAGAAGGAGCTTTTGTTTTGGCTGCTGTAGTGTGTCTGTTTTCCTCTCTTTGAAGAGCTTTGTTTGTATGTCACACAAAGTTAAATGTTATTGGAAATACACTAACAGGAGTATATATTTCTCGTTGCTGATTTGCCTCTCCTGGCTATAGGATCTGAAGGCACTAGAGAAGATTTGAGAGCACAGAATGTGGCAGTACATTTCTGTGGATGATAAACCAAGTTAGATGCTACATTCCAACCTAAAAAAAAAAATCAGAAGATATTGTTTTCGCTGCCGCTGTCAGTATAATTAATAAATAACACCAGATGGTGACACGAGTCCAGAAGGGGCCAGCACAGAGAAGGCAACTCAGTGGCAGCAGCATGGTGGGGTCTGTCCTCGTGTCCCACACACACCTCGCCATCCCCTCACTCCAGAGAGAGGCAAAATCAGTTTCTGGGCTCCGGTGCCTTGCTGGTGGTTTGGCACAGCACAGTAAACACCACAAAATAGAGACAAAGCCTGGCATGCCCTCGGGTGTCCTCGAGGGATCGTGGCTCCACGGGCATCACCCTCCAAACCACGCCAGGGGCTGTGCCTCCCCTGCGAGAACCCGGAGCCCACCGGTGCCAGGGGACACTGAAGGGGTGACACAGTTCCGAACAAGCAAATAAAGAGACCATTTCTAGTGCCTGTGCAGCCATCTCAGCACCGAGGGTGCAGGACCAGGACCACACAGCCCCATCAGGAAAAATGGGAGAAGGCTCCTGGACATTCACTTGGGGTTGCCACAGGTGCTGGGAATCTCCAGGAATGGCCTCGGGTGCCAGGAACAGCCCCCTGCCCCTGCTCGGCTGTGAGAGCCCAGCCCAGCCTCCTCACCACAGGGAAACAACCACAGAAGAAAGACTCCAGGCTGAACAAAATCAGGTGTTTAATACAAAATGCCACAGCTTTGGAATGACTGTCACACCCACAGTAGTTGTGGCCCAAGTGGAGTCCAGCCAGGGGCACCAGGGCAACTTGTGATTTTGCTGTTCACAGAATCCCGGAATGGGCTGGGCTGGAAGGGACCCACAAGGATCATCCAGTCCAACCTCTGGCCCTGCACAGACCCATCCCCAAGAGTCCCCCCCTGTGCCCCAGAGGATCATCCAACCCCTCCTGGAGCTCTGG
>JAWWES010000021.1:922541-934059 GCA_035583135.1 Lophotriccus pileatus
GGAACTGCACTGAGCTCTCCCCTCAGTCTCCTCTGCTCCAGCTGAACACACCAAGTGCCCTCAGTGTCCTCACACGGATCCAAATCCAGGCCCTTCCCCATCACCATTGCCTTCTTTGGACACTCTCCAATGGCTTCAGATCTTTCCTATGTTGTGTTGCACCACGATAAAATTATTTTAAGGATCTGGATGTCTCAGCCTTTGCTCTGGGAAACGTGGGGCTGAGCCAGTGAGGAAACCTGGTGTGACTGAGTGGGGGGGGGCAGCTTGGAGGGGCCTCAGTCCCAGCTCAGGTGGTGCCAGTGGCCCTGACAGAGGGGCTTCTGGAACCTTCCTTGACACTTGTTCTATTACAAATGCAAACAAAGATAAAACTTTGGGATACTGCAACATCTGGGGGAGCTCAAATTTTGTTTTGGCCAGATTATCAGCCATCAGCCTCAATTTCACCCAAACTGGCAGTCCATGAAGTAACTGTGAGTTTCTAGTCAGAGGCAGGCTCCAGCTAACACATGTTCCCCCCTTTAGCACACCCATCAAATAAGAGCTTCATAACAACCTGGTGTATGTGTGTTTGGTTACTTACAGAAAGCAGATTCTCACCAACATTGCTGGTAGCCAGTAAACACTCCCTCTTTGTCCAAAACCTGCATTTCTGGGCAAGATATAGTCGCTATATTGTTGCAGCAGGGACAGAAGTGAAATCCCAAGACCATCCTGTCCACAAAAGCCGTCACACAGGCACTTCCCACAGCCCTACCAGGGGCTCAGCACACCTGAAGTCATAAACTTGGCCATTAGGTAATCCCAAACTAGCAGTGACTTTCCCAAGTTAGTGACATCATTGTGAGACATGCAATAAACAGATTAAAAGAGGTGGAAAATCCACTGAGCCTCAGCCAAGTCCTGCCTGTGCTGTGCAATCATTGATAGCTACAGGTGAGCTACGGTGCCAGGTGAGCTTTTGGGGCTTTAGTCTGTGATTAACTTTTGACTTACATCAGAAGGAAATTTCCAAGGAATTTCATCCATTCATTTTCCACAGAGCTGCTTCTGAAGCGATGTGTCTGTGCTGTATTTCATTCCCAAAGCTCCCTGTTCAGTTCCTGTAACTGCAGCTTCCCCTCAGGGCTGCATTTCTTAGGAGATCTCCTGGGGAGATTTTGGGTAGCACAGCACTCCCACTTTTCCACTTGAGAAATCTGGAGAGAAGTGTTTGAGCACTGGCAGAGTTTGCTGTGCAGCAGAAATACCCTTGGGCTCATAGCCCACGGAGGTGCTTTGCTATCCCTGCCCTGCACGTGCACCCACAGCTCTTGCCAGGCTGCCTTCCAAGAACAGGGACTTGCTGGGAGTCCAGAGACCACCAGCAGGCCAAGTTCTCCTGGGTTTTTCAATCCCTGTATCAATGGAGCTCCACTATATCCCAATTTCTCAGGGTTCATCCACTCTCCAGACACATGTCCCTCCCTGTAACACACACCAGAGACACCACAGGCAGCAGGTGCCAAGCACACCCAGACATACGACATCTAAACAAAAACCCCAGGCCCAGGAGGTGAAATCCTCTCCATAATGCTGTCATTCTTTTGTTCTTTATCTGAGACTGAGCAGGTGTGCTCTGTCAGGGTTTTTGAACAGGTGGAAAATGTCATCTTGTCATGAGAGATTCGATGTAAGACAGTCCATTGAGGTGGTTCCTGGATCTCAGTGCTCCTCACCCAACCATCAGACACAATGCTTGTTCTAGTCTCTGACCCATCATTTACTTTGTCAGTTACTGGTAAATATATCTCAGCAAATATGCAAAAATATCAAATGCATTGTGTTGTTAATAATACGGTTGTAACTCATTCACAGCAATTAAACTTGCATTACAATTAAATCTCTTCTGGCCATAATGATATTCTTGTTATGCCACTTTATTATTGCAAAGTGAGAAGTACAAATGAATGTATAAGACATTGTAATTAGGCACACTCACTCGTTCTAAAGGCTTTTAAATGTTGCCTTTTGGAAACATAAACTGGCATCAAAATATGTGATATAAAGATTTCACAGCAAAAAAATGTCTTTTTCTTCTTTGTTTATATTCCTCCACCAATATGCCCAGTTTCATTGCAGTACTAGATATTTTATCTATTAGATATTTTGAGCTTTAGCAGGAAATTTTTAACTGTGATTTCCCAGTTGAGAGAATCCATGAAATTATAGTCCTCTCAGAATAGCATCTCTGAATTCACACCCTCAGCCAGCAATACTGCTTTGCAAGTATTATTTAACATTTCTGTTGGGTTTGTCTTCATAATCTACTTTCATCCCTTAATGTATCATTGCCTACACTAGCAAAAAGCAGAAATAGTACAAAACTCAGCCAATAAGATTTTGAGACCAAAACTGCTTTTCAAGGGATAGAATAAAGAAAACTATTCATTTCTTTCCAAGAGTTCTGGTACTAGAGATGTAGAAATTTCTGTGTAACACCCATTTGAGAAGGAGGCAAAAGTTATTTATTGAGGATCTAAAACTATTCTTTTTTTTTTTGTGCTGGAGTTCTAAGGTACTTTAACCCCACGTTCTAGAAAGACAAATTCAAACTAAAATAAGCAGAGACAAGGAATACTGGAATGATGGAGGAGCTATTGTAGAAAATCAAACCTTTGCCATGCTTAGTCTTAGCAAATCAAAGGCTAAGGTTGTTATTTATGGAGGGCAGTCATATCTGCCTGGAAAAGTGAAACCTAACCCTCCAAACACTATATTTAAGGTGGAGCTGGAGTCAGATATGGAAGGAGCTAGCCAGCAAATAGATTTATTGTCCCACAGTGTTTGTCCCTGGCCACGGCAGTGGAGTGCTGGGGATGAGTTCATGGTGGGTGGTGAGGGGGACTGAGCCAGAGAACAGCTTCAGGGTGAGCCACCTCTGCAGGGCAAAGCCGGGTGATGTCCCACTGCTCAGGTGTAGGCTTGGAACAAACTGGTCTGGTTTTTACCTAAACTGCATTAATTGCCCAGCCCTGCCTTGCAGGGAACCTTAGTTAGTCATTGCAGCAGAGTGGCAGGAATCATAAGGTTGGATTATCTCTGAACTCTTTCACAGCTTTATTGTGTTTGTTCCTGCTCTTCTCCTGCACCGCTGGAATTGTTATTTCTCTGTCTCTCACAGGGGAGCGAGCAGGTAACGGATGGATTATTGAAACCACTTTCTGAAAACTCTCCAGGCTCTTCTCTGCATATCTGTAGATGTCTAAATATATTTAAAAGCTGGCCTGAAAGCCCTCCAGGCTGGTAAAGTGTGGCTACAGAAGTCCTACAGAGGTGCAAAGTATTATCTCAGTTATTAGGTGTACATGTCTCCTTGGATACAAGTCAGGCTAAATCATAGGGGTTTTTGCTATATGCTAATAGGCTTTGGAAAATTAGTTAATGAAGGAATTGGGCATACAAAGAGAATTACCTGAAGGATGCCTGAAGGTTTTTTAACTTCATTTGCTTGAAAAATGGAAAGCATGCAGGAAATGTCAGGTTGTGTGTCTGAGTCTTTATATTGTATCTCTCCCCCCCCCAAAAACAAAAAAAAAAGTAGAAAAAAGGGCTTTTTTTTCTTGTACAGAAACAAGCAGAGTCATGAGAGAGTTTTTCAGTATTCTGTGTTATTCCTGTTGCTAAGGCAACTTTCCTTCATCTGTGCTCAGTAAGGCATCCTCAAAAATCCCTCCACAGAAGGATGGCATTACAGATCAGTGTCAGAAAAATCAGCTGACAATGAACCAGAAAACTGGAAAGTTTTAACAAGAGACTTCCCAATTTCCTTTATAAAGCCCAGAATGATTTGTAGCAGGGAGGAGCCTGCAGGAATTATAGCAGGTCTGCATGATTAATCTTGTCCCTACAGAAGAGGAAGAAACAAGAATAAAACTAAACATTTGGCTTGGTTTTGTTGGCACTGTCCCATCAGCTTAGATCTTGTATGGTCTCCACTGTACTTTCTAAAAGACACAGTAAAAATCTCCCTCCCCACAAGACTAGTAGATGTTCTTTGCTCTCATCTCTACTCAGATGATAAAAGATTAAAGAGAGAAGGAAAGAAAGAAATCCTCAAGACCTCCGTATTCTGCAGCAGGTTTCCCTCTCTCTGCTGCACGTGTTCATTTCCAATGCTCTGACACACTTTCCAGAGAAGGCACCTTCCAGCAATCATCAGCTGGGGAGAATTAAACTATTGCTTTACCCTGTCCATTTTATCTAATACCCACTAATGACCTTATGCTCTGTGCTTTTGTCTAATTGCTTTTTAAAGCCATTTGCACTTTTGCCTGGTGTTAAAATACGCATGTTATTGGCCCCAATAGTGTTGATCTCATAGAAAATGTGATACAGGAGCCAGTTGACCAAATTTTCCTTGGATGTACAGTTCTCTAGGGTGAAAATAAAAGAAGGAAAGACTCTGAGATCCTTTCTTTCTCCTGAAGGGAAGCAGGGGCTGCCTTACTCTATGAAGACCCTCGTAATATTCACAAGGAAAATACTATGTCTCCCAAAAAGGAGATGAACCTTGTGTGCTCTACCCTCCTGTCCCAGTCCATGGCATGTCTCTGCCCCGTGAGAATTTCTGGGCACACTTCCACCATCTTTGGTAGAAAGTTTTTCTTTTCCTCTTTGAAGCCATTTATTTTGGCATGTGATTCCCAGCTGTTCCAGACCAGACATGAATGTGACGTTCAGCAGAGACAGAGTTCACATCCCCCCTCAGTCACCAGTGAAACCCAGCAGTTTTCATCCTTGGAGAGGTACAACTCTGATGGATCCAGAACCCATCTTTCATCTTCAGCTCTGGATGCAGACTCACCTGATACAACTAGGAAAAAGACATGCCTGTTCAGTGCCACGCTTCCTCAGGAGGTTTTTCTCCTTCGTGCAAGGGATTTCAATAATATTATTTTCCCATTCAAACTCCTTCGTTTTCCAGAATCCCAGGTATTACAGAAGCAGCATTTGTACATATAGTGCCACTGAAATAAACATGTGTGACCATGGCATTAACACCAGCATTTCTGGCTTACAGCTACACCACACACACACAGCCAAATCCAGTCCGTTCACAGGCCTGTTCCCTCTGCTGCTTATTACAGTCTTTTCTGCTTTTCCTTCACAGCATGCACAGCCTTCAGTAGGAACTCTCTGCATGTGATTTCAAGCCAAAAAGTGTTCTTTCTTGTTCCTTCTTCATCTCCTGGATGAGAATCCCCAAAACCATCTGAGCATCTCCGGCACCGGTGACCTGTTGAACACAACTGCAATGTTACTCCCCTGGAACCAGCCAAAACAAGCCTTATGCTGTGATGTATGAAACTGTAAGCAACTCCCTCTTTCCAGCAAATTGAGAGCCTCGAAGGGATGCCATTTCTTTTCAGATGGCTCAGGTTTTGCTCACAAGACCTTAGCTTTCATCTTGGTGAGCAAGAACGGAAAACAGAGAAGTATTGTGGTATGTCTGGAATATGAAAGATACATTCTGCTT
This sequence comes from Lophotriccus pileatus, assembly GCA_035583135.1. Taxonomy (NCBI): domain Eukaryota; kingdom Metazoa; phylum Chordata; class Aves; order Passeriformes; family Tyrannidae; genus Lophotriccus; species Lophotriccus pileatus. Next base: position 928,063 of record JAWWES010000021.1, read on the forward strand.
CTTCTTTGATGTCCCATGAAAGAAAACTGGAAGAATACAAATGCAATATCATTAAAACACATTGCTAATCCAGCAGGAATGGAGAGGTTGGTGCATTATAAATTTTTGCCCCATGCTACTTCAAACTCTGGTCTGTAATACATTGAGGAAGCTGTCCTGAGTAACGGCTTTCAGTATGACAGTGAATTTTAAACTTTCTCAGGTGAAATACAGATGACAATTTTTAACACTATTTTGAGGTACCTTGAAGTGGCAGTTGCTAGCTAGAGACCAAAAATCCAAATGGCAAGGTTTAGATATAAGGAAAGTGGAAGATAATGATGCACAAAATAAATAGAGAAGAATTGAGGAAAATACTGGAAAGAGGAAGAGCAGAAAACAGTTTGACCCACCAGTGAGCCAGGTTCCATTTCTATGGAAATGAGCTCATTACTGCTATTTTTTTTTTTTTTTAAGCTCCTGGTTGATTCGTGAAGTGCTGTTTGAATTCTGATAAGGGTTTCATGTATCACTGAAAAAAACATTTGAGCAAAATATCCAGAGTCAAATGATTATCAAGTCCCATAGATTAATCAGCTGCCCAAGCACTTTCTCTAACAGAGCAGGCACTAAGAGAACAGCTTCTCCTCTGTTATCGTGAGTCTATAAGGTTTCATCCTGCAAAGAAAAGGGATCATTCTTCTGAAATCTAATTCTGCATGGTTTTTCCACCCAAGAGGCAACATTAAAAAGGAAAGACATCTTTGATTTTTCCCCCCCACCATTTCCATGTTTTAAAAATCAGCATCTCGAGAACTGGCTGTGGAATTGCTCCTTGTTCCTCAGAAATGGCAGCATCTGTGTTATTCATATGACAGTGCTCTGCAACCCGTCAGTGTTGGCTGGAGGCACAGCCAAGCAGGGAAGGGAAATGCTCCAGGTCCAGAACTGGTTCTTCTTAAACCAGATGCTGAAATAAAAATGAACTAGAACAAGTAAGCTTTGTTTCTTTTATAAACCCATTAACTTTTAGAGTGTCTTTAGACCTGAGCAGAGTCTGTGTGTGACAGTGGGGTTTGTAACTGAACAACACTGGTTGACTCCACGTGTTATTCATACACACCTACACCTGTCACTAATTCTCTAAACACTTCAAACAGAACGCCCCTGGCAAATTCTGTGACTCTGCTAATTTGCCTTGTACTAATTTTCAAGGCGTGCACAGGTCACCAGCTCTCTCCACAGGCATCTTGTAACAATGCTCTTGTTAGAAATTACACAAAAGAAAGCTAATCCTTTTGCTTCATTGTCTTTTCCAAAAGCCTTCACATTTCAGAAATGACACAGTTTATCACACTTCAGCCATGGCAAACAGAACAGCAACAACCATCCTCCTGGGAGATGCACAGATGTCCTGGGGATGTACATTCTTTAAACACTCGCAGGACTCTGCACCAATGGCAAACAAGGGGTTAAATCAGCATTTGAAGTACAAGAACCAAGGCCAGGTTGGACGGGGTTTGGAGCAACCTGGGCCAGTGGAAGGTGTTGCTGCTCAGGCAGGGGGTGACACTGGATGAGCTTTAAGGTCTCTTCCAACCCAAACCATTCTATGGTTCTATGAAGTATTTGGGATTTTTAAGTACTCTCCAGAGATGGATGGACATACACACCCACCGTTCTGCAGTTGTGATGATTTCCATTTTAAGACCAACAGGTTGAGGGATAAATTTCATTATAATTTACATGAGGAATTACACTGGAGCAAATATGGAATAATTTGGCATATAGGACTCCATTGAACTGGTACAAACATAAGCTGATTTTCATTTTCTAGAATGCAGGATTAATTTTGGAAGGAGGTTATAGAGCATTATTCTATTCAGTTGATAGCATTATTAATAATGCAGAGGCAGTATTGTCACTCTGTATGTTCCCACACATTGAGACAGGAGTTTGTGAGGCACCAAAGCTGCTTTGTTAAAATACTTCCAAGGTTTTCTTTTTGCATCTCACATTTCTGCACTTCTCAGAGCACCAGAAGGAGAAAGGAATCAGCATTTGAAGAAGAAGAAAGACAGAGGATTGATGTGGAAAAGGAACATATCAAAAGCTATTTCTCTTTGCTGTGAACTCTCATGACAAAGTTGTAGAGGTGGCGACAGCTCTGGAGGCAAAGTTTGTGTGCTCTGTGAGTGAAGTGCAGACTGAAGGTCCAGCAGCACTCTGGCACTTCTGAGACCTTCCACTCCCAGGCTTTTTAATTGCAATTTGAGTTTTGACATTATTGATACCTCATTTCATTCCCTATTTCCCTCCAGGGAAGACTGTGCTGTAGGATAGAAAAACAATTGGTTATTTTGATTATTTACAAAATGATAAACAATAACATAGAGATTATTTTCTCTTTGTTATTTATTTCCACTTGTATTTGCGAGCAATGTTACTTCTTCCCATTTAGTTCTGATTTCAAGATGATGAAAGTCCCAATCAATCTAAGTAAAAATATAATAACATTACAAATTAACAAAGATTGGTACTCCCTTATGCTAGGTAAAATACAGAGCTATTTCTCATTCCAAACTGTAAAGAATAGGTGAAGAAGAGAAAAATTATAAAAAAACAGAAGTATCTTGTTGGTGTTCCCTACCAAATAATGGGGGGGGAAAGCCTTACTCTTACTTTCTCTTTAATTGTTTATCTGAAGTTCTTATAAAACAGACAAAGAATTCAAAAGGTGAAAACTGGAATTGTTGGGAAGAGAGGGATGTGATCCTGGGAAGCAAATGAACAAAGACCAGATTTATCCCTTCATACCATAAAGACAACTCACTGTGCAAAGGTAAGAGTTTTATTCACAGATTGCACAGTTTGAATGACCAAAGTTGCCTGTCAAAATAATTTATAGTGCCTTTACCTACTGAAGCTCATCAACTATAAATTCTTCCATCTAATGTTGTTTTAAGGGTAAGAATTATGTAATGTAGGAAATTCCAGGTATAGGGCTTTATATTTAACTAGGTAAGCATCATACTTCTATCATTTTGCTTTCAATGTTTAATAATTCTAAATCATTAAAAGTTATCTTTAAAAGAAATGGTTTGATTTTCTCTTTGTTAAAAAGCATTAAATCCACAGAGATGTGAACATGTAATGATTCTTTGTCCCTTTTTCTCCCCAAGCTAGACCGTGGACAGGAGGAAAGTTCACATGGAATCCCAGATCTGGACAAACCAATACTAAAATTGGTTGGGACATGGATCAAGACTCATGTTCCCATTGCTGTGAAGGGGGAAGGCAGTTGCCATAATAAGGGTGTCCAAACCCTGATGGCTCTGAGAATTCTCTGGTACTGTGGTACATATTCTCCAGCTCTGCCATCACAGGTCTCAGTAAAGAAGCTGTGGTTGCCTCAAAGAGTCGTTTCAAAAACTGTCCCTTCTGCATTAATATGCCACAGAAATAAAAGGAGAGCTACTCATTCCCACTGTGAGCCAGGGTAACACTCCTTGTGTGTCCATTAAGGGCAGGTGCAATGCCTGGCCCATCCACAGTATTCAAGTCTACCACCTGCTCTGCAATGAGCTACAAACTCCTTCTGGAAAGAAAACTGGCAGAGCTGCCTCAGTGGTGCTTCCCTGCTGTGTGTGCACAGCATATTGTTCTTCCAGATTCCCTTTCTTCCCTCCAGGACAGACACATTCACGTGTACATTTAAAAAATCGCAGAACAATCCATGGCCAGTCGATACAAACCCAGCAGAAAGACAATACCATTGATCTGAGTGCACAGCCCTGATAAAGGCAGTGCCCTCGGTGGGACAGAGACTAAGCAAGGCAGTGCTCAGGTGGTTTGCCTTTTAATTGTGTTGTGCCTTCTCCACCCTCCTTAGGAGCCCAAAAAACACTGCACTGTCAGTCTCTGCACCCCTTCCCTTCCTGGGTTAGAAAGCTCTGCTGCAGCACATTTACACTGCCTAAATAAGCATTTGTAATTAAGAGCATTTAATCAAACCCTTTTTTCTGATTAACTGTACTTCCATCAGGAAAATTTTAAACACTTTTTCCTATTCGTCATAGGAATGTTGACAGGCCTCCTTCATCAGTCCCTTAATTAACAGCAGGTAAGGGAGGCAGAGCGAGTATGACACACTCTGCTTGCGAGACTTTCAGCTCATAGCTGAAATTGTCTTATCTCATACATTGCCAGGATTACTGTTCCATGTAAACGTCATTTTTGCTGTCCAGAACATTAAAAAACCCCACACCAGTGCGCTCTAACTCCTGTCTGTCTCTGAGAGACATGAGGGAAGCTGTATGCTTTTGATCAAAGACAAGATCCCCGCTTCAAAGTAACACCTGATGTGTAAATACACTACACAGTGCTCCTGCTAAGGGAAGGGGACTCCTGGATTTCACGTAACCCAAGGCTCGTACAGCGGGATTCACCTGCATTCTCACAGTTTAATCTTCCTGCTCTGAACACGGGCAGAAAATTAAACAGTCTTCCAGTCTCCTCCTCTTTATCCAAGTCCAACAGACCCCAGTCCAATACTTCGCTGAAGAACACCCGACTTACTGTGGTCCGAGAGAAGAACATAGAAAAAAGTACCAATTTAATTGCATCACAGACTTTTTTTAAACCTAAGCCTTCCTTCCTGGGACAGAAAGTAGTGGCTACGTGGCTGCAGATGCTCCACCATCAGTTTGACTGGGATCTTCCAACATTTCCTGTATCACCATTGGAGATGTTTCTGTTATTTCTTTCCTCACCACAATCTGGAAAAGCCAAACAGAATTCCAGGTTATCTTCAACAGATTTGAGGATGTTGGGAAAGGACATTAAGTCATTTCATAATGTGCTGATCAGCATGGGCATGGTGGTATCAGGTCATACAAATAATAGGAACTCTTTGAGGGGTATCTACAAGTAATGGCACATGAGAAGAAACAGTTCGGGGTGGGCACAGAGGGGTCAGTTTTACCACCAAGAAACAGCATAATCAACAACATGAGTGTGCAGGTATCACTCCCACCTCCATGGAGTCAGCAGGAAGCAGCCTAAAACTGAAATTAATTACAGTTTTCTGCACAAAATGCCCCTAATTCAGTGATCAGGGCATGGTTTATAAGTCACATAAATGTCATTGCATCTTAAAAAAATCCAGTTATCCGAAAGAATCAAATTTTGGTCTTCAGGAATCTGAATTTTGAGCTTATTTTATTCTGTTGTTCTACTAAAACCTCTTGTGACTCTCAAAAAAAGAAAAAAATTTTCCATTTACCTGAAGTGAATGTGCAATATGCTAGAAATGTGTAAGCTCTTATTGCTAATTAGGGATTAAAACCTCTTGAACATTCAAGACTGTTAATAAGCTGAAACAAGCCTTTGTTTCTGCTATATTTACTCTCAAGGTGTGCTGTTCCTCTTTTTCTCTAAATGTGATTACTGCAGTAAATGCATAACAAAAAGATCTCAGGGTTCCTTCTCTGGGTTTGGAAAGAATCAGGTTTTTTAGGTTTCTACACCAATATTTTCTCTGTGGAGCAAAGTATAATCCTTAGTCAGAAATTTGGTATCACAACCTGCTCTTTTGATGAGACAGAAGCTTAAGCATCTTGCTCTCTCTGTGCCAGCAGTAACAGAATTGTGCTGTGGACATTTGGCTGGATGGCTGAAGGTTCTGCCAGGAATGTCCAGCCCCACATTCCCAGCCCATCCACATCCCAAGGGGGTGTTTGTATTTGGGGATGTGTGTCTGAGACCTGGGTTCGAACGACAGACCTGCCCGAGGCAGGAGGTCTAAAGCCAGTTTGACCCCAACAAGGTGGTTTCCATCCTTTCTGTGCCAGCTCTGCTCTCCAAACGGAAAACTCTCAAAATGTGGTCCTGTGACAACTGCCTGTGAAAGGTCTGCTGGAGCCTCACAGACATGGCACAAAAGTGCCTGGGCAGGGGCAGAGGAGGGGCAGGACTGAGCTCTGCTCTGGGGGGACCAGGGACAGCCCCCAGGGAATG
>JAWWES010000021.1:936006-967406 GCA_035583135.1 Lophotriccus pileatus
CACAGCCCCAAGGCTGCCAGAGCTCCAGGAGGGTTTGGATGATCCTCTGGGGCACAGGGGGGACTCTTGGGGATGGGTCTGTGCAGGGCCAGGAGTTGGACTGGATGACCCTTGTGGGTCCCTTCCAGCCCATTCTGGGATTCTATGAAAACAACATAAGCAAGCAAGTCCTGCAACATTTATACAGAGTGTGAACTTACAAAGATGTTCTCAGTGTACACAAAACCATATCAGACACTTCCCAGGGCTCGTGCTGCAGAGACCTGACAGGCTCTCTTTGTGTTATTAGCACTGAATCTGTACCTTCTCACATGCTTGGCTGCATTTTGCCATCTCTATCCTCCCGTCTCGCAGTGAAACTCCCACAGCTTCCCAAAGGGTGAAAAATTAAACAGTGTAGCAGACTGAGAGGGACTCTGCAGTTCATACAAGCTCAGACTTCTCTGGAAAGCTGAGGGCATACCTGGAAACACTTTTAAAATATATAAAATTAATGACTACTTTTCAGTTTGCAGCTGAGACATAAATATGTTTAATGAATTTGTAACAGACATCTCACCTCTCCAGCATGGATATATATCTGCTGCTTCACCCTCCCTTGGAAGCAGAGTGATTTAATGTGCTTTGCTTGGGAAGTCACCCTGCAGCAAAATAAACGGGATTTCTGCTGCAATCAAAAGAATTTCAACAAAATCACCTCTCAGCTCTCCCCAGGTTCATTTATCCAGACATCCATTCCATTTTCAATAAAGAGAAATTAAAGCAGTTTTGTTTGAGGCAATCTTTAGGATTCTCCAAGGAGAGGTGGGAACTCTGGTCCTACGTGGCCACGTCTTCCCCATGTGCCATATTTCCTCACTCTGGGCTAGTATTCAGCTCTCTTGGTTGCTTTCCCAGTTAGGTTATTTTCATGTCTCTGTCTTCTAAAAGCAAAGGTCTGGTAATGAAAGGGAAAGGGAAAGGGAAAGGGAAAGGGAAAGGGAAAGGGAAAGGGAAAGGGAAAGGGAAAGGGAAAGGGAAAGAAAGGGAAAGGGAAAGGGAAAGGGAAAGAGACTCTTCCCTCCCACCTTCCCACCACGCCCTGTCCATGGCCTAGTCAGGAATTTCCAAGTACATCATTCTCCAGGCAAACAAGGAAAAAGAGCAATGTGCTGTGAAATCAGCTTTTAGCAGAGTTTGAACTCTGAGCCTGTAGCTGAAGATTTAAATAGCTGCTCCTGCCAACCTGTAGGCTCAGCCCTGGTGATCCCTCACAGCAGTGTGGAATTGCAGAGGTGCCAGACATTCTGAATTTCCCTTTCCATGTATTATGGCTCACTGCTTCATGCATCACATATAGTGCATGAAAATCACTGCAAATCACAGCTTTTGCTCAAGCAAAGACATTTTCTGCCATCTCTCCCTTTTCACGATGTTCAAAACCAGCCTAAGTGACCTCCTGCTACTTAGTTTTGTCACATGATTTATTAAACAATGGAATCTGAACACTTTCCATGACAAAGAAATTGGAAATCAGCTTTTTAATACAGACACACCGGATCTGCATGTTTATTAATCCAGTGTAATAGTGTCATGTAACCATGATTTTTCACCAGTCATTAGTGAAGAAAGTTGTCTGGCAACCCCTGAAAACTCAACAGAGCAGGTCAGGACTATCTTTTTCCATTAATATGCTGACTCACCATGTTAAAATGCTAAAAGCAAGGACAACTCAAAGGATATTTAATATGAAGAACAAGCTTCTTTTTCTTGTGCATTACTAATCAAATCATTTGTTCCCCTCCATTCCCATAGAAAATTTTCAAACATCCTTTCTAATACGTTTCAGACAAATACCTTGGAAATCTCGTTTCCCATTTGAAACTGCACAACTTTCAAAGCTGGCTAAATTCTGCCACTCCAACCATTCTGTTCACAAAATTAAAAAAAAAAAATCAAAAGCTGCTCAGAAAAATATTGATTTAGCCAATGTTTCACACCACTGTCTTACTTTCAGCAGCTCTGTACAACATCAGGAAGTATTATCATATATTTTACTCCAGAATGAGGGAGATGACCCTGTACTGAGAGATCAGCTGGTGAAGGCAGCTGGAGGAGGTCAAAGCAAGGAATTTGAACCCAAAATCCTGCACTGGGATTCTCAGGATCTGCTTCTGACAACAATTTTATTTTTTTTTTTAATAAAGATATTATCAAGATCAGCAAGGAAATGGGGGCTAAGCTCTCTGACTTGTAGGGTGCTCTATCCCACAGAAAGAAATGCCCTCAGAAATCTGGAGAACTGTGTGGGATCTGCAGGAACTGGAGGCTGAGAAGAACTCTGTGAACTCTTGTTTCTGTTCAGAAAACTAAAGCTGAAGAAGGGTTTTGCCTGAATGATTGTTTGGTGGGTTGGTTTGGTTTAATACTTGTTATTCTAAATGTTCCTCTCACAAAATTCTTAATAATTCCAGGTAATGTTGTGAATCATAATGAAAACCTTCCCTAAATTAAATTTCCCCAGAATCTACAAAAGTCTGGGATCTCTCCTTCAAAGACAGACACTACCTTGTTAAAAATGAGGCCACTGACTTGCTTCCTACTGAACATTTGAGAATCAGGAATTCAATCCCAGTCATTTTCCCCACCTGACAAACATCTCATGTCCCAACTTGCTGCAACAATGAAATAAGAACATACCTGACATTTTCCACATGTATTCTGCATCTGTTTTCATACCATTTTACCCCAAATTTGGTTTACAATTTACCTTAATTGAGCCAAATGATCAGCTTTTTCTTCCCTCTAATGTCATTTTTACAGGCAGCTCAGCAGATAATTTTATGCTACTGCAGGCACACAAGGCAGATTCTAATACTGATCTGAATTTTCCCCTTGAATATGATTTGCATTCCTAGCCTGATCTACTTTTTTTTTTTTCTTCCCATAGAACATGATTTACATTCTTAGGTCTTGCTGCTTCATTTTAAAGCCATCTTGAAAAAGTCTCTTTCTAATCATCCTTCTAAATTCATGTGGGAATAACTCTTCCTACTGATGCTTAGGAGAAAAAAAAATCTCAAATAAATTGATGCTATTCTTGCAGACTGTAATGACTGGAAACTGTATTTGTTGATGGAAATTAGAGAATTTTTATAGCTTACTAATAATCTAGCTCTGGGACAGCTAATTACCAGGGCTTGCCACGTCTGAATACTGAGGAAGTGCATTCAATCTTCCAGCTCCTCTGAACAGGAAAATACCAGCAGGATCAGCCAAAGACCATCCTCGTGGCACAGCAAACTCCAGCAGAAAAACCCATGTCACATAAAGCAAAAGAGAGACATTTTCTTGGGATTAAACATAGGTAGGCTGGGGGAACTTAATTTCCTTCCAGCCATGGCCTTTTTCCACTTGCCTTCCCCACATGTTGGAGGGGCAGATTCATTCCAGAGCACGAGCATGGTCTCACTCCTTTTGGCCTCTTGCCCATCCTCCCAATTTTCTCTCCAGGTGAAGCTCCTCTTCCACGAGACCCAGAATTGCGCCACTGAGGTGACACAGTCCGTTGTATCCCACTGTCAACACTAAAGAGACACAAAGAAAAGCAAAGTGTGGAATTCTCCTGAATTTTGCCCAAATTTAGAAGTAACTCTGGGACAGGAATCAGTGACACTTATGTTCTCAGTCGTTCTCACCAAGGTCATTCGTTTCTAAAATGTTTTAAAGTTTTCTTTTGATACAAGAAGAAAGGTGCCTTCTCAAAAATTCTTTCTGTTAGGTCTGAATGACAAAAAGTAATTTACCTTGCTACTACACTATCCTCTCATCATTATTATGTTCATCTTTTTCCACATTTACTAGAGGTAGTGAATATTATACTTACAGCTTTGAGCACAGCTGACATATCACAGGGGTCCAAAAACACTGGAAGAGGAAAATAAGAAAGCACATATCCCTGGCATTTTTTGTAGTAGAAGGATTGTATCACACTGGAAAGACACAAGGGAGAGGTTGTGTACATCACTACTCTATTTGGTTTTAAGTTTATTATTAAAATGTATCCTATGGGAAAAGGAAACCCAGATTTTAAGAAACTCCAGACAGGACAGACTCCCAACGTCAAACATTGGACTGGATCTTGATTACTTAAAAATTCCCCTAAGATGCCTGAATAAGAACTGTAAATATACACTAAAACATCTCACTGAGCACTGTGACCAATAGTTTTGGGGGCTGAAAGCAAAGACAGCACTAAAGAGAGAGGACTGTGTTGCTTGGAATATTACTGACCAACACATCTTCATGTGACAGCTACAAGTAGGGAAATCTATGACATATTTCCTACTTGCATTAAATAATTACTACTTTTTTCAAGTCAATGAAAGTTCAGTTCATCTTCAAATAAACAAACAAAAGATATCAGTAAACTTTAATAAGGTCACCAACCAACTTCAGTCATTATCACTCACACAGATGCTTCTGCTGAGCTTGCTGCCCGTTCACATCTGCCTTTACCCAAAACCAGCAAAGACAGCTGAGCCAGAAAGGGCTTTTAATTCTCAGCTTTGCAAAAGAAGAGAAAGCTGCCCCAGAACAGCGATTCTGTGGGACGGGCAGAATATCTTTTGCATCAGCAGAAGCTATATCTCAGTGGTGCTCCTTTCAGCTGTAACCTCTGCCAGGCCACTCCTCCACCCACACTTCGGGACCATTTGGCAGAGGAACCTGCAAATCCCAGAGTGTTTACCTGAATAATCCCCTTTGACAGCAGGACATGCTCTTAACCAGATCACAGAATTGCAGCACATGCATTTAAGGTGTGATTCTTCATAAAAAGAGTAACTCTGAGCATTTACAGGACAATTACTTTTGACATTAAACAAATTACTCTCCAGTGCAAGGTGTTCAGACTTTAGTCCATCACTGGAATTAATGAGGTGATCTCACACAGCATTGCAATCTATAAATTACACTTTTGAACTAAATCACATTTGCTTGTGCTATAATTATCAGGCTTTGTACCTTCATAGGCCTTGTGTTTGCCCAAATAGCGCTGAAACCCAAAGTTAATAGCTTAGTGACCTTCCCTCCACAGTCAGCAAGTGGAGAGATGCAGAAAACTTCAGAGGTTGATTCAGACCAGAATTACCTTCTGGAATTGCCCTTGGCTGGTTATACAGCGAGTGGGGGATGTGCAGTTTAGCAGAGACAAATCTGAGCATTCTTTGAGGGTGTTCTTTAAGCTCTGGTAACCTATTCTGTGCTTTTGTTTCCTGATTCTGTGCTACCTCTTAGTGAATGGAGGTCAGAGAGATGTTTTTTATTTCATTTTGTGTTTTGAGGTGCTCGCTGTCCTCATTAGTTTAAGGTTTGGAGTAAATAGTCTCCTCTTCTAGCTATTGTAACCCAGCTAATGGGCTGTTTGCCACAAAGGTCAGTCCTTGGAACAGAGCAGAACAACCATGGGAATAGAAACAAAGGAACTTAGTAACCCTGATTTTTCAGTCTAAAGAAATTGCAGTTTTCTGAGAAGACTTCCAACCTGTTAATCAGATTAGCAGAGAGACCTAATCCTCTGAAATACTGACTGCTCCTCAGGACTTCTGTTTTATTCTCCCCACTGCCACGTTACTGCCTTTCACATTCAGCGTCTTCCTTTGTCCAACAATCCCTCAGTGACCAATTCCCTCCTGTGTCCTGTATTTTACCAGTGAAAATATTACAGAACAGGGCAGAACAGGAACCTCATTATTCACTATTAAAACCAAACAGGTAACCTTTGAAACTAATTTGTTAGGACTGTGAACTGAATATCATCCAAAGGTATATTTTTATGTGTCCCTGTATCATGGTTTGGTTTTTGGTGCTGGTGTGAAAGTTTCATTTCTTGTAAGCTATTTCAGTTCCTTTAGGCATCTCTGGAAGATGCCCGTGCTTTAAACAGCCAAACTCTTTGAATTTATATGTCATCACATACACAATTTTTATTTATTTTTATATGTATATATAGGTATAAAACACTAAAAGTCCAGCTGTGTGCTTCAGTAAGGCAATGTAGAGTTGCTGTTTGCATTGTGTGCATGGGTTGGTCAGGAAATCCAGACTCTGGAAGAGTTTTAACCCATGCAGTTGGTAGTCTCAAGTGCCAACACATCTGCATTAGTGGCAGAGCAATGCTCTGCCAAGAATTAAAATAGCAAAAGTCTTATGGCGCTTCGGAATTCATCACCTCTGAAATCATCACCAGCACTGAAGCAGAGATCTGACACTTGAGATTACAACTGCCTGAGATAAAAAACAACCCTTTTCCAACCAGCACAGCACAGGAATGCTTTCACGAACAGCTCTTCGTTTGCTCTGGTGCATGTCTGATTTTCTCACGGATGGAAGAGAGGGTCGAAGGCCCCAGGAACTAAATATTCATTTTCAGGAGTTTGGAAAGGCTTTCAAGTGCTGCAGAGCCTGTTTGTTCCCTCGTAGGTGTGTGGAAGTGTCTCTGTGTTATACAGCAGGACTATATCAGCAGCCCAAGGGCAGACTGGAAACTATCAGCTGAAGGAGTGAATTCTCCAGGCAAGCACTGCTGTTATGTCAGAATTCTCACAATACAGCACGAGAAAAGAGGTTGCCTGGTGAAGGGAGGTGTGAGAGACAAGGAGCAGGGTTATCTCTAAGATATGCAGTGAGAACTCTGTTCTTGCAAGAACAGAGAAGAGTTAGGAATTACTGGATTAGAAGACTTTTAATAACCTTCAAAGTGGGAGCAAAAGGAGTGTGTGGAGGATGCCTTCAGTTTGAAAAACAAATGAGGTTTGACACATGAAGTCGTTAAGACACTGAAAGGTAATCTATTTTAATTTGCAAAAGGCCATGAACACTGGGTATACCCCCTAAAAATCTGTTCTGATGGTGGTAAAGTTCATTCTGGGAGGTGCAGTTAGATCTGTGTCAGCTTCAAATAGTACCTTCAAATGGGCCTCCCCTTTTCCCACCCTCTCAACTCAGAGCTTGTTTCCATCACAGCACCACTTGGGCTGGTTCTGTTCCCAGATTTCATCTGCATGATCCCAGCCTAAGAATGAGAGGACATTAATTAAGCAAGAGTGCCAATTCAGCTGATAATCAGGTACATGAGGTCAAGCAAGGACTCCCTTTGTGCTTGTATGGCCAGAGACAGACGAGGGCAAAGAAACACCTGACTTGTGATCTGAAGGAGACTTTCTAAAGCCCCAGGGGACTGACAGGAGGTCAGGGGAGTGGAACTCACAAATGCCTCCAAAATACACCACACAGGGCAGAGGGTGTGCCATGAAACCTTCAAATGGTCTCCAAATGAGCCCCCTAGCTGTGAATACAGAGCAACAGAGAAGTTCACATTTAGACTTACTCAGGTTTTCTGAGTCAAAAATTAGCACTTTTGAGAGCTTCTCTTTGTCCCAGTTGACTTGAATCAAGTGCTTCAGAAGCTAGAAAATGTCTTAAGTGAACAGAACTCTTAAGCAGAGGGCCCAGGGAACAGGATAGCAGCTATTTTGTGCTCTCTTTCAATGCTGTTGCTTTGCTGTGTTCCTTTGTTGTTGCATTTTTACAGTTTTCAATACAAGTGAAGCACCAGAACTGTAGGTTTCATGAACAAAATGAGAGGTGTAGGCAGAAAGAGACCTTTGAGGAGGCAAGTTCAAGCAAAAATTTAAAATCATTCTCTTGACAGTGTCAACCTGATGATCTTTTAAGTGTTCACTTTGCTATGATCTCTAATGCCCTTCATGTAGACAAGAGACTGATATTCTGCAAATGACGGAATCCCTTTGTTTTCCAATATTCTGTATGAAAACACAGACACTTTTACTTTTTAAATAATACCCCAGGAAAAAAAAAATCAACACACTTCATATGATGTGATGACAGGTCTTAAAAGGATTTTGGTCAAATGAACTCAGGCAACACTAGTTAAATTTTAAGGTAAATGATCTTGGGAAATCTGATTAAATTCTGTCATGAAACAAACATAGCCTGTCTGTGTCTGAGAGAAAAATCTTGGAGAATATTGTATCATATATTGAATTGTGTCTAAACAGGATCTCTTTAACATCCTGTCATTACTCCTTCCCCCAGAGCTTATTTAGTCACATCTCACTCCTCTGCCCACCCTGTGTCACGGCACCACTGCCCCCCTCCCCTTGTTCTGGAGCTTTCACATTCAGATGAAGCTGAGGTTTTATGAACTGCCTTTCTCATTTTTGCCTCTAAATATCTGTACTTCTGCCATAGACAGTCAAAAATAGTCAGCAAATGGGAATTTAATGCTTACTGCTGGCAGATAACATGAGAGCTCTCAGCCTGCTGTTTGCTCAGAACGGGGCCATGTTATGATGCTTCAAAATGTTACTTCTGGTATTTATTTATTATTATTCATTATTACTATTTATTTGGTATTTTGGTCAACTCTGCTGGACCAAACACTCAAACCAAACTCTCTCTCTTTGCTCAGATGGTGCTTTACCTGACCAAATTGTTCAGGATTTTGCCTCAGTCTGTCTCTCCTGAAAGTGAGATGATGTAGAAATCAGGTGCCATCACATTTCCACTCCCTTCCTCTCTGCCTGAGCTTTGCCAGGAAACAACTCCTACAGCCACGGAGCTAATAGTGAAAAATCATTATTATTAGAAAACAACTGAGTCTTCTAAAACCTTGCCTGCAAAATAACTTCTGAAAAGGTTACTTTCTCCAAACATATAATGTCTTTCATTAACTTGTGGGAATAAAAGTAGGAGCAGAGCTGACAAGACTAATGACAAGGCAGTTCAGTGCAGTCTCTGTGCCCAGAGCACATCAGGGGATCAGAGCTCCTACAGCCACCTGAGAAGTGTCTTTTGAAGTCATTAGGATTTAACAATTAATAGAGAAATTTGTTTGATGGTTAGATGCAGCCACATAAAAAAGATATTCAGCTCCAATTACCCATTATTTTGCCTGTAACAGATTAAGAGCAGACTTTAAAGGCATTTTCATCTCCAAACCTATATAATTGAAAGAGAAAAAACTCAATTCACTCACTTCACTACATTTAAAAAAGAAGAGTGAGTTCTGTTTTAATAACAAATGTGCAAATAATCATGACTGTGAACTGGAAGGATGAAAGATTCGAGTCAAACCCAAGGAATCAGTGATGCCCATTTGCTATTTTATCCATTTTCATACTTACACAATATTTCTATGGTGGTTGTCAATTTTTTGCTATTGCCTGAAGTGGGATATATTGAACTAGATAGCAAAGGTTCATCTCTCTGCAGTCAGCAGCAAGAATCCTTCTTCTTTTTGATAGTTATTCTTTATTAATTGGGTCTCCGGACCCTGTTAATTGTTAACAGCAAAGAGCTCGAGAGACCCAGGACTGTGTCTGATCTGAGTTACAGCTCTTGAATGTGCTCTGAATATTTCATTATAAGACTTAATTCTGCACCATGAGATGACTTGAAATAGCTATTATTTTCTCTTACCTGCACTTCCCATTTAATGTTTAATGCTCCTCTCACTCCCTTCTCAAAAGGTGCCTCAAATTCACTCCAACTTGGTTTAGAAACTTTTCCTATTTCAGAAAATTTAGAATTGGCTTCTACTCTACATGCTCTGGATAATTCATGAGGTATTTTTCTGGTTTACTCCTTTCAGTTTCCAAGCAGGATTTTTTTAACTTAAGGAAGTAGTTCTGTTGATCTGTAACTGATTGGCTGACTATATGATTAGCCTTAATTAACTCTTATCCAGGTTCAACTAGTGCAACTACAATTTCCAAGAACTGAAAGCTGATCAGAAGCTGCAATTTTCTTCTCCCCCATACAGACCCTGGGAATTAATTTGGTGAATGAGGATGTGCTTTTAAGGAGAAAGAATATGATCTGTGCATTTGTAGGGGACAGTTTTTGCTAAGCCTCTTGAATATCTGGTAACACAAAGCTCTGTACAAATACTGTCCTCTCTGGCAAGAGTGGAGGATGTGGAGTTGAAAACACAAATATTTCAAATTCTGGAATTGGTTCCCATTAATTGAAATACATTTTTTATTACCTTGCTATTTGTCAACTTGTTAATTTATTTATATTTTGCTGAGTGACTCACAACAGCCATCACAACTGCCTTTGAAAGATAAAAGTTAGTCTTTTTTATACATTTGTTTGCCTCAGGTTTGAAATCTTATAGAAAACATCAAATATTCCATCACTTGACAATAAAATCAGAAGTGGCAGTTTGGAATATTTATTCTAAAATAATCAAAGGAATTCTTTGATGCATACTTCAATAATTATTTAGTACATTTTACTCCTATAAATATGTTTCTTTGCCTTACAGACACAGGGGAAAACTCTTAAAAGATATTTCAAATGAATAATTCAAACAATGACTGACAATATAATTGTTTATATTTTTTTTCTGTTGGCACATTCACTTTATTCCTTCAATTTATAAACCAAGTTATCACTCTCTGTGATATTTATAAAAGTTGAATAAATAGAAGAAACTTTATAAAGACGTCATTTTTTCTTCCTGTGTATTTGCTAATCTGCTCCCGTTATTTTAGTTCTTTAGTTGAGAACTCCTGGTACCACTTGTATCCCACCTTTGGTGGGATTTTAGCTATACCAAGAAAATGCATAAGCACCAGTAATTAAATTGCCTTATCAATTTTCTGCAGCTTAATAAGTTGTTTTATTGTAAGGGAAGATTAGTGTCTTCCATAGAAAGAGGAAAATACCTAAGCAGGAGTCCATGGATTAAAGCTGTGATATCCTGTACAAACCCACTTTCTGAAGGAATTCTGAAAGAGATAAAAGGAAATTGAAGTGAAAAGGTAAGGATATAAAATAAAATCACAAGTTGAACAGGAATGAAAATCCTAAGACAGAACTTGAAAACCTTTCGTATGTGGAAAAATCTCTTAGGGAATGAATTGTGCCTCTTGTGAAGCAAAACTGCCTTATATATAAGAAAAGTCTTAATGAGTTTATTAAAAAACAGGACAACAATAAAGCTACAAAGAGAGATTTAAAAACTCACTAAGAATAACAATCTTTTTGGGGCAAAGCAAAAGCTATGTGCAGATATAAGAACAAAAGAAAGCAGGAGCAAAGGAGCAGGTGGAAGTGCAGGAAATGGAGCCCAGCACACGGAATTATGGCTCACAAGGACAGAAAGCACTCAGGAGTGATGGGCTTGGCAGCAGCAGCTCACAGAGAAAAGGAAATATGGATGGAGGCCCTTTCCTGTCAGCAGGAGCAGCCTCTCCTTTCATCCTCATTCCCCTGGATCGCACTGATGGCTCCGGACCAAGTTCCAGCCGGACCAAGGGGCAGTTCCTGAGCTGGTGATTCACAAACAGCTCCCAAAATGTGCTTCTCACAGAGCCCACGAGACCAGTGTCATCCCTGAGGTTACATCTGCAATCACACTCAGGGTGCAGAGCTGCTGGTGCTCCCCACAGGTTTGGCTGCGAGGCAGGGCAGGCTCCAGCAGGGATGGAAGGGAAGGGCAGGATTCAAATGTGAGCACTGCAGTCACTAGGGGGAATTGGGAACTACACCGATAGCCAGGTCTCTGAGAGAGCTTTTGACAACAGAGTTGACAACAATTGTGTCTTGCCTAAAAACCTCTAACAGTATTTCTGCAGGTACTTCTAAACAAAAACCTCAGCTTGGTAAAACAGAGGCTAAAACTCCACTATTGGGAGTCAATAGTTGAACTTCAGTAAATCAATTAAGATTAAATCAGATGAATTTCTAAAGAGGGAAAAAAAACCCGCTACCGAAAAAATTCTCCTGGGATCAATGCCACCTTCCCAGTTTTCAGCCAGACAGTTCTGTTTTAAAATATTTTGCTCAGATTTCAGACATCTGCTTTACTGTGTGTTTGTTTTGCAGGTTTGGTGGTAGAGGGACTGGCAAGGGATGAGGTCTGCTGTTTAAAATGCTGGCCTACATCTGCCTTCTCTGTTTGCAATTTATTACCTTATTTAACTGATTGAGAAAGATATCTTAAAAATTGCTGAGGTCTCACTGCGATGCCAAATAAAATTAAGTATGTGCTTAAGTACTTAATGGCAGGAAATAACAGTTATTCATCTATTTGCTTTTTTTGTTTACTGGAGACTTGGACTGAACTCAGTTCACTGCTTTTCAAAACAACACACACTGAAAACTTCATTAATTCAATTAAGGAGCTGAAAGCACACAACAAGCAAAACATCATCCCCCAAATATGTGAGTTTTCTCTTTTCATTGCAGCAACACTCCAAGGCAAAAGGACACATGGGCAAAGGTTCCATCCTGTGCAGAACCACTGCATTCCGGGGAAAAGCCTTTCAGACTGTCTGGAGTTCTGAGAGAAAATAAGGGCAGAGGGCAGAAGGTTGTTTAAATTGATCTCTAACCACTACCACAGGAAAGCAGGAATGTGCTGGAGAAAGGGAGATGTCAAAACAAGTCTAAATCAGGGGCATTGATCTGTTGGGAGCAAACTGAGGTGCCACAAAAGCTTGCCTGGCATGAATAGAAGTGCACAGTGCTCTGCTGGGCAGGAGCAGGTTCTCTGAGGAGCCCAGAGCCTCTCAGCATCTCTGTGTTGTGCTGCTCCCATAAATGATGCTTTGGAGCATTGATTCTGTCAACACTGTTCCTAATCCTGACATTTTCTGACATTTTCCATTTTGTAAAATAAAAAGAGTTTAAAATGTTTAGCTTTGACCTTGACATAATGAACTGATGGATCCCAGCAAGGAAATAGAGGTAGTATGAGCTTATTTGTTCCAATCTTTCCTTCAGGGGCTATCAAAACTGCAAATTAAATTATAACTTTTTTATCAGAGGTGCCTGGAAAATGGATTAGCTTTCTGTGGTGGTGGTGAAGCCATGGAAGTGTTCCATCCTATATGGGGACAGAAGTCCCAATAGAAAATAATTCAGGGTTTTCAGAAGAAAATGCATTTAAGCACAAACAACAAAGTGCACTTTTCTTTTAGCTTGTCCACTTTTACTACCTGCCCATAATCCAAATTATTGTGAATATCCACTGTAAAGTCCAGAGGTTTTCCTTTGGTGTTATGAACAAAGCAAGGTGTTGTGCTGTCTCCTGGATAAGCTTGGTGTGTTTGACTTTTAAACTTCTTTCCTCGTAAGAATTTGGAATTAAACTGTGTGCAGTAGTAAGAAGCGTGTCCTTCATGTGATTCAGGGGCCAATCAAGTCTGATCACAGTCAAAAGGCAAATGCAAAGCAGTTTCTCTTCTTGCCTTTAGTCCCTCCCTTCCTAGTAAATGCACACCACAAAAAGAGCAGTGACATATAAAACCTTTACAGGAAATCACAGATGTAATACAGACACTCTTGTTTCTGCCTTCTATCAGTTCAAACAAATGACATTGTAAGACCTGTGATTGGTCAGATCAACTTCTATGACAGCATCACTTCATATCACAAAGTCCACTGATTATGTTCTAGAAGTCTCTTCTTCGTACAATCTCAGTAGCAAAAACCATAAACATTGAGAACGGGAAAAAAGATTCTTAATTTGCTTATAATGTTGTCTTCTTATATTGCTACACATCCTCCTCTTCTTCTGTCTTTACTTCCTCATTCTTCTTCAAGGATCAACCCAGAAAGGTTTGATGGACTGAAATTTAAGCCTTTATTACTTTTTAACACACATAACGCTGCATTCAAACATCACACCGTGAGGAGAACAGTCATGACCAACACCCAGACAGAGCAAATGGGCTTAAAGAAGGTGAGGAACCTCAGCTGTGTCTCGGCTGGCATCCCTTCTAACAGCATGGCAAACACTTAGGGGCTGACAGCATCAGTTATTCTTTTGAAGCAACTTCAGGAACTCTAGAAATGGCCAGTGGTTAACCCTCATCCTGTGGGATCTGCAGCATATTTACATGTTAAGAGGCCAGGAGCCATGTTTCATCAGAGGAACTGGACAAAGATCTAGCAGGGGTGTTGGTGATTCATATTTCACCAAATAAAAGGCCTTCCCAAATCACTGCAGCCCTGAATATCTATTTCCAGAGGGTTTCTGGGGAGAGAAAAAGGGAATGCCAAAGGCAAAAAGAACTGAATGACTGTGGATAAGGTCGGGAAGAGCAAGAGCTGAGCAGTTGGCAGGTGGGAAAAAAGGAGGTTAAGAGGTAGGATGGAGCTTGGAAAAGTAGAAGTTAACAGAGATGGAGGGCTGGTAAAGGTGTACCTGAAAAACACAGAATGGCTTTAGCTGGAAGGGACCTTAAAGCACATCTCATTCCACCCCTTGCCATGGGCAGGGACACCTTCCACCAGCCCAGGTTGCTCCAAGCCCCGTCCAACCTGGCCTTGGACACTTCCAGGGATGGGGCAGCCACAGCTTCTCTGGGCAACCTGGGACAGGGCCTGCCCACCCTCACAGGGAACTATTTCATCCCAGTATCCCACCTAAACCTGCCCTCTGGCAGTTTAAGCCATTCCCCCTGTCCTGTCACTCCATCCCTTCTCAATTGTCTCTATTCATCTTTTTTCAGTCCCCCTTCAGGCACTGCAAGGCCACAGTCAGGGCACCCCAAAGCTTCTCCTCTCCAGGCTGAACAACGAAATAGTTGAAAGTATTCATAGTTCCATACTGTCATTTTAGACATTTCAAGTTATCCCATTGGTTTCTCCCATATCAAAATCTAATTTGAGGGACTAAATCTTGGCTTGGTAAGACAGACCTTCTTTCTCAGCTTCTGTGTAAGACTGCTTGTCTCCTTCAGATCATTTTAGGAGGGTTGATGTTTGCAGATCCTGCAGGCACAGACAGAAACACCTGGGACTTGCCCAGCTCAGGCCAGGCATCCTTTCTCCATCCCTGTCCCCTGGTCCCTCTGGCAAGGGCACAGGGTGCCCTTCCCTTCAGCACAAACCTCAGCACACAGAGCTGAAGGTTGGCAAAGGGGGATCAGCATTACAAGTAACCACTCCCAGGGATGGGTTCACAAAAATGAACATAACCTTCTGACACCTACTCAGGTTGAGGTTATCTGTAAGTTCCTTCCGTGGAGAAATCCACAGAACTGAAACACCAAAACCAGGCAAGGGTCTTGGAGAACTTTGTCCCCTCTCCCACCCCTTCAGATGAGCCCAAGGATGAGCCTGCAAAAGGCTGACAGTGCTGGTTTCAACGTTGCTTATCTTCAGCATGATCCATATTGGCAGTTCTAACTTAAATCCACTGCTTTGTCTTCCAAAGAGGGACAACAGTTTTAAATAAATCTTCTCTTCCCGCACTCTGTGTTAGCACTTCATTTTCTCCAAACTGAGTGAAGCATCCATCCTGATTTACCAGACATCTAGGAGAAACAGGAGCAACAACACTGCTTATGAAATCCTCAGGACTGCCCCAGAATCCCCTGTAGCAAATGTCTTGGGTCAGGAGTTCAAACTATACTCCCAACAAAGATAGATTTTTCCTTGCTGTATCCCAGCCTCTCTGTGTCTCAGTCAAATCTTATTGGAGTCAAAGAAAATAACCTGCCCTGGACCTTTTGCCTGTCAAAGGGAGCTGCTTTCCCACACTTCACAAGCTCATGTTTCTTCCTGGCTGTTGGATGGCAAGTGAAATCTGAGGAAGAGAATTCAAAACGGACACGTCTACCTGCATCTCCTCGAGCAGCTTGGATGGGAAAAGCAGCTGTTTGGAGTCATCACATTCCATTTGTGAAAACACAGCATCCAGCACAGCCGAAAACCCCTGAGAACCGTTTCCCTTTAAAAATATACCAAGTAAAACTCAATGCCCCACGAAGGAAAAGCCTGTGACTACAACAGGAACACGAGGCAAAGAACCACTTTGTGTATAAACAGCCATGGTGGGGGAAAAGGCTGTTTGCTTATTTTTATTTTCCCTCTAAATTGCAACTGTCATGTAAACCCTTTAATAAAAAGATCAGAGCCAGTCACTAAGTGCTAGTCAGAAATGCCAGGCACTGCAGAAATCAGCATTTTAATTTGAGTTTTGAACAGAATGAAGCCTTAACAAAGCTCTCAAGCTATTTAAATATGGGGGAAATTAGCTGAATGAATGAAAGAAAATAACACAGCTGGTGACTATTTCAAAAGGAAGAGCAAGACTGTTTTTGTAAGTTCAAACGGGGATGTGCAGAAATAAGTTCCTATAAACTAAGCAAAATCACATATTGCACAAATACACATCTACATATCTATTTATCTCTCCAGATCAAGGTCTTGACAATAATTAACCATAATGAAGGTTTCTCCAAGAAAACTCTGGAACCCTTAACTCTGAAAGAGCCTGCTAATATCTGGTTAAGTTCATATATATACATATATATATGTGTGTGTGTGTATGTATATATGTAGTTATGTATGTTTATACACACACATTTGAAACTAATCCACTGCAAAGTTCTTTTAGAAGTATCTCTTCTGTCTGTACATTATTTAACTTCACTGAATTATTCTGTAGCATCTGGGAAGACTAATTTAGGCCAAGAAAATTTCCAGCTAAAACCAACATCCAACTTTTTTATAATTTTTGGACTCTTACAATGTAACAGGTACTCAGAGAGTACACACAGCCTGCTCCACCCTCACTCTGGGCTCAGTTCCAGCAGCTGACCAAGTTCCTGAGTAGTTTATTTTGCCATCAGAGCTTCAGAAAATTTAGTTTTTCCTCTGCAGGCAAAAGCCTGAAGTGGGAAAGGACCAGCAGGTTCAGCTGAGCTCCTCAGTCCTGAACACCTCCTGCAGAAATCCTGCCTTCCACACAGAACCTCAGCATTGTCCAGCAGAATTCCTCTGGCAGAAGTGATGCATCTCATTTGGAAAAAGAGAGAGAGAGAATAAATAAGGAGGAGGGATAATAAAGTCAGGAACTGTGCAGGTGAAAAGCTTCCAGCCATTCAGGCACTGCTGCACCTGGAAGGCCAAAGGATGGTTACACCTGTCCCACAGCCCAGCCACCTCTCCTGGCTCCCACTACTGCCAAAAGTGTGGATAATGCAGCACTTTTTGGTCTAATAATACACATAATTGATCTCTTTCCTTCATATTTTCACACTTTTTATAGGTCTGCTTATTTCGTGTCTCTTCTGCAACCCAATCATTTCTTTTCATGGTAAACCCTCCAGTTTTGGGATTTTTTGACTGAAAGAACTGGGTTTTTTCAAGTTTTATAGATTTGAAAAAATAGTTTAATGTCTTTAATTTTCCACTTACACCTTACAAGTCAGTGTGGCCCCACAAGATCCCTCAGTGGTAAACAGCTGGACTAAGTCCTCTCTAGGTCAGCTGAAGGATGAGAGGTGAAGGAGAAATGAGATTGCTGAAGTTAAGTCATCTTTTTACCAACGCAGAGGAGCATTCCCCAGGAGCCTCCCAAAATAACCAGGAGGTGCACCCAGCCTTCCCCTCACCTTCCACAACCAGAAGTGCTTGCCTTCCAGGACCAGGAGGATTTAATGCATCCTTGCTTTTATTAAGACCTGTAGACACTTTTAATTCCACCCTGAACATATTTTTCCTTGCCAGTGTCTTCGAAACCCATTCAGCAGGTGGAATGTTCCGAGAGCTTTAAAAGGCCAGGTTCCTGTTTTACACTCTCATTCCTACAGTTTTGAGTCTAATCATCTCCAATACCACTGAACAACTTAATAGGCTGCCAAAACTCGATAAGACAATGTAATTGCCAGCTTTTATGTATTTTCTTAAAATAGCTCCTTTCCTCATAGAGGTTGTACAGGATATAAGTGTCAGCAGAAACAATTAAAGAACTCAAACAATTGAGGCAGATTACAGAATTATAGCATGCAAAAGCTATAAAAAATTCCAAACAAAATGTCCTTACTCCTTGTCTTGCAAAAACAATAGTTTCATACACTGGAACAAATTCCTTACAACCAAAAGATCTCATTCACTATGAGAAATGAAGATAATATTTACCAGTACTGCAGGAAAAATAGGTATAAAGAACCTTGTATCGGTTCAGGTAATTGAAGATCCTGAAATAAATGAACTTTATCTTACAAGTTTCAAGTATTCAAGCCAGGGGAAAAACACAGACAATGACTTACTCCAGATATTGTTGTTCCACACATCAGCAGTTGGAAGGTACAGCCTTACTGGGACTTATTTCCATCCCCAGTGTCAACACTTCACAACACAAGGCACCTCCTGCTCGTGTGGAAGCCCCAGCCTTGTACCCCTGTGCCCTGATCCTGCAGCAGGCTGAGCACAAACCCATTATTCCAGGTATTTCAGGTACAGCCCCAAAGAACAGACCTCTATTTTATTCCAGGAATTCTGTTTGAATAGCTTTAGGGCTTACTCAGAGACACCCTTTGGCAGCTGCTCCCCTTTCTTATCCAAAGTCTAAAGAACCCCTAAGTAGCATTAAAACTGTGGAAACACAAATAGGAATACAGTACAGTGGTTTTCCTCTATCCCTGACCCCTATCAGTAAAGATATTTTCCTCCCTATATCTCCTGATCACATTTTAATACATGCTTTGGGCCAACCCTGTCAGAAGTCGCACAAGTTCACTGTTCTATTATGCATCACATTCAAAAGACACCGAGGTTTTTTCAGGGCAATCAGAGGGTAAAATAAAAGGATTTGTAGGAAAGTGGTTTGGAAGACACTAAATTAATCTTGCACTCCAATCAATCTGCAAGTGAAAAGATACTTGACTCAATCTGTCAGCGAAGTCAGACAGGTATCTGATCAGCTCTGTGGAAATGCTTTTATAACTCAGGCTCTGATGAATGCTGTAACCTCACCTGAAGAAATGGCATTGCCTTCCACTCACATGCCTGGGAATGGGGGTGAAATTTGAAGTCTGAATATCTGATCAAGGCACTCCTTTGTTTCATGAAAGGAATGGCTCCACTAAGTGTTTAAGCAAACAGCACAGCTCTGTCAAAGGGTGAGACTTCTGAAATAATGATCTTGAAATTTCCCCAGGACAGAAAATTTCTACATTACATAATCAGACAAATTCTGAATATCTGCTTGATGCAGTACACCTGAATAAGAAGAAAAATCATCAGGTTAGGATGAGATTTCCAACCAGCATTGTTGCAGATTTCCTGCAATAAAAATGCAAGCTGTTGGGATAATCAATATAACATGTTAGCCACGTAAGTGCAGCAGAACAAAAGCAAATGGAAACTACTTTATAATTCTCTCTTTGCCCACTGGAAAATCGAGGCCAGTGTTACATTATTCTAAGACATTTGATAATCAGATCCTTCATCACCTCCTGCCTCCAATGCTACATTACAGAACGCAATTGGGTAACCTGATTAAGGATATTAAACTCTTATATCAATCACACCCAGCGGCTGCAAAACAACTGCTTCCTAAAAATCAAGGTGCAGAACTGGGATGCCAATACTGCAGTCAAAGCTGGGGCTCAGCTCTGGCCATGTCAGCTTTTACTGGTGAGCTCAGATACTGCTGGAATCTCTTAAGAAGCATCACGAAAAGATGCCCATGAGGAGGCACCAAAGTGATCAGAGGGATAGAGCTCTGAGAGAGGCTGAGAGAGTTGGGATTGTTCAGCCTGGAGAGGAGAAGCTTTGGGGTGATCTGACTGTGGCCTTTCAGGACCTGAAGGAGCTACAAGAAAGATGGAGAGAGACTATTGACAAGGGATGGAGGGACAGGACAGGGGGGATGGCTCAAACTGCCAGAGGGCAGGGTTAGGTGGGATATTGAGAAGAAATTGTTCCCTGTGAGGGTGGGGAGGACCTGGCTCAGGTTGCCCAGAGAAGCTGTGGCTGCCCCATCCCTGGAAGTGTCCAAGGCCAGGTTGGACAGGATTTGGATCAACCTGGGCTGGTGGGAGGTGTCCTTGCCCATGGCAGGGGGTGGAATGAGATGAGCTTTAAGCTCCTTTCCAACCCAAACCAGTCTGTGATTCCATGAAAAGTCTCCTTCAAATCCCAGAGAGGCTTTCCAGCTTTGCTCAGGGCCCTGTGGTGATTCTGGCTCTGCATCCAGAGCATTTCCATTTCAGGCTGTCTCAGGTTGGTCCCTCCTGCAGCTCCACTACAAAGTGGGACAGTGAGACAACAGGAGCTTCACCATTTCTCCCTTAGAATAATGAATTCCTGCTCTGCAGGAGGGGAGATGTGGCCCTGAGCCAGCAGGGAAGGGTGTGGGGGACCCCCAGGGATGCTGCCCTGCCGTGCTCCTCCCAGCACCATGGTGGGAACTGCCCCTGGCAGAGGTGAGAGACTCTACTGAGCACAGCAGCTCAGCAATGAGGGTGTTCCCTCCCTCCAGCCCAGCCAAGACATGCTCCAATCCAGCAAAGCAGACATTCCTATCTGACACCACTGCTTTTTGCTGGAAGCTCACCAAAAGGCTGCACATAAGGAGAAAGCAGCATGAGAAAAAAGCAGGAGGATGTAAAAAAGGGTACGGGGATGGAGTTGAAAATAAAGGTTGAGGACACTTTTTCCTCACTGAGAATGAGGATGTAGGGTTCCACATTAAATACATGTGCTAAAACACACACTCATGTGGGAATGAAACCTCACAGAGAGTTCAGCCCCTTTGGTGGAAAATGCTCCCTGACTCCAGGGCAAGGTTTTGCCTTGGTTATGTCAAGCAATAAGGTTAAAAGCCTGACAGGAATAATGCTTTGTTAGAAGATGTCAATGCCCTGGCTTATTTTATATTGAAAATGGGATGAAGAGGGTGTTCTAGGGAAATACCACCTCCATTCAGTATCAGGAGGTCCTGGAAGATCACTGAGACACACAAGAGTGCAAGAACCTGCTGTGCTTTTCCTGAGAACTTGTCATTTGCCACATGGGGAAAGGAGACAGACAGAGGGAGGGAGGTGTGGAGTCCTGGCGTGGGTGGTTGCAGCACTGACATTTAGCAACAGCAAGGCTGAGTTTCAGTGCTGAAAGGGAGCCAGAAAGGCTGAGAAGAAAGTTTGCAGTATCTGGGAAATACTGCAAAGAGAGAAACTAAAATATACAGAAGAGCAACACAGCAAGTGCTGCTTAAATGGCAAGCAGAGCTGGAAGGAGGTGATTATGGGAACCTCTTCCATTTCTTACACGTGACTGCAGCTCGAGGCCAGGGCCACTGCTCAGCAATTTGTGGACAGACTCTCAGCCTGTGGGCTGACTTGATCTTGGTTTACACCATCCAAGGGTATGGCCTCAGCCCAGTCTTAGATTTACAGAGAGAGGAGATGTGTGTCATGGGGGTAGACTTAAGTCCATGTATAAAGTTAAAATTACTAAATAAACCAAATCCCAGGGCAGATTCTGACCTCACAGTGGTATTACAGCTGCAGTGGTTATGGTGATAGGCAATGATAATACACCCAGCAAACACAACAGGTAGGTCTGTCCCAAACAACAATTCTGTGATTTAAGGTCCCTCATTGCATTTTGTTCCATGCTCAGGGAAACAATGAGACAAGATAGACCCCTCTGCCCATGAACATGTGACACAAAATGAGTCTGCATGAGCAATATTTCAGTTCCAGTACTGAAATTCCTATTTCCAGTGCTGGAGAAGCCTGGCTGCTACAGGTAAACAACCTGTGGTACCTCAGCAGCTCGGCAGGTATGAAAAACCCACCAACTTCATTTAATCTCGAGGCTTAATCTACAAAGATCTGTAATTTGGGTGCAGCCCAAATGAGTGGCACTTTTCTTGGTTTGAGATCAGTTGATCATTGTGGGCAGTGGTTTTTGACACAAAAGCAAAGGTTTCTGAAGAATATCACTGACCTGAACAGGAAGCCCTGACCAAAGGGGAGATTTGCAAAGCCTTCCTCGGAGGGAAGGAAGCTGCTGGGGAAAAACTGGAAGGGGAAGAGCATAGTTTCTTCAAATCCAGCTGGTGAGAAAACCTACACACCTCTGATTGTGGACATTAAAACATGGGGTTCCCCTAAATAAATAAAAAAAAGAGAGTCACAAATAGATCCTTGAATAATTTAAAGAAAGGTTCTAATAGAATTGAATACAATACAGCTCTATTGCCTGCAGTCTGTGGGATCTCTCCTCCACCAAATAAATTCTGGGTCCTGTCTTGTTGAATAGTGGCCACTGTCACAAGAACTCTGCATTAATATTCTCACCAGGAAGGCACAACTGCTCTAACAGAGAACTTGCAGCAGAATAACTCTTATCTGCAGCAGAGAATATCATTATGGGCTCCCATAAGAAAGTAGATGGAAGAATATTGAGAAAAGAACAGAAAACCACTGCAAGATGAATTATTTACACTGAATTCCATCCAGGAGCACAACCCTCTTTTTTTAAGTCACATTCTTTTAAGCCATTGATTTCAGAAAAGAAACAAAGAGGTGTTGAAAGATAAATGATAGTCTCAAAACTACACAGTGCACTTAGCAAAGGGAGGGAAAAGGAAGGAATACAAACTGTATACAAAAGATACTAAAATAACACTCATGTAAGCCATATTTATTGGCATTATTTATTCTTTAAAAGATGTACAATTGCTCTTTTATCAGAAGCACTTCACATTAATCCAAGCTGTATCTTGGGAGTCTGTTGTGTATGTGCCAACTTGCAGAGAAGTGAGACATGGTTATTAGGTGTTTAAGCAAAATATGTGAAAGTCAGAAGATGGTCGAGATCATTTGTGCATTTTAATTGAATGACTACCGAAAAAAAAAGTATTTTTATCACATCATATCTTAATAGAGCCTCTGGATTAAATACTAATTAACTTGCCACCAAAGTTTGCTGCTAATCAGTTGCATGTCAGCACACATTCTGAGTGACATTTAAATTACAAAGTATAGTGGGATTATCTCCAGCCTCGCAAATTCCCTCTTTATAAAAGTCAGAGTAAACATTATGTGTTCACTAGAGGTATCATTAGCCTCCTGTTTCCTCTCTCCCTGGCTCTTTGGATTACAGGTTATCTCAGTTTATAGACACAACGCTCAGATGGCCTCAGAAGAAAAGCAGCTGCAGGTTTTAAGGCTGCCCTCTGAAGGTCCGAGCTCCACCGACCACCCTCACTAACAACTGTCTCCTTGGGTTTATGTGTAGCTGAATATTCTCCCGAGCAGAGACTAAACTGAGCACTGGCAATGCTGACAAATCCATCACCAGTACAGGGGCCTCGACTCAAGCTCTCAGGAATAGTCTAAAAACAGGACATGGGAACCCACTGGGAGAAATGGCCCATCTCCGGCTGGGGGACGTACAAGTCACAGCTCACCTTCAATCCCAGCTCAGCTAAAGAGAACAACTGAAGGAAGGTGTGGGAAGCAATTATTGGAAATAATTGATGCAGTGTCTGTAACAGTATCACAAACAGTTACTGTGGTCCTAGGTTTTAAAAGGTAATAGAAAATCAATGCAGTGAATAAGCAAAGCGTTTTGTTGATGAATAACGGGGACAAAGAAGGAGAGAATTAGTTTTTAGGCTTCCTCGTGTTTGAACAGTCTATTGGTATTTGACAAAAATTATAATTGAAGTGTCAGCTCCATCACATAATGTAAACCAAGGAAGGAGGGTGTCTGAGGGGATGGAATCCTCAGACTGGTGAAAAGCTGTTCACTGAGACCCAGGGTGTATCATATATATCCATATGGCACATCCAGTAAAACACTTCAACAGTGGAGATAAAAAAGGACTTGACAAAAAAAGGTCTTTTATAATGCAGAAAAAATAAAATAACAATTTCTACCAAGATGGCCAGATTCCAGTGGCCTCAAAGTTGTCTACAATCTGAAGCAGTACTATGAAAAAATCTCGAGGGATGACCCTGAAACCCTTGAAGAAATCTTATTCTTTTTGGAACACTGAAGAAGAAATCAATGACAGAATATTAGTTCTAAATTATGATTTTGGTCTCAAAGACCTTGAACTTGGCCACTAACCTCAGTCCAACAACTGGCTCTAGATATAGATTTAGGGACTAGTCCAGCTGAATCAAATGGGAAAGGAAAATGTCTTGAGAAGAGAAAAAAAAAGCCCAAACTTCCCAAGCATCCACATATATAAGACACACTTTTCATTCATCACTGCAACTGTTAATATAAAACTGCACCCAGATGGAGCAAAAACATCAAGTGAGGAGGAAAGCAGGGCTGGCTGCAACATCTTCTCGCTGTCCTTACCTAACTGTGTCACCCTCACACAACCCCCTGAGACCCCACCGTGGGATCTGAGTGCAGGGCTCTGTGCAGACTCACCTTATTCCTTCTCTTTTGGCTCCACCATCTCTGCTCAGCAGCAAGAAGTAATTGTCCTTATACATAGGTGGGAGAGTGAGATAGTTACCAAGGAAACGGGCTTAGTTTGACAGAGATTTGGAAACCCAAACCCAGCTGGAGATGGGAAATCTGAGCATCCTCCTCCAGAAAGCATTTGAAAACTAGATGCAATCTGGCAGTAATTAAAACCCAGTTAACTCTCAACTGACTTCCCTTTGTGAGTCCATCTTTCATTTTATTTATCTGCTTCTTAGTAATTCTCTACCTTGGCTGTGTGGATTCGAAGGGGGTGGTAATGAACACTCCTGAGAGCCAAGACCTCAAAGGGACACACAGATATAGGTCTCTTTTCAGGACCATTCTTTTAGGACCTCTTTGTGTTCAGGGGAGGGAAGCCCAAGCTGTGCCCCAGGTACTCACATGGGACTCTCGCTTTAAACTAAACTCAATCGATGTAACCAAGAGCAGAATTCCTCCTGAGGCTGGAGCTCAGCCCAAAGCTCAGTCCAGACATGCCACTAATTATTGGAGAGAGGCTGGGACAGTGATTAAAAGCACCAGGATAGATCCTGGCCTGGTGTAAATCAGTGGCAACCCCACTGATTCACTTCCAGCCAGAGGAGAGTTAATCTGATTTACACGAGCTGAGGGGGTGAGGCATCACCCTTGAAGGAGTGGGTAGTGGAAAAGGATCCTGCACAGAGGAGATACAGCAGGGGAATGTAAATATAACAACAAAACAAGAACTGGAGGAACTGCTTGAGGTGAAAAGTCCAAGAGTAATGGCTGCAAGATGGACAGGAGATCCACTGCAGGCAGTTAAGATGCATTTTAAAGGAGGGACTTACAAGAGAGGTTTTTTTCTTCCAGAAAAGGGGCTTTTTTGGTTTTTCTTTGTTTGTGATTTTGTCTTTTTTTTTTAGTCAGAATTTACATTTTGTTTATGGGCTTTACTAGCAGCAATTTTAAGAGGGTTAACTCTCAACAGCTGGAAAGGAGGACTGAAAAACCTGTTGCTTTTTGAAATAAATGTTTCTGAAGAAGCCTGGGCTCAGCAGATTCCCCTCAGCAGGCTGGAGCCTGATTCTATGTACAGCCCAGGTCCTGAATCCTAGAGAAATAGCCTGTCCCTAAATGCCAGAACTGCCCTGTTCCTCCTTCTAGTTCTGTGCATGACAGCCACAGACAGGTCAGTGATCCTGGTTAGCACGTTCTGCCCCTTGGAGATATTTTTTGGCTGAACTGAAAAGTTACAAGGAATTTGGGTTCTGATGGACCTAAAAGGCTCTTTTTCCTCTTCCTGAAACCAGTGAAAAGCTCTAGAGAGCTCCACAGAAAGTCTTTGATGAGATACCAGTAGGATGATTTCAGAGGATGACCCAAACTGGGACTTGTTAAGTATCCAGGGAACAACTTCCATTTTATCTCAAACTAATGAGCATTTCACTCTTCTTATTTTGCCATGTTTCTGACAAGACTATAATTTGAAGCAGGAATCTGAGCTATAATTTGATACAGCAACTGTAAATTTGCTTGGTTTTCCCTAAGCCAGCCAGTTAATACTATTTACAATAATGTCATTGTCTGGCACTGACATACAGTAATATAATACCATGTCATGTAGTTTGACACATTTCAAAGTAAAATTGGGAAGATTGTCCTTTCCCATACCAAGTTCCACCATCGTTAATCAGGCACATATTGTTCCTGAAATTTAATTGTTTTAAAGCCACGGTGTTAATTCAGGGATGTACAGGTGGAGATTGCCAGCTGGAGAGCACCAGATGAGAAATGACACTGACCTTCAAATGTGTGTCTGCCTCAACCCTCTGAGAGCTCACCTTTTTCAGATGGAAAACCAAAAAAACCCCAGCTCTTTACTGGGAGCAGACAAGAAAAACTGGGAGTTGATCTAATTGAGAAATGCAGATCTTTTGTGGAAAGATCAAATCAACTTTTCATGCTTCGGGATGATTCTGACTCCAAATTCCAAGATGAGAGTTCTTAGGCTGGTTCCCAAAACTGGGCTAGGATGGTTTAGGCTACCCTTGGTCTCCACATTGCTGTTTTCCTTGGCAAATGTGCCCTGCTCCCTGGGTACAGGCTCCCTACAGGGGGGGAAAGACCACTGCTGGCCCAGGCATGAGCAACATTCTCCCACTGCAGCAGAGCTGGCCAAAGTTTCCAAACTGGAGGAGGATTCTTACCTCAAATCACATGCTGGCCATTAAAGGTTTCAAAAACTGGAAGATCTGGGCTACAGACTTACCAAGAAGCCATGAAAGCCAACATTTCTTATTTAATTTTGAGGTCTGGAGTTAGAGACAGAATATTTATTACTATTTAATTCTAGTTCCCTGGTAGCAACTAGTTTTGACCAGCACCCAAGCAAAAGAAAGGCATGTTCCTCAGATCTGGTGAAGAATTCAGGGACTATTATATCAATATAAATTTAATAAATCCATTAGGACCTGAAATTATATGCTTTTACAGTCAAACTGGAAAGACCCTCACTTACATGAATAGAGTTGATTCATTTAAGTTGGAAATGTGCCTCCCACTGCAGTATTGAGAGAGAAATGATTTGTGCTCAAGGGGCAGTTTCTAGAACTTACCCACATTCTGGAGCCAGGAACCTGCTTTCAGATTTCCATTCAGTTCCAGCTACCATTCAGCCTCAAAAAAACCCCTAATCTTTGGTTTAAACATTTGTTATTATATGACGTTGGAAGTTTAACATTCCTGATACAGAGAGATGAAATCAGAAACATCTTGAGGAGAGCATTCTTGTTATCAATCATGTCATCTTGAACATGTTTAGAAGCTTGCTGCTGGCACCAGGAATTGATATTTTATTCAAAAGAATGTATTTAAAGAAAATGACAGCACTGTTCAATTCAGCTTTTCTAAAACAAGGAAACTTTCAAGTCATCCAAGCCATGTGGATTTCAACATTCCAGTGATTAAGACTATTTTCAATTATACATGCTTTGCCCATTATTTTTTCATAGCTTTAGGGTAGATTTTCAACACTCTGCATGAAGAATTAGACACGCAAATCACTCACAACTATTAATGGGAATTGCACAGATGGTGGGAGAAGTGGCACAGAACAAGAAAAGCCAACTCAAACCATCAAAAACTTGAGAAAAACCTGCCATGAACTTTGCAGAGGGGATGGATCTGCCATTTCTGTTCCTCATCTTGCCAAGCTGCACACGTCCAACAGGAGGCACTGGAAGTGAAAATGGAAAACAGCCTTACGAAAATCGGGAATGGGGAGAGAACCTCTGCACTTTCACACCTCCAGGATCCTCAGAAAGCAACCTTTTGGTCTAAACTAACACAGAGGGATGACCCTGTGAGGTCTGCACATCCTTGAGTTTCTGGGTGAGCAGGGGAGGGCTTTCCACTTGGAAGAACTGATAGTGAACTGGGAGAGAATATGCAACAGACTGGTCTGGTTCCATTTGGGGGTTCATTAGAAAAAGAACTGCAATATTTGAACAGCATTGGTGTTCTATTCTTTTAATCAAGGGAACCATTAATGAAACCACAGAAACTCCATTACACCCCTCTGTTGCCTCAGCAACCCACTTTTCTCCAAGAAATGGTCTCTCTATTCTAATTTCATCAATATAACTTCAAAAATCACTTAATTAAAACATTCACTAAACCAAACATTTCAGGCTAACATCTGTTAGACTTTAATGCTGTGAAGAAATCTGTCATTTTCTAAGTCTTTATGACAACTAAAGACAGAGATATTCCAGCAGTAGAAAGGCTTGAGAGGTTGACAGAAGGAGTGGATGAAAGCAAGTGCAAACTCACCACTCCATCACCCCCACCCTCCTGTACTTTGAAGTGCAACAAATGCTGCTGGTTTTGTTGCACCCTTCGTTTTCTCACAGCATATAAACATGGACTTTGAGCAATGCCAACCGTGTTTGCAGGAATTAAGAGCCAACAATGATGCAAAGAGCATCTGGGCCAGAAATAAACACCAAGATAATTTGAATTACAACACTGCATTGTGAATCTCTTACTCCCACTGTGAGTCTCTTACTACCCACACAAACTCTTTGCTGTGTTTGTAATACACAGTTTCCAAACCTAGCTCAAACAATTTTGGTTTTGCCCTCAAGCATAAGTGTAGTTCAAAAACATACAAGCTGAGTTATGTGACCAAAGTTAATCTCCTTTTACATATTCTCAGCTAGTGAAATGCAAAGTCCAATTGTTGAGTTGAAGCTGAAGAAATGTTGCATCCTTCATTATTCTCATGGGTTCAGAACCATGACAATTATCCTCAGAATTTCCTTGAGTTGAATGAATTTCGTCACAGACTGATTTGAGCTCTCCAGCAGAATAACACTGAAGCAATAAACTAGATAAAAATTATACAAGGGTATAAAGTGTAGTTTCCATAGAGAAGTTGGACATCCTCAAAAGTTATTGCAGTTATACCCAACTGCAACCCATAATATTAACTGTCCTGCTGGTTAGTCATTTTTATGGCTCCCTGGAAAAGTAAACCTGCTTTCTGTCACTTCGCATGTTTCTGGGTGGGAGTTTTTCCACAGACAAAGACAGAAGTACGTAGCTTTATATCTACATAACAGCATAATTTTTATAACTTTTATAACTTTCAAATTTAAATTAAGATTCTTGCTCAAGAGGTAGTTTATGAATAAATCTAGATCAGCAAAATGGCGAAGAAATTGAAGGTATGAATCTTACCTTCAAAAAACTGCCTGCCTATGTTTCCTGAACATAAGAGAAAAGAGGACAAGGGAAGAGGAAAGGGAAAAGAAAGAGGGGAAAAGGGAAAAAAAAAAGAGGGGAAAAAGGAAAGAGGGAAAGGAAAAAAGAAAAGAGGGAAAAGAGAAAAATGGGGAAAAGAAAATATGAAGGGAAAAAGAGGGGGAAATCAAAAAAAGAGGAAAGGAAAAAGAGAGGGAAAAGGGGGAAAAGAAAAAAAACAGGACAAGAAAAAAGTGGGGGAAAGGAAAAAAAAAAGAAAAGAAAAAAAAGGCAGGGAAAAGGAAAAAAAGTGGGAAAAAGGATAAGAAAGCAGGAAAAAAAAAAAGAGGAAAAGGTGGAGGGTGAAGGAAAAAGGAAATAAACCAGAAAAGACACCAAGGCAAAGCAGCCTTTCCAGCAGTCTGGTTTCTGGTTTCATCCAAGGTGTTTCTAAAGAGCTGCCCAGTGTTCACTTGGCAGCATTGCTTGGCATATAAAGATATTTACAGGACTCACAAATAATTTATGGCTGCAAGTCCAGAGAACTCACTAATGTGTTCACCTACCTTATAGATCTGTAAATGTTTACCAGAACTGCAAAAAAGACTAAGCCTAACATGAGGGAGAGCAGGGAAGCAGCCTGAACATTCCTGCTTCCTGAAGTCTTTCGTTGTCGTTTTTAGTATGATCTCTGCAGGGATGGTTTGGGTTCTTCTCTGAGAATTAGGAATATATATGCATTCCATGGCACAAGGTCTGCTGCATGAGGAAATCTTGATAATCACTACAAAAGAACCTAGATGATATCCTGGCACATACTCTGCTCTTTCCCTTGACGCCTCTTGGGACCAGACTGGCAGAGGAGCTGAGTGACTGCAGCACTCATCTCTGTACCTCTCCTGGAGCAAAGCCATGGTTACACTGCAAGTGAACTCTTATTGCAGCATATAGTCTCAAAATGAACAGTAATCTATTTTTACTGAGGAGAAAACAGACTGGGTATCTCATCTGTTCCGCTATATTTTACTCCCAGCTGCTTTTTATGTCCTTGTTTCAGATAAAATGATACTGGAATCTTTCAAGTACCTCAGAGAGCCCGTTTTGTCAGCCCTTCTGGAAAGAGGGCTTTCAAAAGCTGTGCACTGAAGGGCTGCCCTGCACCCAGGAGGACACACAACAGCTCTTGGGTCTGTGCACTGGCTCCACACTGATGTTCTTCTTGAAAAACATAAAACTATAACCACAGCTCCTGCGTGCAGGTCTTTAAATATGTGATAAGAGGTTAATTACAACTAAGCTTAGGAGAAACTTCAGGCCAATAAGCACATCCTGGTTTGAACATGTACACTGCCCCCAAACAACATGAGCCAACAACAGCTCAGAAGGACACCTCCAGCAAGCTGCCAGCTCCAAGACAGCTGGTAAAGATGTGTTTTGGCTCAGGTTTATAAAACCAGTTGAACATGGCAGGGGTCTCTGAGGGCAGATTGCCACCTTCTCCGAATTTTCCTTTAGTACCACAAAACTTTTCCACACGAGCATTTCCAAAGTCAGAATGCCATATCGTAAGCAGCACCAAAACACCCGTCCTGCCATTACTTTGTGTTTTAAAAGCAAACATACAAGAAGGGATTTTAAAAACCCATTTTTAAATAAGCAGCCACGTTTTTAGAAGTTCTTGAGCTGCCATTCAACAACAAAGCAAACAGGTTTGGAGCTTCCAGCTCCTGTTCTCAACTGAAGTTTAGGAATCTTCATTTGCATGCCTAAACAGGAGCTAAAAATTAGCCAGTATCCAGTTCTACAAATATCCAATTCAAGGCCCAACTGTAGTTGCCTGCTCATGTACAACACATGACTCAGAATTAATCTTCTTTTTTCACTCTTTGAGGCCCAGTTTCAGGCCTCTCTTCCACAACACATTCCCCTACCAAATCACTGGCAATTGAGAAGAACCAGAAATGTTTTCTTTAAAAGAACACATCAATAGCAAACACGATATTGCCCTGACACTGAGAGCTGGGATGTGCCAGAACAGATCTGCTGATGTGCACATATTACAGCAAAAACCTACACAAGCCTGCGAAACGTTTAGCACTGAAGTAAATAATGTTGCAGATCAGCTTTAAAAAGGAGATGCTCTTGTTTTGTCAGAGTTTTGGAGCTTTACTTGAAAGGCCACTTCCAGTAGGCAAATGTTTGCTCTAGGAACCCTTAAGCAAAGCTGAGCAGAGATTCTGAATGGACATGGAGGGAATGGAAGAGGACACAGGATGACCATGTAAGTCACCAAAGCTCTGACTCTCACACAATCCCAGAATACGCTGAGCTGGGAGGGACCCACAAGGATCATCCAGTCCAACCCCTGGCCCTGCACAGACCCATCCCCAAGAGTCCCCCCCTGTGCCCCAGAGGATCAT
>JAWWES010000021.1:972694-987262 GCA_035583135.1 Lophotriccus pileatus
CACAGCCCCAAGGCTGCCAGAGCTCCAGGAGGGTTTGGATGATCCTCTGGGGCACAGGGGGGGACTCTTGGGGATGTGGCTGTGCAGGAGCCAGGGGTTGGACTGGATGATCCTTGGGGGTCCCTCCCAGCTCAGCACATTCTGTGACTCTGAGACTTAGGACCCTTGCTGCAAAACAGGTTTTTTGCAGGTTTTTTTCAGGGCATTGGCTGGAAGAGGAATTGCTCCCACCATCCCACAGCCAGACTCTGGATTAGGACAGAGGTTGCTTTTTCATGACAGTACATTCTTGTGTGTGCACACTTGATGACAAAAGAGATTTTATCTGGGGAGTAATAAGATCTTTGGAAGCACTTCAAGGTGTGTAATCCAGCCTAAAGTGACATCTCCTGCAATTTCCTGGCACTAGGATTTGGAGCCTTTCATTCAATCAGATTCATATTGCTACAGAAATTAAATGATGAATGAAGAAATGTCTTCTCTTCTCCCTCAGAGCCTGAGGGAGATATTTTGATAAATATCCCCATCTAGCAGATCTGCTTTGGAGTTCCCAGATGAGGTAGGTGGATTCTTAACAGTCTGGCTGACAGTGTGAGAAGTTCATAAAGGAAAGAAGGCCACGCCACCAGTCAACTGGACACTGGGTTATCCAGTTTAGGGCAAATAAAACCGATCCAACAACCACTGGAATTATCTTTAGAGAAGAAATGAGAGAGACAGTGCAAACTGAACAAGGGACGTGGCATGAGCATCCTGGGTAGGACTAAGTAGTGGTGTCAATGTTTCTGCAACTGTGACACACAGTAAATGGGGCTGAATGGGGTGTTTTCAACAAAATAGAGGTTTTTACTCCTGTGTATTTGGAAGCTATTCATTCTCAAGGAAACCCTGGGAGCATTCACACTTTCAGTGAGACATGTCCAAGTCCTTTAAAGCATCTTGGCTCTCAGAGGAGTCTTTGGAACCTGCAGGAAAAGATGAACCCTACAAAACAAGGCTGACTGGGGAGAAGTACTTCTCACAAGGCCAATTCAAAAAAAACCAGAGCCTATTTACCCTACACTGATGTGAAGAGAGGGGAACAGGCTGGAAGGGGCTGATTGTGCCAGTGAAATACTGTGAACAAGTTTCCAGTTTCCAGTGTGTCTGTCTGTAACCCCAAGTCAGCAAGGGCATATGTGTGCTCCCAGAAGCAGAAGTTATTGTTTCTTCTGGAGTGTTATACTTTGTTTTTACACATTTATAAGAAGTGGTCCAAATGTCATAATATTAAAAACTGTTAATTTAATTCTGCCTCTGATGGAAGGTTGTTTATGTTGTACTTACAACATGCTTTGCCTCAGTAAGGCTCAGAAGTCACAAGAAGGATTTTCTGCTGACTTGGCTTCCATAACATCTAACTGTGGATTATAATTAAAAAACACACACAGGCTTCTGTGCATGAGAAACAGAAGAAAGAGATACTGAATGTGCTGTGCAATCATTCCCAGCAAAGATTAAATACATATATACTTCAATTAAATGAAGCATGAGACCTGAGTCCACAGGTTCAGAGCTGAATTAAGTCTGAAGTTAGGGTTGTCTTTCTGTGTTTGCTTAGCTCAAGATATTTAATTCAGAGAAGCACCCAGTGAGTCTCCAGAGGTATTCATAGCAGCAAATTATCTGAGTTGTCTATAAAGCTGAAACTAGAGGAGCTGATGAATCACAGGTGTCCCTGAACACCATTCCACGAATACACAAAAACTGGAACCCCTCTGCCAGACTCCTTATCTGTATCACAGCCATTGCACTGGCCCAGCTCCACTAAGTTGAAACTAATAGCTTTAATTCAAAGAACCTTTTGATAATCTTATTTATAATAATAAAATAAAATGGTCAGAAAACCCAAAAACTTTGTTTTTGCAAGCCACCATTAAACTAAAAAGAAAATCAGGGCAATCAAAACATGTTGAACAGGTTCATATCTTTTCTGACCCAGAAAACCCATCCCTGTACATTTACTAAACCAAAGCAACCCCCCACCCCCAGCATTTGAAAGGCACAGGGTAATTGCTGCATATTTTGACTAAACATTATACCTCCTTTTGATAGAGCAAAAATCAAGGTAATCCCCATCAGAGCCATTGACATTTACTTCAAAACAGCTACATGTTCCTAACTACATTATTGCCTTAAACTGACTGGCAGTTTTACATCCTATTTTCTACGTGTCCAGTGGTCACTAGGACAGATGCTAAAGGTTCACTGCTTTCCCAACAGAGTCATCATTTGTCTGCTGGTGAGTGATCTTTAACTCCTGCTTTAGAAATTGTTACTATTGTAGCTGGAATCTCATATGGTACCACCTCAGTGTGGAGACCATGAGCACCACAGCTTATTATATTGATGTTCTCAATATCAATAATCTCAGAAAACAGAATATTTCTCAGGTTACACTGATACTCTCTCATTTCACTATTAAAACTTTTTATAGGGAGAACCAGAGATGCCATTCACCTAGAAAGACTTTTCTTCCCCATGAACAGCTCTTTGTCACACAGCACACCAGAGAAAATGATCTACAACAACCCAACCCCAGTCACGACAAGTGGACAACCTGTGGCATATTAAAAAGCGTAATTGAGATAGCTTTAAAATTTATAGCTTAATTATAAAAACGCAGTTTAAAGCTCACACGAGGGAAGCAGAGGTGGGCCTCTGGAAGTTACTTCAGTGCAGCAAAATTTACTGCAATTAAGATTGCAGAAATACGCTACAAAGGCAGTTCAGTAGCGCTTTGAGGGCTACATTTATGTCCACTACTTGTATGTATATTTTTATTCATAGCAAGTGCCATGAAGCTGTGACAGCTCCCTCCAGCCTTCTGGCACAGGACAGTTGTTGGCTATTTAGAGCTGGAGGAAGGTTGGCTTTCCCTGGGGTTCCCTGGGTTCCCTGGTACCCCAGTCACACACTGGAATAACGGCTGTGACCCATCTTTGTTGCAGACTCAAGCAAAGAAAGGCTTGACCCTTATGTTTTAGGTTTTCACACCAAATTCTCCATTAAACACTACAAATTAGTCATTGTTCATGCAGCATTCCTGCAGCTGCACCATAGGAACATGGGAGCAGCAGCAGCACACTGCAGGGCCCAGCTCCACCAGCGCCAGTCCTGGTATCAGAGACGGTTCTGGAAATAGCCAGAGCCTTGGATTTTGGGCACCAGCCTTGACAGGGTATTCCTACCTTCTATAATGCTCAGACAAATTAAAACCCTGCATAAAACAGTAGATTTCAAACCCCCTCACAAACAGAAAGCATTAGAAGTGAAATATCAATAACATTTCCTAAAATGCAACCCAGTGCCTTGGTTTATGGAGCAGAACCTCATCGTTGCTTAGAGAATCCTCTCACCACTGAGCCTGGGGCTTCATGGAAGTTCAGGTGAAATCCAAGATAATCTCTGTGGTTTTATTCCTGAGACTTCACAGTTGCTACCACCAGTGGCATTTTGGGGCACCAGAATTTGATGGAACTGCTCAGAATAACCTTGAAAGGGCTGTTCAGGCTCAGCAGTAAATGCACTGAGGAGATGAAGAGTGCAGGAGCTAATGCAGATAAGTTTATATTCAAGGACTGTACAGAGGGCTGCACACTGATGGCAAGGAAGAAGAAAGGGGGGGGGGAAAGCTCTTTATTATGTTATCTTGTGGTTTCTTTTTTGTTAAGTTTTTATTTGGTTGCAATTTCAAAAATATAATTAACAGTCCCCCGGCAAAACTGAAGAGGTGGAATACTAATGGAAATTTTAATCTTCAGCATAAGAAATCAGAAACATTTGAATAGCCTACATACACAAACATCCATTATGTATGTAATATTTTTCAATTCAAATGTAATATTTTCTCGCCACCCAGGTTTCCATTGCTTTTTACTTTAAAATATTTTTGGCAATTCCACCTGTGCCTTTGAGAGACATTATATTGCTAAGTATCACGTTTGTAGAGGTTAGAATAGTGATCTTAAAACTCGGGTTGGTTTGTGATAAGTATGAGGTAAGTGGGATATTTCTGTCCTCAATTTATTTATTTAGGTTATGGCCCTTACAAGTGAAGTAAAACAATCCTGGAATGCTCATGCAAAAGCTTGTGCTGACTTGGAGATCTGTTTTCCTTGGCCTCTTTATTTCTTTCTTTCTGGACACCTCAGTGTTTTCCAGCTGTGTTTTATCCTGCCTAGGACAGATGTTCTGCAAAACCAGTCTCAAGTATTCTGTGATTCGATGGTTCTGTGAATGAATCAGTGAGTCAGAGAGAAGGATCAGTTCCTGGTGTTGGCCCTCACTGGACTCCACTCACAGGTTTTACTTTGGAGGACATTGTGATGTCCCACAGCAGTTTGTTTGTCAGCTCAGTCCCTGTGTTTCACAGCTGGTGATGAGTTTTGGGTCTGTGTGAATGTGTCCAGGTACAATTGTGTATGTCCTTCATCTGTAATCGAGAGGCACCGACACTGCCTGTCCAAAGCAAAGCCATCCCTCCCAGCCATGCTGATGCTCCTGGGAGAGCTGAGAGAGCACCACTGACTGTCCATCCTTCAGTCCAGGCTTAAGAGAAGTGCCAGGGTGGACACTGACACCCATCATAGCAGAGAGAGAAGGAGAGGCAGAGAAGATTAAAAGAAAAGGAAAAATGAAATGGGAAAAATGAAGGAGGATAAAAATAGAAAAAAGAAAAGAAATGGGAAGTATAACAACTTCACTGCAGGTGTGAATTGCTGTTCCTTGGTGCTACATCTCAGTAAACAGAATAAATGCTTGGTGATGTGTGACTGCTTTCCAATCAGTGAGAGCAACGTGCTGTGACTAGGAATGGATCATCTCTCAGCCTTGCTTTCCATGGGGAAAAAAAACAATGACAGTTATCATGGTAGTCCTGGCCTAAGAAAAAGATGTACTGAGTCAGGAAACCCTCTAATTTCAGAAGTTAAAATCATCATTACAGTTTAAACCAGGTTTCACAAGTGGTGTGACGTGCTTGTAAGAAGTACTACAGCCACTAATAAACCTCTCCCGCACCCTCAGGGTTGTGAGCAGCAATCTCAGCATCCCCCAGTGGCCTTACTGGGACTGTCATTTATGCCATAATGAAATCTTAGCAGAGGCAGTGAGTTTG
The DNA here is from genome assembly GCA_035583135.1 of Lophotriccus pileatus. Taxonomy (NCBI): domain Eukaryota; kingdom Metazoa; phylum Chordata; class Aves; order Passeriformes; family Tyrannidae; genus Lophotriccus; species Lophotriccus pileatus. The sequence continues at coordinate 977,853 of JAWWES010000021.1, forward strand.
CTGCCAGAGAGCCCCAGTCAGGGGTGTCTGAGGTGCTCTGCACTCCCAGCAGCTACACAGTTTTGCAAAAAATTGATGAAACTTGCACGAGCATTTCCATGCTCAGAAAAGCATAATATGAACTAACAGAAAAAACCATCAGCTACAACAACAAAGATACTGCAGAGGGCCTCATTCCATGGGCCCTGTCCACCCTGAGTTTTGTTGGCAATATTTTTTATTTCTGGTCATGGCAGGTTTACATTTCCTAGTGGAAGGCCACTTCTTCTGCCATGGAGAGCTGCATCCCTGCCCACAATGGTTAATGCCAGCTCAGGCTGCCACAGGTGACAGGAATTTCCAGCAGAGAAGATCAGTTTGTGTATTTGATTCCTGCATGATTCAGACACTTGCACAGGGATCAAAGGAAGCAGATGTAAATCCTACCTGAATAGTGAACGACTTATGAGCTGTGTCATCACTTGCCATTTCTGACCTGCTCAGGCAGTCCTCACCCCCATTTTTAAGCTACTGAAGGCAGTAGTTTAATTTCTTCTCTTACAGAAAGAAATTCCAGTTACTGCAGAGCTCTGAATGATATTGAATCAATGTCAAGTGCTCAAGTTCTCTCTCATACATCAGCGTGGCTGCTGAAAGGAATGGAAATTTCCTTCTTGTGTTCCTGATCTTGTTTGAGGGCTACAGGAGTCAATTTTGTGATTTTACTGGGGAGCTTCTTAAGACCCTCCCATAGAAAATATAGCTTAGCCATTCCTCTAAGCCCACAGCAAACCTGGCAATCACTATCTTTTGGGGTATTAGGATACTCTTAGCCTGATGACCAATATTTTCTTGCTCTCCATTTATGCCTGTTTGGTTTGTCTCTCTGTATCTGTAAGGGCAACCATAGAATATATGTGAAAGCAAATGCTATTTTTCCATCATGGCAACTTACTCCCTCGGGTTGCCACCTTAGAGAGAGAAATTGGATGTAAATAATGTCACTTAATGTACCAGATAACATTTATATGCAGTAAAATCCTCCCTTCAGATACTAACTGCCTACTCTCTTTTATAGGCTCACACTTAGCAATTAAGCCACTGAACATCTGGGCTTCCAATCACTCAGTAATCATTAAAATCAAAAAGAAGATCCACTGAATGCCTCTGTGGGTCAGAGTGTGGAAGATAAGCCCAAAGCAAAATATCTGTGGCACACACAGAAGGGCACACTCTGAAAACAGCTGATGCCTCTTATTCAAAATTTACTGAAGCAGTGGAGGAAGCTGAGCATCCTGATGATTTATGTGGATAAATACCTCAGTGTGATGCAAAGGTTTGCACATCTTTATTACGATAAAACAACACCTGGTGCCCTTTTGTTACCATCTGCATGTTCAAGATAATTTGGTCAGCATTATTGGTTTGGAAGATGGCCAGGGAGTCAAATTATTCACTAAATGGTGTGTGTGAACAGGGGAATTCCAAGCAGCTTTTTGAGGTATGGTAACAACAAACCTTTCCCACGTGTTGCCCCAGCTGGCAGCTCACCAGGGAATGGAAGAGAATGGAAGGTGCCCCTTTACCTTAAAACTGCTCCCTGAGGCACCTCACCTGCCTGGACTTCCCAGCAGAGGGGGAGGACGTTGCAGTCAGCACCTGTCCCTTACAACTGGTTGTAAAGCTTGTCTATCCCAATGGGAGCTGCAAGTCACCACTTCAGATTCCCAGATATTTCATAAATAAAATGTACTAATAAAGGCAATATCTTTTTCTGAAGCTGTTTTTTGGTGGTATTATTTTTGCTGCACTCAAACCTGTCCACAGACCTTTACCATGGAGACCTATTTGAGAGGAGGAGGAGGACAAGCATTACTGAGTGAGAACAAAAGCTACTCCAAATTCTCATGGAAACTTCTCCAATACTTCAATGCCATGAGAAAGCTGGCTAGAACTGAGGGAAACAAACAGAACACCAAGGAGCGACTCATACTAAAGAATTTGTCTCCAGAAATTGCGAAACACGTACTTCCTTCTTAGAAAGGCACTTCAGTCACTCGTTTCTTCAGTTTATCTAATACAGAGGCCCTTTAGCACCTGCAATCCCACCAATCTGGACAGGACAGATGGAATTCATGCATTTCTGTTCCCCTACAGCTCTCAGAAGTTGTGAGCATTCAGAGGCGCAACGTCAGAAACCACCATCCATGGATGGTGGCACCTTTCTGCAGCTCCCCCTTATTGCCCTTCCATGGAATGTCCCTGTCAGCAATTTACCACATTCCCATGGTAATCAAAGGTTAAATGGTGGAAAGAGTCCATGAAAACCAAAATAATCCATTGGACCTATAAATAATTTATCATTTAAACTGAGACAAAATCCGCAAGTGACAGAGGGGGCTTGTCCAGCCTGGGAAGTGGCATCTGTGGTTGTGCTCTCCCTTTTTCCCTAGAAATAAATTGGGTGTCTGTGGAGCAACTCTGACCCTTTTACAAACCAGTGACAGTCAAGCCAGTTAACATTCACAGGCATTACAGTATCTGTAAAACTGACTTACCTTTTCTTTTGTAAACACTATTTTTCATTAATTACTGCCCCATCTGCTTCAAAAAGCACTGACCTGAAACATGGAATACAAGTGAGTAGCCTGGAAGCAATGGTTCATGTTCACATAAAAAACAGTGTAGTGAGGCTATTTTGGAGTGCAGAAAAGCACAAAAATCATAATTTGGGTTTCCTTCAAGAGCTCTCCTAGCAATCACTTCATAATAAGAGGTGCATTTTTCTCTTCAAAATGTAGTCCTGTAGTTCAAAACTTACTGCTGGCTTATCCCCTGAAGTATTTGGACATAAAAGAGATCTAATATGAAAATTAGCCTCTGTGAATAAAATATAAGCAACACTAGAGTGTTTTTTTTTAATTGCTGAAAACCCAAATGAAAAAGAAAGAATGTTTAAGTATCTGCCTTTTGTAACACGATGTAATTCTAGAAATTCAATTGAATCAGAAGTAAGCTCACAGGGAATGTTCCCCATAACTATGATCATTCCTTTATTAATGCAAAGGGTTATTTACAGCAAATCTAAATAGAAACAGAAGAAGACATAACAGCAGAATTCTTGGATATCCTGGGGATAGTTTTCTTACACGGAATTATTTTAATACTCCAACAGGAAGCGAGAAAGGAAGGAAGAAAAAGAGAACTGCTTCTCTCTTACTAAAGCACGGCTCCACTGCCCAGATGGAGGATGTAATTGAGCAAATCCACAGTTAGCAGCAGTGTAAGTGGGTTTATTTATACCAGCTGAGGGTTGCTACAATAAATAATACATATAAAAAGCTTGGTTAAGGTTGGACCACTCAAATTTCATTGAACTTTTTTCTTTAGATTTCTAAACAACCCAGAGTGGAAACAAAAGGGCCGCAGTCTTTGTTGCCATCATGTTCTGCATGGGAAACCTGTCTCTCTTCCAGCAGCTCCACAGGAATTACAAGAGAAAATGCTCAAATCTCTGGTCTTCCTTGTTCATTTTCATGAGCACAGACAATGTCGGGGAAATTTGCCAAAGGCAGAGTTAGCATTTCCTCTTTTTTTGTTGTCTTGTTTTCCCTTCTGAAATGAGGTAATCTCAGGCAGTGTTCCCTGTCCAGGGCTGGGAAATCTCCCTGCTAAACACACTTTGTGCACTCATCCTGCCATGCACAGCTTCACAGGCACCTCTTCCTCCTGAAAGCATATTCTCTAAACCAGAAAAAGGTAAATTTACAAGCTGGAGTTCACACAACATCAACACATATGATTCAGCCAACACCAGTCTTCTAAACAGTCATAAACCCTAAATTGAAATACATACACCAAGGAAGAATTCCCAAACCTAAGCAGTGTCCAAATTGCTCAGGAAACATTGCCAGAAGTATCAGGAACATTCAGCAGCTGTAACTTGGCCATTTAGGTACAGAGTACAGCCCAGGTGGATTCATTGAGGTTACGAGGCAAGTCTGGACTCAAGCTTTAGATCAGTGAAAAAAGTGTGACATTTACATGGAAACTGGAAAGAATGTGTTTATAAATCTATCTGAAAGTCCCCCCCTTTCCTTTGTCACACAGCAGTTTTCTCTTTACACCATAGGCATTTTTTATTGGCCATGTACTGCGTTTTTTAAAACAACCTTTGGAAAATCCAAGTGGGTTTCTGTTTTCATGTGAGCAGCAACAAAATTTGCTACTGTTTTTTTTTTCCTGTGGTTGCTGACACCTGAAGGTTAACATCCCCAGGTTTTTGTCCCGGGGTTTATTGGCAGGTCTGGCATGACAGGCTTAAAAGCTTGAGTGATTCAGTGATGTTTAACATTACCAGAACCAGCCCTGTGTAATAGCAGGGAGCGCTTTCTATTCCCATAACAATGCCCATGACAACAGCCTGTGGGATGAAGATGAAGGGAGAATATGAATGAAGAATTTCAAAAATATTTTTGTGTGAGAAAGTGTTTGTGCCTGGAAAGTACACAGGATCTCAAGTGACTCACTGTACCTTGTGCTGGCTCCCACCTTGCTCTAAAAAACAAACTGACATTTTCACACCGGATTGCACTGATGTTCCAACACTGCCAGCACCTCTTTGCTATCAGCAGTTTTCTGCCTTCCTGAAGAATTTTTTTGGGGCGAAATTTTGATAGAAAAGACCAGAAATCATAAGAAAGTTATTTACTCATGAAAGTAAAGATAATATTAATCCTCTACTCACTAGCACAGCTTTACCTGTGTGAACAGAAGCTGAAGATGTGTTTATAGGATCCAAAGCCTACCACCAGCACCTACCACCTACTCACAAACAGTTACACTGCTGTGGGATTTTCTCTTTCAAACTGATAATACAATTAATAAACATATGACTCACATTAGAGAACAATGAATCTCTGGTGTCGTGCTAATTAAAAACCCAGTATTACATTACTTCCTCAAGGGCTCATTTTATAATTTTTAGGATTATAGCACATTGATTAATTTATACAAGTTTTTAATCCCCCAGTATTTAATGAAGTCTAGGAACTTGGGAACATGTGCATAATTCAGATTTGTATAATTTTATTACATGGGAGAAAAGTTAAACTGGTCATGTACTACTTCATGTAGAAAAGTGTCTGAGCATACCAGTTCAACCAGCAGCCTATTAACCATTTGCAGTGAAAACATTTGAGCCTGAATTAATTCTGGGGTTATTAGATTATTTTTCAGCTTGCTAAGGACTCCAACAAGCATTGCTTGTCTTCTGTGCTTGTCAACTTCCTTTTAATTAGCTATTGTGGAACAACTGAGCACAGTGGGAAACTAATATCTGCTCAAGTTATCTTCCATATCATTTAGAGAGCCTTGCAAACAACACTGTCATTATCCTGCCCAGCCTCAGATTTACCCACTCTGGAAGTTAAAACGGTTTGCTGCAAACAGAGGTGGAAAAACGCACTGCAAGTGAACACTCCAGGAACCAGCAAACGAAACTGGAGAAGACAAAATATTCTACAAGGATAAAATGCTGAATTGTGTTTCAGGCTGCTGTCTGGCTCATTTTTAGAGCCTCAAAAATGCAGCTCAATCACTCAGCTGTTGAAATGTTTGACCCACCCACAAACCGTAGGCTTAAAAACAAGAGGTTTTATTTTAAGTCTTCTGTACACAGTGTAAAACACCTCAAGAGCTACACTTTCAGGAAACATAATCCTCAGCCTAAAGCCAGGCCTTCTTATACCTCAGGGGGGGAAAGAAAACAAACCAACCCAAAAGAAAACACAGGCACTGAATTCTGAAGTCATGGTTAACCAGACCTTATAGGAGTCAGGGTCAGGCTCCAACTCGGGGCATTAATCAAGAGACACATCTCTAGATGCTTAGAGCATGTTTTCTGCTCCACTGATGGCTAAAGAGAAATGTTACTGAATCTCCAGCTCTCTACAAAGTGTAAATGCAAAGGAAGGAGACTGATTATTCAAAGCCCTGAGGATTCTCATGGAGGTGGAGGGGGGGCACGGCTCTATTTAATGGCACTGCCACACTCTGCAATGTTTTCACTCTAAGTTGTGAGACATAAAAAAGGAAAAACTTGCACAGTCACAAGTACAAGCTGAGAATGACCAGTGAATCTGCTTAAAGACAAGATTTATGACCAATCCCTTAATGACATGCTGCACAAAAATTTCTTGGTTTTGTCACTTGTTGGGTTTACCGGCCAGGCTTTTCAATTTTACCTTTTACTTTAATTTGGATTTCCAAGATTTAGATGACAAGGAATTAAAAAAAAAGACACATGAATGCTGGTTAAGCAATAATTAGAATTGATGAGCACATTGGTCTGCACTGTGAGAATGTGGGGCTTACATTCTGCTCCACATCCCTTTGCTGTTTGGCAGCATCTCACCCAGATGTAACCAACTGACCGTGGCATCTGTCTGAGTGGGGATTGACAAACACATTTGCTGGGGTATTTATGTTTTCCAAACAAGTGAGCTGGCATGGGATAAACCTCTCCTTACCCCCTTGCACAGACACTCAACGATGTTGTTACTCAGGAGGACACCTACAGTAAGACAGAGCAGCCACTGTGTTGGTAAAGGTGGTAAGTTGTCTCTCCTGTGTGATAAAAGCTGTTCCAAAACCTAATAATTAACTTGAGTTTGCAGACTATTTAAAGAAAATTCCTTTTTGTTCTTATTTTAGAAAGATCTAACACTGACAGCAATGCTAAAAATTAGACTTTGGTGCTAAAAAGTACTCAGCCATAAAACATTTATCACCTCTTCCAGAGGAAACACCTTTAGATTATTAAATATCTGGGTTTATTCCGGCTCAGAGTGCAATGCCAGGCAGAGAGGTAATTACACAGCAGGGAGAAGTGTCTCTGGGAAGGCAGTGGGAAGAAAAGGCCCTTATTTATTTCAGCTCCTCACAATTATATTCATTTTCTACATGATTTTTGAAAATCACACTGGCCTGTCACGTTTTCACCTCAGACAGCAAGAAATGATTAGTGGCAGGAGCAAAAGTCACGTTTTCCTGTGACAATGACGTGCTCAGTGCAGAGACAACGATCATCTGGGGCTCAGTCTTGGGGAGTTTAGATACAGGACTCGCAACAAGGCTTCCCTGTAACAGCTTTTAGTTGTTTTTTGGTTCTTTCAATTTGCAATATTTATATAAGGTAAAAATGAAAATCACCAGATATTTTGTCTCATTTTGTGGTTTTCGAAGGTAAACTTAGACACCAATAATTATTTTTCAGAATAACTATTTGGAAGAGAGAATATTCAGAAATTCTATCTAAGCAATACTGTAAAACCTTTCCTGCCCCACACAGGCACTGGAAGGAATCTCCTGCCAGGAGGGTGGAGCCGGGGGGGGTTGGAGCTCTGCTCCAGGGAACAGGGACAGGAGGAGAGGGAACGGCCTCAGGCTGTGCCAGGGGAGGCTCAGGTGGGACATCAGGAGGAATTTCTCCCTGGAAAGGGTGGTCAGGCCTTGGCAGGGGCTGCCCAGGGAGCTTTGGAGTGCCCAGCCCTGGAGGTGTCCAAGGCAGGCCTGGCCGTGGCACTCAGTGCTCTGGGCTGGGGACAGGGTGGGGATTATCCATGGGCTGGGAGGGTTTTACCAACCTCAGTGATTCTGTGATTCTGTTTCTGGGGTGTAATTTAGCAAATCAAATAGGAGTATCTCCTTGTAGACTGAATGATCTCTCTCTGATTGAAATATTATTCAGTATCATTCTTAGGTTCCCATTAAAAATTCCATAGATGCTTTTGTAGCGCTACTACCTTGGCACTTCAGTGCCTCCATAACTCACTACTCTCACTAGTTATGTACTTTTGCTATCTCTTTTTGTCCAGTCACATCCAGTCCATCTCCAACACACAGCATCTGTCAAACACCCTGTCCCAAAAAGCTGTGCCATCACTGGAGGATCCTGTGTGGCTCCAAGTCCATCCTGCAGCAACACAATCCCCCATCCCACGTTCATCAGCTGGAACCAGGTACCTCTTCCCCTGAGCATGTGGCATGTTCCAGTAGCTGATGTTACACCACCTCTGCTCTGTGTGTGTCACCTGGGTTGTCACAGCATCTCGGGGCAGTGACACTGGCTCTGATGTGCAGCCAACACCTACAGCTACTTGCTGTCATAAGACTCTGCTCTAATTGCTGATAGGTTTCTACACTGTAATTGCTCTGCCTGACATTTCCATTCCAGGCTGATGTTTTCGCCTCAGGCTTTTTTTTTTTTTTAAGTTTCAGCAAAAATTATTCGGCTTCTTTCTAGAGAATAATTTCAGTGGAAAATACATTGTTCTTACCATGGTAAATTTGCCATTTTATTGAGACATTCTAGTACCCTCTGATTTACATCAGTGGCCTGATGTTTTACTTAAGTTAATGTAGGAAGAAGCTGGAAATGTTATCCAAATTTAGACAACTTAGGAACTCGTGGAAAATTGCAGATAACATGCTTCAAGAAGAGGGAATTGCTAAGGCTGCAAATAGAAGCATTCAAAGTCAGGAGTGGCAGAGCTAGGGATAAGCAGCAGCTTTCCTCTGCATGTAGGCATTGTGAGTCCACGTCATCTAGCCTTGTATTTCATCATACAAAAGCCCAGGTGCCTGAATTAAGGTTGCATGTCTTGCATTTCCCAAGTTCTGAGGATTTTGTGTTGGTTGTTTTTTTTGCAAACTACCTCGTTCTTTTAAGCACTGGTTGATTTTGGTTTGGAGTTTGCAGTAAAATAGAGCTGAATGCAACATTTACTTACTTCAAAATACAAATCTAGGATTCTCTACCTAAACTCTGCTGAAAACACATAAAGGTCTCATGCTAAAAAAAAACCCTAAAGCAGATACTTGATCAAACAAGGTATTGTTGGGGTGGATTGCCTTGCAGGGCTTGTATAGCTGAGTTAAGTAACATCAGGGATCCTGTCTGAAAGATGTGTTCAGCAGGAGGACCTCTAAATGATTTATGAACAGCTGAATCAATAAGCAACCCCTGGTGTTGAAAATGTCTTTTGAAGTGAGGTATCCCAGGCTGCTTACACTGTGTCTGCCTGGAGTCCAAAATAAGGAAGCAGGTGGAAGATTAACATCTCAACAGGCTCTTGAGGAGTAGGATTTCCTAAGGAAATCTTTCCTAGTCATTTAACCACTGTTGCCCCTCAGAAAAAGCTTCTGTTGGAAGAAAATTGGAGGAAGAGTCAAGATAAAACTCCGGGATCTGTACAACACTGAAGCACAGGAGTTTCCAGTTTGTAGCTGAGAAGTGCAGGTTGTACAGACAGAATCACAGACCCACAGAATGGGCTGGAAGGGATCTTAAACCTCACCTTATTCCACCCCCTGCCATGGGCAGGGACACCTTCCACCAGCCCAGGTTGCTCCAAGCCCCGTCCAACCTG
>JAWWES010000021.1:987308-1026257 GCA_035583135.1 Lophotriccus pileatus
CACTTCCAGGGATGGGGCAGCCACAGCTTCTCTGGGCAACCTGGGCCAGGGCCTGCCCACCCTCACAGGGAAGGATTTCTTCGTAATATCTAACCTAAACTTCCCCTTCCTCAGTTTGAACCCAGATGCAAATGGGATTATTGCCAAGAGGAAAATGCTAACACTTTGGAATGCTTAGATTTTACATCATGCACTATTTTTTGCTTAGATTTTGCATAAAGAATGTTCAGCAAAAACCCCACTAAAAATATTAGGACGCCAAGAAAACCTGCTTTGCTGTTTCCCATTCAGAAATGCCACAGCCACTGGCAGTGAACTTCAGAGGCTCTTTGGCTGTCCTAGAGATGCTGAGGACACTGGTGGAAATCCAAGGCTTTGGGGCTTATTGCTGAAGAGAAGAAAATCTGACACTTCTAACTGCAGTTAAGGGTCCAAGAGCTGCTGGGTTCACTGTCACAAAGCAGTAACTTCAACGTGAAGACAAGGCTCTTCAGCATGCAAGGTTATTAATATAAAACTAGGATCAGGCTGTAAAGCTTATGGGCTACCAGTCTTTGGACTAAGAGCCTCTGAAAATCATTATTGCAATTTTATCCCTCAGCTGTAAGTTCTGAGAAAGAGGACAGAAGGATCTATCAATGCACAGTTCCATCCAGAAAAAAACGAAGTCAGACGTTCGGAGTCTTGATGTTCCGCTAAGAACACCCATAAAATCTGCTACCAGGAGTGGTATCACTCCACTGGAGTGACAGAATAGCAGCCTCACAGTACTAGCAAATGTGTCACATACTCATGGTTTCAACCAATAAACTGTGACCGACGTTCTTCTAATCATTTTCTGAGAAAAAAAAAAACACCTTGCTGAGTGAAAATTCCTGACCCAACCATGGTAATTATGTTCAAAGTGCCAGGTATGGGAACGGACTGAACTTCGCTGACTATCAGCTTCACAGATTAAAGACTTTCTCTGATTTTTTTTATGTAAAGGGGAGATAACACCAGACATCTGGTTGAATTTTAACATTTCTTAGTAGAGACTTGACAAGACAACAGACTCCCAGTTAATGAATTCAAAGCTCCATGAATATAGAACAGCTCGAGCTCTGCGAGGATGAGCGTTACCTCCAGAGAGCTCAGCTGCAGAGCACTGGTGCTTCATTTTGTCAGGAAGGTTACCCAGCTATGTCACCAGAAAGAATCAGCTGATTTCCTTTGGGATCACCACTGGTTCAGAACAGCTCCATCTAGGCAGGATAAAACACACCAAAAACAGGAGCAAGTAACACAAGACTGATCATTTTCCCTTTCAATGAAGTTTCACATTGCTCGTGACATGTCAGTGAGGGATGCAGAGTTTCTAAAAGACCCTGTGGCAAGAATGAGAGCACTTGGAGTATAAGGCAAAAGGAAAAGCTCATCAGAGCTTACAGGGGGAGAAAAGCCGGCAAACAAAGAAGGGCCTTTGACTTGATGTCTGATCAAACTATTCCAAATGGCAGATGGAGCACTGAAAACAGAGGAGTTCTGTGCTGCCAGCAAGTACTTTTGCTTAAAATGTACTAGAACCTAGAAACAATAGGAAATAAACCAGAAGAGCTCAAAATGTCATGGATAATGTAGACATCTGTTATAATTAGGCTGCATGAATGCAGCAAAACATTCCCATAAATACTCCCTCTGGTGCTGGGAGCCGTTTGCTCTGGTCACACCGACTCACCTGGCCACGAGCATTCCACAGACTGGCACAAATATTTGTAGAAAGCAATTTAGAGCCATGGAAACAAAATTCCATCTGCCTGGGTACGTTCCCTGCATTGTTCCCAGAGTCAGGCACTGTAAAGGATCAGGGCAACAATACACAACGTGGCACGGACATCTCATCCTGGTCCTCTGCCACCAGCACCACAGGCACAGAGCACAACCAACTGGGCAAGTGCCAGAGCATCCTGGGGCTTTGCTACTGCAAATATTCCTGGAAAACTAATTTAAAACAAGTGCAGCAAATGACTAGATGTAGCAAAAATGGATTTTCATATCTAGCCTCCACAGAAATCACAATAATATTAATAATATGCCAGAATTTAGGCCCACCAGATCTAACATTCTCTGTCCCTCCTTTCAGACCAGGGAAATGAGGATAGCACCTGTAATACTGCTATTAATGCCTTCTCTTTAACAGTGCAAGAAGGGACCCTTCAGGCTGTCCTGCTTGTTCTGGACAGCAACAGTTACACAGGGAACAAAGGCAGAACCAGATATAGATGTCCTGTCCCCAAAGGCTTAAACTGCCTCTGTGTGGACACATGCCTTCACAATCACAAAAATTAAACAGGAGCTGTCAACAAGATTATTTTAGAGGAAATCAGATAGCAAAGCATGAGTAATTACCTCAGTAAATCAAGTAATCTCTTTAATCTTGAAAGGAAATTTCAAACCTGCCTTTCAGCAAGCTTTATTTCCGTTCCCATACTCGATTTGGGTGTAAAAAATGTTTGGTTTTATTTTTAAGAAATGCAGAGCAGGCCTGAACTCAGAAGACCGTGTCTTGTTGGGTGTGAAGAAATTATTTAAGACAAATTACAGTGCTGTCACATTCATACCTCATAGTTTAAAATAAATCTTGTCATCTAATTATACAAGAGCTTGAGTTTGTTTAACAAATTTCTCAAAGGTATTTGTGTGGCACTACATCTCCCTTCTCCTTTGATTATAGCCTATCATGTCAGTCTTCTCCCTCTGTAGCTTTGGATGGCTCATTGTGGTGTTTAACAGGTTGCATTTATCACATCTCTTCAGCTGGGTTAAAGCTGATAAAACCACGAAGTCTCAGTACAGTTCTTGGCAAATCACAATTAAAGAATTATTTCAAAACAAAGGCACCCCAAAATGGGATTACTGGTCCCAAACCAACAACTTCCACAGGAAGAAACTGGGTCTCTGAAAACAGTTTTGATGTCCCACCCACAGGTCTACTGAGGGAATTAAAGGAAAAGGAAAATTCCCCTTGTGTTTTAATTCCCAGGCTGTCTTATCAAAATGTCAGGGCAGACTTGACTAGAATCAGTCAAATCATGATAATTATTTCAAGAAAATACTGTCTGCAAAAGAATCTGTCCCTTTCTTGCTTGTCACTGAAGTCAGATAAACTGTGGATTGTTCAAGAGGATCCTTGTTGAGGCAACAAGAAGAGGGGCAAGGAACAGTGATCAGAGAAAAATGAAGTTAAGCACAGCTCCCTAGAATTGTCACAGAGTTGAAAGAATTTCATTGACCAAGACATTAAAGGCAGGTGTATAAAGTACAATAACCAGTCTCCACAGGGAATATGAAGCACTTCAGGAGTTTGGCAAGGCCCAAGTGACTAGGCCTGACTGTGAAAGATGGCATCTTATCTCACAGATGTTATTTACTGTAAGCCAAGAATAATATTTATGGCTTAATCACCTGATCATCATAATCTGGCTTCTTAGTGACTCATAACTGCAAGTACTTGGGAACATACGACTGCACACCCAGCACTGCAGGGCTGCATCTTGGAACAGGTCAATTAGTGTTTTCCAGCCCATCAATTGCCAAGCCCTAAACTGAGATGGGTAATTTCTGCTTCTCTGACCAATGTAACCTTACAGATCTCTGGAGATCCAGCCCTTCCCACTGGTGGCTCTGCAGACACTGCCACAGCTGGGTTCGTGTGCTCACTGATCACAGTTACCTCGCAAAATGCCTCACTGTTAAGCTGGGGTTGACATTAACAAGCTGTTAAATTAAATTGTGGTGCAGTTTTGAGGACTCCCCTCAAAACTCAAACACCAATGTGCCCATTCCATTAGGCAATGGGGACCATTTGAGCTCAGATTGAGGGGAACAGCAATTTTAAAAGGCCAATGGTGTTTGCTGATTTTGTCCCCCCTCAGTATTTCCAGCTGCTTCTTTCTTTTCCCTTCAGTGGAGGAACTGCAGCTGCTCCATCACTTCTTTCAGTCACATTCCTATTACTGGGCATATTCTGCAGGTATCACAGTCATGATGCATCCCCTGATTGCATTCAGGAATATCATTGTTGAACTCTGTTATCAGGAGTAAACTGACTGCAGTTTTGCAGCATTGACATTTAAACCAAAAATTGTAAAAGAAGGGGAGTTATCATAGCCCTGCCTGTTTAGTTGACAATTTCATACCTCCATCAAACTCAGATTCTGATGCATATATTCACCCTTTCTATTATACAGAATCTAATTCAAGATCTTTTCAAACACCACCTTTATTCCTCAGAATCAGAATTAACTGCAAACTTTACTTATCACAGTAATTATAAAAACCAGTTCTTAACATCAAAAAAGAGTAAATAGAATTCATAAGCAGCAAGCCTTACCCTGTTACTTCAGGAATTTTGAGAAAAAAAATTAAAAAAAAAAAAGGGGGGGGGAAGAATTTGTGTATTTTCAATAATCAATCAGTAAATTTCTTTAGTTTTTAAAGAAGAATTTCCACCAAAGTCCATCTCAACCTTCTGGACGAGTGAAAGTTGTTTCATTTCAGAGTAAGAAAGCTTTGCCTTTCCACCCTCTGTTCTGTGCCCCTCCAGGAGACTTTTGTCCTGGTGGTGGTGGTGATGAAAGAAGCTGTTTGTTTGTGACAAGAACAGGAAAATCCTACTGATGAAAAGCTTTTTGGTTTGTTTCTCAACTAAATCAATAAATCCCAAAATATACCGGTTTCATTTTCCATTTTGGGCAGCAGGGCACAATGGTGTTCCCTCGTTATTCTCTCCACTGGTCTTCAAATACTGCTATTTGATATCAATGCTCACCTGAGACGTGCCAGTACACACACAGTTTGGTTCCACAGTGACTGCCCTGCTGCTGTTTAGTGCACTGTCCATGGCTGTAGAAATTAATCACAGATTCACACAGTGGCTCTGCAATTTGTCTTTCCAGAGCTACTGCTGTCAGATCAAGTTTTTTTACCTAGTCTTAATTTTAAGCCTTTAATTACATTAGTATTCACACTATAAAACATACAAAGAGGTCTCAATTAACACTGCCCTCCACGAAATGAATTAGTTTAAGTTATAAATCCCCTCTCCTCTAGAAAGGAACATCCAAAGAATCACTGTTTAGCTCAGGGGCTATGTGGTGTTTTCTTCCTGTCTAAATGAAATATCCTCACTGTACTCTTACTGGAGTGCACAAAATGTCCATTTATCCTCATGCTTTTCATTTGGTTTTGAGTCACAGGAGTGACCCTTCATCTATTATTTCATTTAAATGTCACTGAACCTTTCTGAGGATTCTGCCCCATAAATAATGGTACATATCCTGAAAATCCAACCTGTAAAAACATCTCTGCCTTCGCATTTTGCCACATTACACTTTTAAAGGAACCTTTTCTCAAATTATTGCCCTCTGTGTTTCAGCACATTTCACTTCCAGAAGTGATGGAAAAAGAAGAAGGAAACAACTAAGAATTCCACATTAACAAATTTTCCAAATGGATCTTTGACACAGAAGTGTCAGAGAGCTGAGTCAGAGCCCAGCCCACACTCTGCATGTTGTCCTGCCCCAATTGCTCCTCTCTTTCCTTGGCTCCTGGACATTCCCAGGCACTGATGGGAATGTCAGTTTTAATGTAATTTTATCTTGCCTGAGTGCAGATTAACCCACTGCAATTTTCACAAGTCCAGACCACGTTACCAGTTCTCTGGGCACAGTTTGTTCACTTGTACCGGTGCCTTCACCTGCCCACCACCTTCCTCCACCCCTTTGGGCAGCTGCCAAGCTTCAGGTGAACTTCCCCTGTGTCAGTGAGCCTTGAGTCACACCCTGGTGCACATTCCCTTCTGTGCAAACCTTCACCTGCCTCCTCCTGAGCAGCAAGGATGGAAAAGCTTCCTGGGCCTGGCTCAGGACATGCTGCTGCTCCTTCCCCTGCATCAGCACAGGCTTAGGAGGTGCTGACTTTTCTAAAGGAACTGATGAATTATCTTTAAGTTAAGGGAGGAAGAAAAATAAGCTCCCTTCCCCTGTGTGAGAAAGAAGGGATGGGTTTCTAGTGGTAAGCAGGAAAGCTGTGCAAGACCAAACAGAAGTGGTGGGATGGATGCAGGAAGGGATTAGGGGGTGCAGAGAAAGGCTGAAGCCTGGAGCTGGCAATGTGGAAGCATGACTTCACTTACTGGCAGGAAAGGCAAGAAACAATACTGGAAGATAGGGGGTGAGAAAGGAAAGAGGATAGGAAAGGATTAATAATTCAAAGCTAGCTTAGAGTGGCCTAGTCTCCATGCTGAAGATACAGATAGAAACAGGGAGCACAGGTGGCTCAAAAGAAGCTTCTGTCCAGGCCACAGGAGCCCTTGTCAGATAGCAGAGAATGCTGGACAACTGCCCCTTCCCTGTGCAGCTCATAAAGAGGATTATCCAATAAATAGAAAGGTTTGCTCACCAACAGCTCTATTCTGCATCACAGGCACTCAGCTAATGCTCCAAGGCTTGGCTAAGAAAGAGGAGAGCAAAACTGTTCCCACAAAGCCAGAAGTCTGCTCCTGGAATGGTGGTCCCTGGCTGCTGAGCCAGGGCAGGTCCTTCAGTGAGAGCTGGAACAGCTTTTCTCCTTGACTTAGCAGGTGTAAGCAAATTGTGCTCAGCAAGCTCTCTGCTCTCCAAACACGAGATTTTGTTCTTAGTACCATGTGGTTAATCCAGGTGTCTTCACAGGGAATGCATTGCAGAGAAACTTCCACTGCTGTCCAGGCAGAGAACCCCCCTGCTTTGATACACACCCATCCCATTTCTTCCAAAATCCCTCTAGGCAGCTATTTTGCCTCTACCCTGCTGAGTATTACTGACAAGTTTGCCTGACATTGAGCTTCATTTACACACAACTTACACAATAAAGAGAGAATGATGTAAACCTGAATCATATCCTGCAAGCCAGATTCCTATTCTGGCAACAGGATTCACTCTGGCTGGTGGCTACTGAAGGTGCATAAGAAAATGAGACTCCTGCAGGTGTCTAAAGTAAGGGGATAACAATCTCCAACCTCAGTGCCAAAATCACTTTAAAATTTCATTTAGTTCCTGAATTACTCCAGAAGTCATTATAATCAGAGCTTTGCTGTTGGTCTGCAAAAATTTCCAGCCTAAGCAAACAAGAAATTCAAGGCACAATAACAAAGCCAGCTCACAAATAAAGTAGCTGAGAAATATGTCTTCAATGATCTCATTTTTTTAACTGCACTAAGTTGTTTCCTTATTTCCCATTGTTCACAGGCCCTAGCGAGCCATAGGAATGACAGAAAGAGAAAGCATTCTCTGGCTATAAACTCCTTCCACAGTTAAGTCCTGAAAAGAAAATATGTATACTAATTATCTCATCATTAAGTCACCAATTATATTGGAAAAAAACCTGAAACACATTGATTTTTTTTTCTTTTGCCCTTGGGGGAAAAAGTTTATATATAATTATCAGTTTCCCTAACTCTCTACTTGCCCTTTTGTTTTAATAATGAAAGAAACGCTTTCATCTGTCTGCAGAATAGTATCACAATGAGACAGGCTGGAGGAAATATGAACCCAGTGATGGTTCAGGGCTCTGGAGAAAACAAGCAATATCCATTCTAACCCCTGCCTGACCTACCACTGGCCTTAGACAAACAAGTTAAACATTCAATTAGCAGAAAGGAAATGAACGTGCTGTTTATTAACTTGGAGGAGAAAAGGCAATGTTGTGCATATTAATTGCCCTAATATGTCACACAGCAGCTGAACTTCTGTTCCATAAATCCCATCCAGTTCCAGCCACTCAGTCCTGAGAGGCAACTTGGTAGCAAAATGTCTTGCAGACAGGTCTCTGCATATTTGCACTACATAGAGGAAATGTGGAATTAATGATTTCTCAGTCTCAGTATGTCCTGAACCTTGTTTATTTATCATAGCTCCAAGCTCCTTGATATCTATTCATTTTAACTTGTTTTCCATCCTGTATCCATCTTCCCCTGCTCCCTCGTTCCCTGCTCTTTGCTTTGATCTTCAGCTTCTATCTCTCTCCTGATTTAGTCTATTTACAAGCCCTGTCTTATAACCTCATTACAAAAAAGCCTCTTCAGCTCACCTGCAGGATGCTCTGCCCTTGGAATGTGCTCAAGCAACTCCAGCAATGCCCTGTTTGCAAGGCTCTCAGAGGTGGGCTGAGAGAGGGTATGTCAGGCTGCTTTTTGTGTTGGATGATGCTAAACCCAGCAAAACTGACTCAAAGTGCCCCAAACTTAAACATCCTGACAGTGAAGCAAAGCTTTGGCAGATGTGGTCAAGTATCTTTACCTAAAAATGCTGAGCTGACACAGCTGGACTGGAGACACCTGACTGACAGTCCATCACTTCAGCTTGTGAAAGTCCAGTCACTGGTATGGCTGAGTTACATCAATCTCTACTTAATAATTGTTTCTTTCTTTTTTTGCCAGCTTTAATATATCATTGTTTTAATATAATTGCTTTGATACAGTGCACTGCACTACACAAGTAATTTTAGCTTCTATACTGCAAATAATTGTGATTAAGACCTTTTTGTCCAATGATTTATCATCATAAATACCCATTTATATATAAATATATCTGATTTGCCATCCTTAATCCTGTGGGACAAACAGGATGCACAACCCTCCATTGCAAGACTGGCAATATCATCTCAGTGCATTCTATCCATCCTGTAAAACAAATCCAAACCCCACACAAAATGTTCACTCCAAAGAGCAGAACAAACTGAAACTTCAGTAACTGCAAGTCCCTTGGCATTCGAGCAGCAGTGCTCAGTAAAATATGGATATTCCTGATTTGTTATTCTATTGCCTGACCTTGAGAATATGTGATCGCCACCCATCCTCACAGCCTGCACAGGAATCCTCTTCCAATCTGTTGTGCACTGTTGAAGTTAAGAAGTTAAAGCTCAGGCTGGTTAATTAGATGTAAGAAAGACTAGGACACAGGAATTTAAACTCTATATAATTCATTTCTGGAGACAGAGAGGTCAAGTGTGCATTACACTGAGAGCTTCTCCAGCTTTTCTGGGTGTTTGTTCAGTGCTGCTCAGTAGGTAGGCACCAACATCCCAGTGCTATGGCAGGAACTGCAGGCACTGCTAGAATTACCCACAGTTCACACTGGGCAAAAGACAGTTTTAACACAAAGAGCTCTGTTGCACAATTGGAATTCCAAGAATCTGCCAGCAGAGAAGCCAAATGAAAAATATACATTTCTTCCTTTGGCCTCAGAATTGCAAAGATAATGTGGCTGTAATATGTTTCTGTGTCCTGTCTGGTTGTAGCTGGCATTCCAAATATCCCACTTGTTTTCACACAAACAGAGTGTACTACAGGTAGACCAGACCTGGGGCCTCACTTCACAACAGCTCAGTTTTCAGTGTTCAAAAAGAGTTCCAGAGCCATTCTTCCCAAAGTCAGGCTGATCCTGTCAGCCTTTGGATGGAACCCACTGCCCATTCCGTGCACAAACCTGGCTCCAAGCAGCCAAATACATTCATGCATCGACATGAACATGTTTCACAGCCAATGTGGAATCTTCTTACAGAGCCAGATGAATAACAAAATTCTGTTTGTTCTTTCCCATTGTATATAGGTGTTCTCTGTCCTTGTGATCACTCGTGTTTCTCTGAAAAGATGCATCTGCTCCTCTTAGCCACAAATTGTTGTAACACCCAAACCTTTTCTTCTGATTTTTTAGCTGCAGAGGAGCGTTTTCCCAGACTGCCAGTTGCTTGTTGCCATTTATTTCATTGCCATGTCACTAATTCACATTTCCCTGAGGAGGAAGGTCTGGGGATGACGATTTTTTGTGAGAAGAGATTGCATTGACTAAATTTAGGGTTTCCTCCAGAAGACAAAAAAAGTGCTGCAGGTGGGTTTCTGTGTGTGTTTAGTGTTAGGATCATTTTTCTCATGGAGTTCTATTGTTGCAGAGAAGTCGAGTGGTATTGCTTCAAATTCAGAGACCATGCAGAGACCTGATGGTTCCCCCAAACTGCAGTAGGGTTGGGGAGGACTTTTACAGAGTGTTCAACAAAAAGCAGAACCTGGAGTTTCAGGAGATCCAAATCTGGAACATTTCACCTCAACATTTCATGTTTGTATAAATCACTGTGGAGGACGGTTGAGCGCTCAACGCAACGCTTTGATTATCACATTCTGAAATCAGGAGTAAGAGTAATCAAATTGTCTAAATAATGTGAAGCAGCCTCATTTGCTGGTCTCCTCCAGCAATTACAGTGCCTGGTTGGTAATTTTCTCAATGTAGGAACCTCACAAGCAACAGAATTATTTTTTTTTCCATAATAAAAGCAGCTGCGGAAGGATAACAGTGGTATTTTAAAACAAAAGATATTTGCAAGAATATTTCTATGCTGTCTGTATCAACCTCTCCTTTCTTTGGAACATCACAGAGGCAAGTACCAAAACACCTATTGATTATTGTCAGAGCATTTTATTGCTACCTCTTCTCTTGCACAGACAAAGTTTCAGTTTGGGAAAATAAGATGGGAGTAGGCAGGAAAGATGAAACTACTTTTGCCTTATGGCAAAATTGACTTTAGTGAAAATGCATTTTTGTCTATGTGATACAAAAAACCACGGAATAAATAGAAAGTTCAGGTTTTCACAGCTTGGCTATAGATGAAACACATCTTGTACAGTCATGAAACTACAGTGGAATAAGTGCCACTGGGAAAATTAATAACAGGAACAAGTGATAGCATGAGCACTGGAACTAGTGAACCCTGTTTTTTATGGATTTAAATTGTGGGCTTGGATTCTCTGGTGTTTAATAAAGCAGAAACTTTGCTTGCTTGTCTGAAGCCCTGCCTGCTCCAGCCTTTCCCTCCATGGTGCCATTAAACACTTCTCCACTGCTCCCAGCCTGAATCCATAACATATCTGGAACTTGGTATTTCTTAGAACCTTATTATTTTCTTAAATTTAGCTCAAGTTAGCCAAGTGGATACGCAGTCTTCCCCACCCCTCCCCTATCCTCAGGATGAGACACTGTAAGACTTGATTCCTTAAGAAGCAAGACTAAAAGTCCAGACCCACGTGCCCAGTGATGCCTTATCCCCCCAGACCTGCTTTAACATTCTGCCCCTCTGTGCTGCTGACAAAGCCCCTGGCAGGGATTAGTTTGCTGGTGTACTGAGACCACTGCTTGTCTCACACACCAAAAGGGCCTCATTTCTCCCTGTAGTGTTCAGTTTGTCTGTCTGTCCATTGCCTCATCCTGCCTGGGTTTAGACTGAAAACCCTTCGAGAGAAAGACCACCGTTTAACATCGTTTGTTTCTTCATCAAGAACAAAAATCATCCAAGTCTATGGCCAAGATCCTGCATACTGTATTTATTCAATTAATAGGTAATAATTACATGAATAAAAGGCCAATTGAGCAGCATACTTGCTAGAGCCACGCAGTGCTTACCCACTGACCTGCTGGCACCGACCAGGGGCTGTCAGTTGTTCTAACACACCAAAGGAGATATTATTCATGTGACAATTAAAACCTGTCAAATGGCTTTACCAGCCTGCCCAAATTCTAACAGAGTGTTTATTCAAAGCAAACCACTTGTTTAAAGTTGGCAGAGTCATTATTTTTCATATTAATATGTGTACCAACTTGAGGGTTACTACTAAGCCTTCCTAGGCCTCCCTCTCCAGATGGATTGATGATTGCACTTTGATTTATGGCTCAGCACCAGGACATTATTCAAAAGGCCTTGATAACTCATTTATATTGGTCAGCATGTGCATTTGACTTGACAGAATCATTATCCACATTATCCCCAGAACTTACACATGGCCCCCTGCCTTTGCTCTGGAACTGAGACTGGGTTTGAAATCTCCAAGCACCACTCAGCCCATTCCCCCTGGGAGCCACCCCACGTGCTCTCCCGGCACTGCAGTCACGTATGACACAACGCCCACCACGCTCCTCTCACACACCCAACCCAGGAACACTGACTTTGGATGTCTGTTCTGCAGTTCCTGATAGTTCAGGTGTTTGAAATGTCCAGTGGCAAAGACAAAACCTTGGCATTATGAAGTAAGCCACACTACTTTTATTTGTAGTGAATTTGGGGCAACTTGTGGTTTTGCATTATTTTACACGTAACACCACACTCTATGAGTCCACAGAGTCAAACCTTTCCAAACCAGAATAAAAACATCATTTCTGAAAAACAAATTTCTTAAAAGCTAGAACTCAAGTCCTCCTCCAGCCTGTGAGAGTTCAGCTTCCACTGTGATAAACATTTCAAAGAGTTAAACACTGAAATGGAAAAGCAGCACAAGGGATGAAGGTCCCTCTCCTGCTTTACTCCTTTAGACCACAGGAAAGGAGCAGGCACTACAAACAGGGGCTCATAAGCATATCAGTGTCATGCTAATGCATTTCATCAGACAGCCTAGTAAAGGTAATATTACCTTTAGCAGTAAGAAATAACTAGACACACTTATTTCCTTTCAGGCGTCACTCACATTCTGTTATCAAATTATTCAGTCCTTAAAGAGAAATACAGTCAGTAAAGATTCCAGAGATCATTTGAGAAAGTACTTTCAGCTGAGCATCTAATTCCAACTCTGACTAATGTGCACAACCTGATGTTCACTTTTCTCCTGCTTTAGTCCTTCCTCCTGCTGCCTCTTTTAGTGATACAAAAATCCAAGGTGTGCAAGAGAGCCAAGTGCATTATTTGTAATTCTGAATGTCACCAGATAATTTCCAAAATTCAGATTACCTCATCATCACTTCAGCTTCTAGAAACTCATTTATTTCTGACCTGTTTTGCATTTCTGACCTGCTTTGCTATTTATGTAAGAAGATGAATATTGTTGCCTTAGCTGCCACTGCTTCTGTGTATCTGTGCATAATATATACTGCAGTTTCAATTTATTACCATAAGACCCCAGATTATAAAGATTTTGCCTCATGTGACAAGTTTTGCACTCAATTTTATTTATTTATTTATTGTGCAAGTTAAACTATAAGGGGACTTAAGTAACTGTACACATATTTTCATGAAATAACCATGGCAACTGAACATACCCCACGTGGAACAAATCCATCTCTGGAACACCATCTCCCAGTAGATCTTCTTTAATGAACTCAAACATCACCAGAACACTTTCAGTGTGCCAATAAACTATGTATCCTGTTGGTATATATTCCTGTATTTTCCTAGTGACTTCTAGGAGAGTCCACCTGAAGCTATTAAGATCCAAAGATGTATTACACACAGGGCACTCCAGGAGCACCTGTAATCATGGGAAATAATTGAATCGGTTTTTTTCTAATAATCTGTATGTAAACAACAACCCTGAACATGAGTAACCTTTTTTGCTTTTATTTCTTGTAACGTCCAAGACAGGCTCAGAAGCAAAACCCTTCCTGATAATGACAGAAACTGCAATCCTACCTTCATGCAAACCTGGTTTTTACAAGACTGACTCTTGCACAAGGCTATGCCCTTCTACCTGGCCAAACCTGAAGAGAATTGTTGGGCAGGCTGAGCCGTTAGGATGGGAATCCCATCTTTTGAACAACACTGATACCTCACGTTTATCACTGTATTGACTGACCAGGGTTGTGCCATTTACCCACGTTTGGTTCAGTTGCCTGACAATAATACAACTTTTCTTGAAACACTAAATGAAAAATGAATGAAAAACATTCATCTGAAATTAAAAACTAAAACACAGTGTTTTGGCGCTCTAGAGAGGGGTAGAGATCCTGAAAAGTTGCTTTCAGGAACTGGCAGGACAAGAAATGCCAGAATTGTCAAGTCAGAAACCTTTCCTAGACCCAGTTGAGCAGTTCACACCCTCAGGACACAGAAGCAGGAGCAGTTTCTGTGGCAGGCTGCTCTGCTGCAGGACCAGCAGGTGTGAAAAAAAATGGGAAGTGGGAAATGGCACTGGGAAAAACTGTCTCCTCACATTTGTGTCTCAGCCTGAAGCTCAAACACAGCTCAAACTCTCAGCACTGTGTCAATCTTTGCCAAACAGCCAGAGAGGCTGCCTTGGTAATTAGCTGGAAAGACAAAGGCCAAAGGTCAATTAGCCCTGGAGGCAAAGGCTAATTGCACACTCGTCTTTGGGACACAAGCTGGGAAAGGCAGAGCCAATGGGCTCTGCCAGTCTGAGAGGGGATTTAGCACGAGGAGGAGGCAGAAAGGAGTGGGAGTTATTGCTGGGTTTCTTCTTTCCTGCTTGTGGAGTTCAGTTATACTGGGAGTTGAAAAAAGCATGACTCATCTTGAAGGATTATTTTAAAATGAGACAGAGTCACAGCTCAAACCAATCTTGTGACAATTCCTCTCTCTGCCTGAGGAGCCCGAATGCTGAATGTGTGAGCAGAGCTTCCACTTTCACAAAAGGGTTCTAATCGTCATCTCTCCTGCTGTAAGGGATTATAATCTTTCCATTTTTATTTAGGTAATCAAACATTTACTGGAGCAGAACTATAAATTGAGTGTTCCTGTTTTATTTACCTGCAAGATTTATTCTCTGGATCCACACAAACCCAAAGTAGGCCAGGTTGGAATTGAGAAACAGCACTGGCGGGGTGAAAGCAGGTCCAAAACTCAGCTTCTTCATTTATAGTGGAATTGATACAGTGAAACCATTCCAACACAAGAGTTTTAAGCACTGAAGCCAACAAATATCCTGTAAGTCTGGTGGGTTAAGCAATAAATGCCGAAGTCCCTCAATGCTGACTTGTTGGATTTTTCCCTTGATCTTGACCTCGGCATCTTTTCCCAGCTGAATTTCTTTGGCAGGCTCAAGCAGTCTTAGGCTGAACAGCACTTTATTTTTCCAGGAATTTGCTATCCAGTGCAGTTAAGCATATTTTGCTGCACTTTATCCCATAGGCTACTTTTCTGTGGTTTGTAAATGTTTGACTTGCCTGTCAGGGCTCAGCCATCAGCAGAATGATGGAGTCATTTCCACAAGAACACGCTCTTCTGTTGAGGGTAACATTCCAGGGCATTGTCAGATGAAGGTCTCTGCTGGCTTTTCTGGGTTGGAGTTCTTTGTAAGTCTTCATATGCAAAGTGTTTGCATCAAAACTGGGTATCTCTGTTGGCATCATCACCACCATTCCTCTTCCTGTTAAAGAATAGAAGATATTTTAGTAGTCTTGGTCCCTGTACTACGCAAAGAACAGATTATACACGTAGCTATTATAGTTTTAAATCAATCCAGGTCTTCAGTTTTGGCTACTGAGAGTTTTGATGAGTTCAATATTAAGCACAGTCATGGAATCACAGAACGGCCAAGGTTGGAAGGGACCTCTGGAGTTAATAACAAGGAACAAATGTACTGTAAGACCTGCCAGGTTTCCCCTTCCCTTCTCTTACTGTATGATTAGCAAAGTTCAGTGCCTCCAAACTGGCATGAAGGTGTTTAATGTCAGGGCTTAATAACACAGCATACATTAAGAGTATAAATACAACATTTTTGCAGCTTAGGGAAAATATTTGCCCAAGACAAGCCATATCATCCAGTGTTTTGCTGGATATAAAATGACCCTTTAAAGCCTTTTGACATTCTCCTCGAAGCTGAGGATTGAGGCTATGACCTTTGCAAAGCCTTCCAAAGAGCTTCACAATCAGCCAGCTCTAAGAGAGAAAGTTTCATTAGAGGCCAAAGGCTTTTTTGATAAATGTGGCGGCACAGTTGCCCTCTCATGAAAAATGGGCAACATCAGTTCTTGCTGTTTGAAGAAAAAGCATGACTGAATGAGTTCAGCAAACTTGTTTTGTACTTTGAATCCAACCTCCAACAAGGAAGTCTTAATTAAATGCAAGGGGGGCCTGGGGAGGTTGTGGACTGTCCATCCCTGGAGTTACTACAACATGACTGGAGAAGCCCTAGGACCCTCTTCTACTTGGACCCACTTTTAGTAATAGTTGGACTAGGAGACCCCAAGAGTCTCCTGCCAACCTAAATCCCACCACCAGCTGAACTGAGCACCCTTCACTCTCTATTTGCAGTGCCAGGAAAGGAAAGGACTGCTTACAGCTGTTGAGTTGCTGGGGATGACTGAACTGCAGCAAAGGAATCTGCCAAAAGTAGGACAGGATAGGGCAGGACAAGATTGGATGGATCTGAAATCTGAAACTTTACCCTACAGCTGTCATCTGCCAAGTGGGGGGGGGTTTCACCCAGCTGGAAATGGAGCTACTGTGTTGTAGGACAGACACAGCAGAAAGGCCAGCAGCCTCGGGGTCACAGGTACCTTTGAGCACACACTGCCACTCCCACCCCACAGCCCTGTCCAGCCAGCACTTCCAGCACGTTCAAACTGCTGTCCACACAAACCCAGGAACAAGCTGCTCTCACACTGGAAGCAAGAGGGAGCACGGGAGGGAAACTGAGTCCCAGCCTCCCCATGGTGGGTTTGTTGCAGCGATTTTGCATCTGCTGCTGATGTCCATCCCAGAGGCAGGAGCTCACCTGTTCTAACACACCTCTGGGGGGGCTGCAGCTTGTGGTGACTGACTGAGGCAGGGCAGGTTCCACGTGTTCCAGGGAATCAAACGAACAGCCGTTCTTCTACATAGAAGTAACTGTCTAAAGCAATGCCTGTAAAACAGAGCCCTGCAAGGGGCAGAAGGGAATCAGACCATTCTAAACAAAAGCTGCTGAAGGCCTCAAGCACTGCATCTGTAGAGTAACTCGAATGCTCCAGAAGGCATTCCTGTGGGCTGCCTGCTGGAATATCCAAATAAACCAAGGAAGAACTAAACAATCTATCTGGTAAAAGACAGTATTCAGTAAATGAACTTATGCAATAGCACAGCAAATAATCTGGAAGATCACAATGTAAATATCAGTTCTCTTTCTGTTTATTTTCTCTGGCTTTCTGAGATCTCTTTTCCTCTCCTGAAGCCTTTTTTCCATTCTTTAGTATGCATCAGGAAAAGCCTTATATCCCTAGGCTTTAACAGAGAAGCCATTTTTCCATTAAGAGAATCATTTTTGGTTTTGTCAGCCCTTCAGCCCTGAAGACACCAGACCAGAGTCATTCATTTTTGCAAAGTCATTTTGCAAAGCCCTTTGTGGTGGCCCAAAGGAGCTCCCCAGGTACAGAGTCTGCTGGTGGCAAGGCCTCTGTGGAATCCTCTCCTTCTTCTCTACAGTTTGGTCACTCAAAGCAGCCCATTCTCTTGTTAGAATCCTGGCCAGCAGTCACCTCAGTGACACTGCTTGTGCTGCCATCCTGGAGAAGTCTCTCCTCCTTCCCTCTCTGATGGGTTGCCAACTCTAGTTCCTTTTCATCATGCACGATATATAACTAAAGGTTTTTTTCCTTCATCATTTTTTAAGAAGAAATGGGCTTTTATCAGTAAGACACTGTCATTAATGGTATTATCCATCTGTATCCAAGTGTAATTTCCCCAGGTAGGAAACATTTTCCAGCTGGGGATTGCTGGAATATGGTTCATTATAGCTGCTTCTTGCACATCCAGAGGTCCCTCTGTTGATGGTGGGAATAAATTACTACAGTGCTGCTCCCACTGACAGTCACAGCACAGACTCAGGATAACACACATTCCTTCTTTTTATTGGCATTGCTAATTGTGAAAGGGAGATGATTAAGCAGGAGTTTTGTTCTCTCTGTTAGTTCAGCCCTAATAAATCCAGTGAGATGGCAAAGCAAGCACCAATTCACACACATTGGAATAACTTCACAACCACTGCCTTCTAGAAAGAGAATCAGGGCTGCTCGGGGGAAGAAACAGTCCTGGCAATTTTTGTTCAACGAAATGGCCACGGAAAATTCAGCTATAAAGGATCATTTTCCCTCAGTGACTACCCACAGTGGTCTTCATTTCAACAGCCCATCACCAGGGCAGGCAGGGGCACTGAGCTCTCAGCTCTGCTCACAAAGAGCTTTAAAGATTGACCATTTCCACGACTTTCCACAGAAACATATCTGTCAGGTGAACTTCTAAGCAAAGAAAATAATTGAACAAAGAAACCTCATATGAAAATATTTCTGTGAGGGCAGGATTTGAACACAGAGAGGGCTGCTGGGTTTATTAATAGGCTTTGTTTCACCTCCCTTTTAAAATCATCTCCTTCACATGTTTAAAAAATATTCTTTCAAGAGAGATTGCTGCTCCCACAGCAAATTGCCAGTCCTGGTGGGTTAAAACTGTGTGGATGGGTTCCATCAGAGGGAAAACATGGGATTCAGTAGAAGGGCAGAGTGCAGAAGTGCATGACTACCCTCAAGCACAGTCAGAGTCTCCTGTGACTCACAGAGCCAAAAACAAAGAGTGCATTCAACTTCTGAAGAAGGTTGTTTGATGCAATCAATCCCCCTTCCCAGGTCATGATCAGTGGGGACTAACAAGGATGACTCAGGTGGTGGCAGGAACTGACCAAGACTGGGTTTTTCGTGGCAGTTGGGTCCTTGCTGGAAAACTGTGAGATCACAGAAATATTTTATGGCATCTCTTCTGGCCTTTTCCACATTGCTTTGTCATCTGTTAAGAACAGGAGGGTTCCCAGGAGTTTTCCCTCCTCGTACAGCCATGGGTGAAGTGGTCTCAGTCCAGTACAAAGGCAGGGCCAGGACGTAGGAGACATTTGCTGAGGTCTTTAGGACAGCTCTAATCCTGGCAGGCCCAACCTTATCACCTGCTCAACTCTCCTGCTTTGTCCATAAGATCCCTGGAACCAGATTTAACTTGAGAGGAAAATGAAGAGAAACATTTCAGAAGGTTTGGAACAGTCCAGGGTTCATTCATGTTTTTATCTTCTTTTCTCTCGGGGTTTAGTGGCACAAGAAGCAATTTCTGTAAACCAGAGAGATCTGGCAGATTCAGTAGAAATTCTTCTTTTTGAATTTCCAAAAGTTTTATTAAAAGGGAGATTGGTGCTTAACCCTCTGAGCTCCTGGCTGGCAATGAAACCTGGGACGTGGATCCCAAAATCTCAGACTCTCAGACTGCCACAGGAGGCAGAATTGCCCTTGTGTGGAGACCAACACAGAGGGACTGAGAACTTCCCTTCACCTGAGTCTCCAGCACCCCAAACCAGCTCCTTTACAGATGCATGAACGTCTCTGTATTGCAGTCTGCACTTTAAATACACCCTAAAGGCAAATTTAATCTCTTTGATTTAGCTTTCCCTCAATAATTTAGTCACACACAGCCTTACATAGCACATCCACTCACTCGCACACATAAACAAACAAATGCAGGAATGAAAACCTATGAATTAATCAAGCTATTTTCCTGAAGACTCTGAAAGAAGAAAGCAAGAGAAATTATAAATGATATTTCTATTTGAGAAGCAGCTGGATTTTATCATGATGGGGCCATGCAAATATATAAATATCTGAGATGAGAAGAAAGAAGATGAAATGAAATGAAATGGATGGAAACATTTGTGCTGTCAGTAAGATGAAAGAATAAAGTTGTGGGTGCAACAGAAAATGATTCTTTAAATTAGACCCATATCCTCAGCATCATATTTAATATCCTTTCCACTAACCTGCCCAAAAACTCTTCCTGCTCTTCTCCAACTTGAACCTCAGCTGCTCTTTTCTGCAGCCACAGTGTTCAATGCATAATAAATGTGTGACAGCCCACAGGTAACTAATGTGTCAGGCAGCAGCCTGAGGTGGAGCCAGGACCTGCATTTCATTTGTTATGTGACAGCACTGCCCACCTGAACATTGGTATAGCTATTTACTGCCCATTAAAATGCTCATATATATTTTAATTATAAGCCTGTGGCTTCAAGTTGTACTTATAAAAAAAAAGACATTAATTTCTGGTTTACTTATTGCTGGTGTAGTTCCAAAATGAAGCTCCAGGCAGTGCATTTAAGCACAACAGGATTCTGATTCCTTAACTCAGACCCGTCTCATTTTATCAGTATTCTCTAAATGGTTATTGCAGCTGAGCCCAAGCTGGGGGTGTGTTGATCTGCTGGAAGGCAGGAGGGCTCTGCAGAGGGCCCTGGACAAGCTGGATCCATGCTCTGATTCCAAGGGGATGAGGTTCAACCAGGCCAAGGGCCGGGTCTGAACTTTGGCCACAACTGTTTTGGAAAATACAAAATCCCCACATTCTCTAGGGCTTTTTTAAGTGGTGGTGACATGAAATACATCCTTTCTGGCATATGGCACCTGCTTTGGAGCTGGAGAAAAACCTTTTTGACTAAGGAAATGACAGACTTTTCTAGCAATAGAAACAGACACTTCATCAGAGAGGCAGCTTTCTCTTTGTAGGGAGGAGAAGACATCATTTCAGAACTGGCATCCAGGTGGGCTGTCAATTCGAGTGTGTTTTCTAAAGGAGCCAATATTGTGATGTCCACTGTCTGATGCAGAAACACATTTACAAATGTGCTCAATTTGTGCCTGCAGAAACAAAACCAACATTGGAACTTACAGTCATTTATAAATAAACCCCCAAATATTTAGTCTAAAATTGTATGAGCTCCTTGTTTGTTGTTACACAAACAAGAGCCAAATGGTCCCATTAATTTTATCCTGGTTATACCGGACTAGAGAAGTGAGCAAAGGTCAGAGTGCTCTGATCTGAATGTTTAGAACTTTGATTATGGAAATAAGACGAAATGTTAACAATCATGAGGAAAGTGCAAACCCTTAACAAATATAACAGTCCCTTATCTCTTTATTGTGCCTCCCTCCCTTTATCTCTGCACAGTCCTTTCCCTCCGATCTGCAGAGGTGATCTCTTCACCCTGTTAAGTCATCCTTAGCAAGCCTCCTGAATGCAATAACCTCTTTGGCACATTACCTATCTTTTAGGATTTGTATTTAATATATTGTGTTCTTCTTTCTTTTTTTTCCTTCCTGGGAGGTTACTCCAGAGCTCAGGACTGTTGGATTACTCATTGATTTCACAATTACTTTGTGCTATGGGTTGTTTTCATCTGTGTCACCGACTGTTGCAAGAAGTAAAAAGAGAAAAAATATCCCCTCTTCTCCCTCTCTCTCACACACATAGAGTTTATTTAATTACACACACATGATTTCACATTGGAAAACCCTCAGCTTCCTCAACATATTTATAAAGCAGAAGAGAATTCTAGCAATACTTTTATGAAGTATAAAAACAATGTTAAAAACTGCACTGATGGTAGAGAAACCCCTTGGGAAGGGAACTCTCCCACACTGGTTTATATATGTGGTTATTGGGAAAGTCTGTCCAAAATTAATGCACTTGAAAAGTCTTTTCTCCTCTTGATTTAATGCAGGTTTATATCAAACCCTCAGGTCGGTGTGGGACTGGGCAGCAGGACTCCAGCAGTTTGGGTGTTCCTGGTGCCTCACAACCCCCTGTCTCTGTGCAGATCATTATGGACAGAGCTGAGAAGAGATGTGGTGGTGAAGGGAAGGCCAAGGTGACTTCCCCTGATGGATACAGGAATCAATACTGGCTGAGACAAAAAAATGGTTCTCTGCAAAGAAACCAAGATTTTCAGACTGCAACTAGACACTCAAAATTGATATTGAATGTTTTCAGAAGGAATATTTCTCTTGTTAAATGCTTAATTGTAGTTGTAACATCAAAACCAACAAAGTGGGCTTTATTTGGATTCTTACACAGGTCAAAAATAAGTACTGGCTGTTACTAAAAAATTCCTTTTCACCAGAAACTTGATTGTATTTTAGCAAACAACTAAAACAGGCAACATAGAAACAGCAGAGCAATATATGGGCACAAATTCTTATATATTTATCTTTCTATATTGATACATGTACAGGGAGTTCTTTGTGTAAAGGCACCTTTACCCTTCAAACTCTTATGCCCATGCTCAGTTTTAAGAAGGCAATGAAACCTTCTTGTCTTTGCCAGCTTGTTGTGTGCAATGTTTGGATGCAGGTGACAAGGACAGGGGAGGGGGATGATGATGTGCAGTGCAGCCACACTCCTAGAACACAATTATTCCAATTGTTAATGACACCTACAAAAGTGAATTTAGCTATGGAGAGTGAAAGATGCTTTTAACACCAAGCCTGCTTTATTGTAGGTGGGTCAAGTAAAGAGGCAACTGAAAAATCAGCTGCTATAGAAGCATTTTTGTTAGTCTCTGTAGTGCCCGAATTTAAGAAAGCTTGGAAATAAAACAAAACAAAACAAAACAAAAAACAAACCAAACAAGAAAAAAAAAAAGCAAAACAAAACCACAATGGAAAAAACAAACAAACAAAACCAACATAAACCCCAAGGATTATTTATTATAAACCAGAATTTCTGAAAAAAAAAAAATAATCATGTACTTGGGTGAAAAAAGAAGAAAGATACTGGGAATAAAAAGATTTATTAACACTTGAATGACTTTTCTGTATTAAGTCTGTTCAGTCCCAAAGGCAAAATGGCACCTCTACACGTGGGTATAAAGATGGACACAGTCCCTGAGCCCGCCCTCCAGGATACTGCAGCCAGCCAGACATTTCCAGGAACAGGGCTTGACTTAATAAAACACACCTCAAAGCACTTCCATCTCTGCTGCAGCAGTTTCCACCCAGTGGAGCTGAGTCCTTTTGAGAAATAAATAACATGGTTTTATCACAGGCAAATGAACTGAGTAGAAAGGTGGAGGGGAGGGGGTCTTTTATTAACCAAAGAGGGGTTCTTTTTTCTCTTTTTTAATTGAAATAGGCGTGGTGTGGAGTTGTCAGGTGAATGGTTCTGTCTGAACCTGACACCAGGGAACTTGTGAGGCTGGGAAGAGGGAAAAACACGAGAAGTGAAGGTGTAACTAAAGAAGAACCTTCCCTGCCATGCCTGGTGCGTCCAGGGGCAGGTCCAGGGGTCCGGCACAATCCGGCAAAGAGAAGGGTAACACCCCCTCCCTGCTCAGGAAGGGAAAAGCACGTTCAGTAAGTCTGTGACAGTGCAGGGAACACAAAATAGGGGGACAGAGGCCAAAACCCCCACCCTTGCAGCACATGAACAGTCTCTGACCTCGATAAATGCGCTGGTATGAAAAGAAATACCGAGAATTTGGAATTTCCATTCGATATATTGGGCTTTCCTGTACTTTGAAAACAAGAAAGCACTTTGGATTTCCTTAGTATTTAGGATAATATAAGCAAAGGCTCAACAGCTCACCAGAAGAAATGAATTCTGTATCTCCACATCCACAGTGCTGTAACTGGTGCTTTTTTAATTCATAGACAGCCTTCCTATGTGATTAATTAATGGCATTAAGAAGTAGAATTTTGGTATTTTTACCATTTTTGTGTCATGTTCTACAGTGAACAGTAGGGTGGTAATGCAAGAATAATTTAGAGATATATTAGCATAATAATTAGAAGCCTAGAAGTCTTTATAGTGTTTTTAATATTTATGCTTGATAAATATTGCTCTATTTGTCAGTTTATGCAGTATAAAGTGAAACTTAATGTAAGAAGGCTATTAGCATAAAATTAGCATAATGAGTAAAAACCAAAACACAAAGGTAATCAAAAATAACAGAGGTTGTTTCCTCTTGCCTCTCTCAAAAGACATACTTTACACCCAAAAATCTGTGTTATGGAAAACAAATGCCATTTAAATTAATTATGAGGTTCTATTATAGTTGTGAAAAATGGGTATCTTTCAACAGTTCTTCCAGAAGCTGCTTTTCTTCTCTTTCAAACTTCTTCCACAGAGCCCAGCCACTCAAGGAATGAGATCATTGTGGTCACGTGGCTTAAGAGATGGGAATTTTGTAAAAGGATATTTGTCCAATGTAACAGGACCATTTAGCTCCAAGTTAGGGGTGCTGGGAAAATTTCTCATGAAACCAAACAGACAGACCATAGACACTGCCAAAAACCAGCAAACAGCAGCAGGCAAAGGCCAGTGTCATCTGTACTGAGAGATCCATCAGCCAAATAGTTACTTTTGAACATCTAAAGTTTTGGGGGGACACAACATTTGAAGCCCGAAGTTGCATCCTCCGAAGTTGATGGAGCCAGATGTGATACCAGACACCTGACACTTGGATTTGCTGACTTGTGCAGCTTCCCAGTGAGGTTCAAATCTCTGGTTTGCACCTCCAGCTACCAAAAGTTTGTCCTGTACTAGAGAACCCCGTGGCTTTACCACCACCTCTTTGAGATGTGGGCAGGTGGCCAAGCAGGGATGGGAGTGAGAGAGGGGAGAGAGAGAATGGAAAGACTCCAAACCATTCCTTAAGCTCCTCAGATATGACCCACATCAGCTCTATGAGGGAAACATTATGAGACTGGTTAAACCTCCTAAGAGGGGCTTCAAAGCTATAAAGCCATTATTCCTTGGGAATAAATAGAAGAGGCAGTTAAACTAGAGAAACAGCAGCAAACATCTCTCCAGAAGATACATCAGTACTCAGATTTAAGGCCTGGGAGTGGAAGAGCATTGCTTGGATGGGTTTTGAGAGGATTTATTAATGTGTGAAAGATAAAAAAGGGGAGAGCTGTGCACACAGACACCTCTAGGCCGTCACATTTCACTCTCTGAGGGTTACAGGCTGCTCTGAACTCAGGCCAGTGAGTTTTTGCCCTCTTTTCCTCAGCCCTGCCACCAAGCTAGAACCCAAGGAGCAGCCCATGGGAATCACGGGATATTCTGAGTGGAAGGGACCCACCAGGATCATCGAGTCCAGCCCTGAAGTGAATGGTCCCTGTGGGATTGACCCCACACTTTGGTGTTATCAGCACCATGCTGAGCTCCCCCCAGGGTCAGTCCCTACAGCAGCTCTGTGGGCTTTGGAGATTTGCCAAAGCATTCCAGTCACGTTTTTTGTGCCTTGTGAAGGAACAGACACAAATACACTTGTGTAAGGCCCCCTCTGTGGATGTCTCCACCTGCTACTCCCCGTGTGCAGGGGGAAAAACCACGACCTGCAAACCCAGGAGGCCACACCTGATCACTCAGTGACTTCACCTTCCTCAACTCAGCTCTCCCTGGTGCTTACAAAGAGCACCTGGCACAGCCCCTGGCCCCTGGGGGAAGGCTCTGTGTGTCTCCTGTGCCCCTCCTCGCTGCCCAGGCACCAGAAGGCAGCTGTGACGTTGCACACGTGCACACAGGGAAGCTTCTTCCGACAGAAAACACTGATCACGTTCTTGACATTTCTGCTGTGGTTGGTACAAGGAGACCCAGGTCCTGGAGTCACTCACAAAGCCAGATCTCCTTGGCAACACATCCAGGGAAACACAGCTTGGAATGACTGCTTTTCCCTGAGCTATTATTTCTGTGGGACCCCCCACAGATTGGTCACCAGAAGGAAATGGTTGGTTTACGCTGCAAGTCTGGGATCCTTCTCACCCCAGCAATATTGGTGAGATATACCAGTTACCAGTGGAAGGGTTTGTGGAAGGGATCTGGAAACAATCGAAATAAGCCTTTTAACAGGCATGGCAATCATGCAGGTACAACAGATGCTGGTAACAATCTTCATTGCGGTGGAAAAGTGATTGAGGTTTAAAAGTACAATAACAGAGAGGCAGAGGAAGGGTACAAGGGAGTGTAGACGACATAGACAATGACTGTGTGATCACAATTGCTAATTTAAAAAGAACTTTCACACTAAAATAATCTCAAAACCATCTTCTCAACAGCAATCTGTTTGCCTTTCATGCTGTTTTCCTGCTGCCTGTTGCCCCAGTTCAGCTATTTACCACTTCTGTTTTCTGTCATAAGCAAAATAGCAGAGCAGGTGTCAAACCAGAGCCTTCAATATCTGCCTGCTAATAATTCTCCCAGAATTATTCTGAATATTTCAATATTTGTCTGAGCCTTGTGCTGAGTTCAGGGAGTTGCATACCAATTTTTTTCAGAGCTCCCCAGGGGTGGGGTGTTGTTTGTCCCCCAGTGTCCCAGAGTTCCAGTGCAGGGGTGGTTCTGTGCCAGCAATGCCTCAGTGGACTCCTCTGAAATGCACACACAGGACAAGAGAGAAGGCTTCCAATTGCCACTGAGCTCAGTGTTTAATTTAATGAGTGGTGGAATTCAAGTTCATGGCTCCACTTGTGTTAGTGTGAGACTTTCTTTAAGTTCAAAAAATTGTTCATTAAGATAATTAAGGTTCTGGGCCATGTCACCCATCAATCAGTCTTTCTTTTGAGCACTTAACAGTTATTGCTGAATAGACTCTGAAATAACCCATTAACTCTGCACAGGTTTGCCAGAAATTATAGGTGTTTTGAGATCACTGGGAATGAAAGGTGGCACATAAATCAAAGGCATTGTCATCATCTGATGCTCCCAAAGGCTGCACTTACCTCAATCATTAAGGGCTGGTATCACACCATTTGCATTGGAAGCTGGGACTTCAATTTATTTCCAAGATCAAAAAGGGAGGTGATGAATCTGACACTACAGCAGAGATCCTGGCAAGGGATCCCAGAGACAGCAGTACTCCTGGAGCTGTCCTTCAGAACAGAGCAGGGAGTAATAAACCTGCTAAAGAGAGGTTCAAATCAAACCATTTCTCCCCAAGAGTCCACACAAAAACCAGCTCAGCAGATTCCACAGCACTGTGGAAGGAAGATTCACCCCCTTTGGGAATATTTTTGGGAATGATGCACACCTCCTGTTCACTCCATCAGCCACAGAAGCTACAAAGAGAGAAATTACTCAGTGCACTCTGTATTTAAGTGTGCTGGGCTTCTGTCAATTATTTGATGACACAGTAACTGTGCAGCCAAGACAGAGTTACCTTTAAACCAGGCACTGCAGCAAAGTGTCTGTGGCAGTTTTGAATTTAGCATGAACCGGCCTTTTCATAATTTTTTTCCATTTTTTTCAGTAAAATTTGCAACTGAAGGGAATCCTTTCCATCACAGCTGTCCTGGTAATGCAGACAAGGTTCCCCAGCACTGAGGTGATTTGGATAGAGATGTACAGGCACTGCCACAATCCAGATGCCACCAGAGGGGAAAATTTCATGACAATTTAAGGAGTGCTGTGTCCACTTACACCTGCTGTGGGTTAACCCTGGGAGGGCAGAGCACGTCCCTCAGTGCTCTCATATTGCAGCTTTCCCACCATCTAGTGGCTGAAGAGTTACAGATAATAAAACCTCTTCACAGTCCTGAACCTCATGGAAGGGCTTTTAATTATTTTTGTGTTTTACTAAGGCTCCTTGTTTTGGAGGGAAAGCACCAAAGAAAGCTACTTTATAGCTGACATTTTCTGCTTCAGCATCTCTGTTTTCATGTTAAAGAAAATTTCTCACTCCTGATGTAACATTTACAGGAGATAGGAGCCCAGAATAAAGCCTTCCGTGGTAGTTGGCAGCAAAGGGAAACAAGAACTTATTCCCAGTGGGGTATCACCCTAGCCAACTTATAACACTCTAAATTAAGGAATTGTTACCCAAGTCACTGCTGACTCCAGAGAGAGGATGAACATCACAGCAGGCAGATCATATCAGAAATAGCCTGGTTTGCCAAGGCTTTGCAGATGTCAAAGGTCTGAGAGTGTGTCCCGTCTGCTGGGCCTGCCCTGCTCTCACCCAGACTCTGGGACACACTTGGGCACACAGGGGGGAGCTGGAAGCTGTGGTCTGCTGCACTGTTTCATTATAACGTATCCAGAGACATTTATGGAATTAAAAGTTCAATCACTGCTCAGTACTTTGAGAAATGTGTTCCAGGGATGTTGAAAAGGACGCTTTTAACTTATGGCAAATGCTCAGTTTATATATATCCTTCAAATAATGCCCTAAATCCGGTCTGTGAGCGCACACAAACACTGGATAGTAACATCTCTGGTATTTACTGAGACTAATTCTGGGAGTGCTTGCAGAAAGGTATGAAAAATAAGACACAGCTCTGGCTTTCTGTTGTTCTCTGGCAAACTCATCAAGAACAGCACACGAAATGCTTGGTCACAATCTACTCTGTGACAGACTTTTGCTGGAGTTAAAAAGTCAAAAAAAAATACTGTTGCTTTTCAAAGATGTCTCAGTAGTTTGTAATGAAAGCAACAACCAGTGGGAGCAAACACCCATTTGCTTTTGTATTTCCAAGTCAGCAGCATCACACCATCAGCTCTCAGCTGCATCCCTGTGGTGGGAGAAGCAATGGAGGAGAAGACGTTTTCTGTGGGGCTCCTACAAAAGCTGATAGCACTCAAGTGCTCACCCCAAGAGGAGTTACTGCATGGCTTGAGGCTGCTTCAGAAGCCAGAGCAGCATTACAAATATTACTTGCTATATATGTGCTGTCCATGTTAGAAAAAAAAAAAATTAATTAAATTGGTTTTAAAATCCTCCAATTCCACTCTTTGTATGGCATAAAAACCTCTAACCACCTCAACAGTAAACAAGCAAAAGTTTTGCTAACCCTATAGGATGCATCTCCCATCTAAAGTGTGGCAGGTACAGTGCTGTTCAAACACATCCCCCCCAGTTTTGGGGAAAAGTTTGGATAACTCCATTTTAAATGTATTCCTCCACAATACATATGTACTCTGGACATCTTTTTCTAGTCCAAAAGTAACACAAGATCCCCCTTTTCTACCTGAATATAAAGGAGCATGTAAGGGTACAGTCAAAAGCAGTTCTTGGGAGTTTGAGCTGCTATAAACTCCCTCAGTAGAAGTCACAAGACCACTTCCTGTGGTCAAAACTAATATTCATAAATTACAATTTAATATCCATATATCTCTTCCTGCTGCAGGTTTTTTTCCAAACCTATAGCATTACTTGTCTGCTCTGCCAGTGGAATCATTTGTACTTTCAATTTCTGCTTCAGAACTCTCAAAACATCGGTATCTGCCCTTATGTTCAGCTGATTCCCATCTCCTCCAGCCCTTCTTCCCATCCATGGCCCTTCCATCTGCTTTAACTGGTATTTTATTTCACTGCAATGCTCTGTGCTAGCAGTTCTTTGGCAGTGGTTTAGATGTAAACTGGGTATGGAAACACATTCACTTTCTTAGAGAGACAAGGGAAGGAAAGAACAACCAAAGAGGGTCCTTGGTTTAGGGTGGAGAGGGCCCTGTTTAGCACTATTTTGATTTGTTTGCAATAAAGGATTCTCCTCTGATAGCTATGGGGATGTGAGGAAAAGGAATGTCAGAAATTATTGCAAATTAAATATCATGGATAACAAGCAGATCTGTGTATCTTACACATTGTGTATCATAATGTGAACACCTCCTGGGGTGGATATAACTCAGGGTATCAAACCCTTCTGCTTAACTGACCCAGAGATACAACTGAAACACTTGCA
Source organism: Lophotriccus pileatus (assembly GCA_035583135.1). Taxonomy (NCBI): domain Eukaryota; kingdom Metazoa; phylum Chordata; class Aves; order Passeriformes; family Tyrannidae; genus Lophotriccus; species Lophotriccus pileatus. The sequence continues at coordinate 1,016,564 of JAWWES010000021.1, forward strand.
CAGAGCTATTACAGAAATCACTGAACGAACACACGAGCTTTGAGGCACCACTTGAGAACCAGCCTGGAAATGCAATTTTTTTTCTGAGCACTCTGTGATGATGTGCATTTGTTTCTCTTCTCAGGGTTTTGGCATTAACTGGCAGTGCACAGCAGGGAGTGTGAGCCTCAGAGATGTGCTGGGGATGATGCTGGGGGAAGGATGGAGTTCTGGAGAGTGCAGAGAGGACCTCAGGACTGGCACACAACAAACACGCGCCAGGACTGCACATCCAGCACTCCGCTCGCCCTCTTACTCTGACTGTCCCAAGGTGGTTTTTTTCCATGAGTCACAAATCCACTGAGGAAGGTCCCTTCTTTCATGAAATGTGCAGAAAATTGTCTCAAAACTTATATCCTTCAACCTACAGGCTGTTTGCTTTGCCTCGCCCGTCCCAAGGAAGAGGCATCACTGACATCTCCGAGGTGGCCCCGTTTTGTTCTCCCTCACAGTCCTGTTCTGTCACTGAGAAAGAAAACAGAGTCTGAATCAGAACCATCAAAAATAAAAAATTTCCAGACAGCAGCGAGGTGAGTGTTGACAACAAAGGAACCTGTAATCTGGGAAGCTGCCACGCAACTCCACCGCCCCCTCTCCGCTCCCCCACCAGGGCTTGGGAACAGCAAACGCTGCTCATGAACAGCTTTTGGAACTGTTGTTCCTGTCAGCAGACCAGGAATTAATCAGCAGTATTTCCTGATTTTAAATAATGGATAAAAACCCAGCAAGTTGTTACAGATAGTTCATAAAGCAAAAAAAGTGGCAGAGCTGATATAATAAATTATTCATTCTGAATTATTTTGCTCAATCTAATATATGTACCTGTACATATGGGAGGAGAGAGAGAACATTTACAGCTTTTAGTCATATTTTAGAAATGTTCATGTCAATTGTATATAATTTTCAAGGTTAATGGCTTTTTGATACATAATAATGGAACTCCCACTTATTGTACATATCCTGGTTGCAAAACCTGTTTCATTTGCATAATCAGAAATTGCAGTCAAGCAAACCTCAGCATGTGGTTATTCATCTGATGAAAATGTAAATTTCAATTTTATTTTTGTTCAATTGCATCCACACTGCATTTACTGAATATGAGAAAAAGCATTTTAATTTATCCAATGAATTCAGCTCATTACAACCTCCTAAGAACGTTGAGTAGCCCAGAATTTTGTAACAAAATGCATTTCTAAGCAATGATTTACAATTAACTTATCTTTTTATTTTATGTTTTAACACCTAGAAAAAGTTCCTGTGTTTATTTTTATGCAAATAAATTCCTTTTAGAATGTCAAATTGCTCTGCTATTTTACATACAAAATTAGTGCATTAAAAAGAAAGGCACTCAATTAAAAAAAAAAAAAGAAAAATTAAGGCAGGCATTTAAAGCTAAGATTGAGTGAAATCCATGAAAAAATAGTTTCTTGTGCTTGCAACTTAAAGGAGACTCTGATGTTAAAATGAGCGCTCAGATCAAGTGATGTCCTTACACAACTGAGGATCTTGGCCTGGCTGTGTTGGGAGAGGAGCTAAAAAAAGAGTAGCTAAAAGAGAGTAGCTAAAAAGCTAAAAAGAGTAGCTAAAGAGAGTAGCTAAAAAGCTGAAGTCTTTTATATTGCAGACTGGATTTATTACATGGACACACTCCTGAGAGACAACAGTCAAACACTCTGGTGGAAGCCCTGAATACAAACCTGGTTCAAGAGCCTTAAATCCCCTTTTAAAGTCAAGGAACTTTGGAGATGCAGGGAAATGAGGAGGAAATGAAGCTCTGTCCTGCCTCCCCCAGTGATGCTGAGCATCCCAGGGCTGGTGCTCGTGCTCATCCCTGTGACTGAGCCAGAGGACTCAACCCGCAGTTAATGAGAGTTCAGCAGCAGGGAGGGGCCTTTCAGAGCTGCAGACACAGCAACAGGTGCAGACTGGGACCCTCAAAGGGACCCTTAAGTTGACTGAAATTAATTTGCACCAAGATTATAACTACTACTTCTAATTAAGCCGAGTTCATGATCTTTATAGGAGACAAGTGAAGCTTCGGAAGACGAACAAGTCCAAACATTTGGAGATGATATAAGTGAAATTTCTACTGAAACGACTTTGAATTTAATTAAAAGTGTATTTGATAATCACAGTAATGGACCTTATTTTAATACATAATTTTTATTGCATATCTTGCAAAGATTAACCTGGATTCCATTTCTCTTCAGAAGTACCACGAGTATAAGTAATTAAACCTCACAAATTGATAAAATCTAGCATTAGAATCCCATGCTTGCTTTCTTCCTCCAGCCATCCTCTCTCCCCCCCAACAAACAAGACTCCTCTGCACTGTTTAGACACAGCCTTTGCTTCTTCTCACTTTAGAACAGGTGATCTCTGGGAAAAACTCCACCACAGCCGCAGATATGTACAGATAGTCCTCCTTTCCATCCAGAAATACTGGCTAGCTGGGAAAAGGTGATTTGGGACACTGGTTGGCTGTCCCACAGCTGAGTCAGGCAAATAACTGGAGCAGCAGAACTATCAGAAATACTATTGCACACACAGATCTCTCGATGGGGATAAAGGTCAGTCAGTGCCCGTGCAGAAAACCTGCTCCTCTCATCACACACAGGCCTGGAAGGAGCAGCCCCCTCCCAAAGCTTCCTGGGCACATGGGATCTGCTCCACCTGGGACCCCCCTGAGCGTCCAACACAACGGGGAAATGTGGGATTCCCTCTGTGTGCTTTGCAAACCAAAGGTCAGCACAAAACCCCAGCATTAGGAGGCAAGAGCAGCCTGTGCTGGACCTGCTCCGAGAGGAAGGAGCCAAGATATTTGGATCGCAGCAGGGAGTACAAGCCAAGGCTGGGAGCAGGAGCCAGTGTCCCTGCCAACCCCTGGAATAGCTGCCTTGGACAAAGAAACACAGGCAAACCAGGAGGGTGAAACATGTGCCTTGTTATGCCTTTGCTCCCAAACTGATGAGACGCACAATCAGAACTTGGTGGTACTTTGTGGTTTCCTTTGGGCAGCTCATTGGTGAATTTCATTTTCCTGACCTCAATTCCAAGGTATATTTCTGGCAAAACCAATGGATTTTGATAACCACTGCATGATACAAATATTGATTACATCTATTTCCTTGGGAGAAAAAGTCTTCTCTATTTTCTTAGAAGTGATAGCTCTAAGCAGAATGCAACGAATTTGAAAAGTCAAAACCATCACTGAACCTGTCTGAAGTGTAATTTTACATGTATATGTGTATAAACACACCCATTTACCTCCAGGGTTCAAAATTCCAATCTGCTGTGTAGTATGGTGAGCTCCCTTATTTTCCCACCACTTAAAGTAAACTGGGAAAAGATATGCAAGGGGAAATTTGTAGAAGGAGGAATCCCTCCCAGAAAAGAGAGCAGTTTAGCAGGAGCACCAAGGGAATCAGGTACACTGAGTGGCACCTAAAACCAGTGATTTTTATTGCTTCATACTTCATCCCTTCCATGTAGGGAGCTGAACTGCTACATTTCACAGAAAACAGGGGGAAAAAAGGAATAGTTCATAAAACCTGCTAACCACTTTGGAGGATAACATCATTTTGCAGACCAAATTAAGAGCTGAGTTCAGCTCCTTATGTTCTAACTCTAAATATCTCCTTGTTCGACTAAGACAACTCAATTAATTTGGGGTTTGTTCCAGTTTCTCCTATGTATGAAATGACAGTATTATTATTCTGGGCAACATGGCACAACAGAAAAATATAGATTAAAGAGGACATTATGAAAATAATGTAACATAGTTGACATCAATGCCAAAACACAAACAAACACAAATATTCTCTCGGTGTTTGCAGCAGCAGCTTCAACAATCACCAGGGGATTAAAGAACATACTGGAGGAGGAATTCAACCAGTGGTTCAATAACTTAATTGAGCAAACAGGTTTAATGCTTAAGTTTTCCATCCCAGGAAATAAACACTCATTTCCAAGGCAGCAAAGCCTCCCATGTGCCCAACTGAGAGGTCACCCATTGATTCCATCCCCACCTTCACACACGGTGCCCCAAGGCAGTGCCTTTGTCCCTGTGTCCCTGGGCACTGCTGCCTGCAGGGCACTGCTGCTATCAAATCTGGTTTTTACGGTACTGCATGATAATTAAATCAAACCAAAACAAAACCCTGACCATTAATTGCTGCACTTCTGACAAACCTGGGCAGGAATTTCAGCTGCAGACTCAGAGCTATCTAATGAAACAAAGGTAGAAGAAATTGAATTACACAGAAATATAATTGCTGGAGAGAAAATGCAAGCAGAATTCTCATGTAAGACCACCAAGAAAGGCTTCAGAATGTATATACATAATACACCCACGGTGAAGTTTTGTCTTTGCACTTTTAAATAACCAGGGATCCCATTTAATTATGTACATAAATAATGGATTGCATTCCTTTCCCTGTACTCAATTACTGCTATTTCTTTGTTTGTTTATAAATTATTTGCCAGGTTCATTCTGGAAAGAAAAAGGATGTTGTCTCCTCCAGAAAGATTAGAAATTAAGGAAAACAGAAATAGAAAACGGAGGGAAACTCGGTGCCAGTTTTACTGTTTTGTGTCCAACTAGAAAAAGAGGACAGGGGTATAAAATTTGTTCCAAATTGAAAGGCAGATCCCCAGCTGGTACAAAATGCAGCTCTGCCAACTGACCAGATCCAAGGGATGATATAGCCCTGGATTTGCAGCCCTCCTATCAAATGTTGTCAGCAAACGCATCACACAAAAAACCCAAACCAAACAAAAAAAACCCCTAAGCTGAAAATTCCAATGAAATAAAATAGAATAGTAAATCCCATATCACCTTTACATTTGTTTTCAGTGCCAGGTCAGGCCCTGATTCTGCCACTAACAGCAGTTCTGACTCCCTCCCTGCAAGAGCTCTGAAAATGTTCTGGGCTGATGAATCCTTGTTAAATGTCTTGAACTGTCACAGATATAAATTTCCCTGTTCCTTTCTGCTATACTTGGGAATAAATTGGAAAGCTTGTTTAAAATAAGAAATTAAACTACCAAAACAAGCCTACTTTTAAAATGTAATAAAGAGTATTCCATTGGTTTTTATGTTGAAGAATTTTCGTACCCCAAGACTACTGTGGTGGTACAATCACAACTGAGCATTAGGTACAGGGTGAGCAGGGCAACTATTCAAATGTGCCCCGTGTTTATCTGAAAGACAGATTTTCAATTTTGAATTCTGCCTTTACTGAAATGGGAATGAATTTTTTTAAAAAATTTAAAGAGATGTACTAGTTAGGACCATGAAGACAAACACGTTCCCTGCAGCAGATCATGTTTCTTGCTATAACAGCACATAAAATAGAGCCAACCCTTATCAGCAAACCTAAGATGTTTGGAGAACCTTTAAAATCCCCATATCCTTCATCCCTGAAGGAAGACAAGACAGTGGATCTGGTTATGGAGCCCGGAAGCTTCAACAGGGAAAAAAACAAAGGAAAAAAAAAAACAACAGAAAAAGGTAATATAAGATGAACTGGCAGAATAATTGTAATGAAGATGTTTCACCTTTACTCCAATGTAAAAATGTGAGGCTCTTGAATAACCATCTGGATTTACATAGTGTGAGTCAGAATATAATGACGCGACCTATTCACAGCTTCAGCCTCTCAGCAATCACAGCACTCATGAATCACTCCCTTCAAGCCTCATCTCAACTGCAAAAGCAGCTTCACTGGGCACCACAGCATTCCAGGGGAGACAAGGTAAACTCCTTGTTTGTGTTAGGACTGCATCTCTCACAATCTGACTCAGTCCGAAATCTTCATGAATGAGCACTTATATTCAGCCATCATTTGGACAGTGGAACATAAGTGGTACTTAGATTCCTTAGTGCCTTCACCCCCCACTAAAGATTCCAAGGCACCTTCACATAGTAAACCACATTTGTTCCTCCTGCATTATTGGCAAAAGAACACTTCTGAGAGACTTGGACCTTCTCAGGACCAAGTAGAAGAAGGAACAACTCTCATATTTGAGAAATACTAATCTAAAGGGTTACATGCAAGAGGATCTGGGTTTTCTCAGTTATCAGGAAAAATAACTGTTCAAGACATTCCAAGTTAAACCAGAGGCAGATATTAACAATCTGTGAGAACAGAAGGCCAAATCAATGCATTTATAACAATTTTGTGAGCTCATTTCAGAGACCTGATTTCAGAACTATTGTGCTCAAAAAAACAGAGGAAAAGTGAAACTTCCAGCCAAAGAAATAGGACTGAACAGAACTTTATGTGAGGATGTCTCAGTTCAATGAGACTGAAGTGTTTACTAAGGAGGATGAGTTATGAGGAAGACCAAACTCCTCCCTCTAAGCAATTCTAAATCCGAAATTAAGAGGCTCCAGTTGAGGAACTGTGGAGAAAGGAAAGATAACAGCCCTTTATGAAAGGATATATGTGTATTGGCAGAGCAATGAAAGAACACAAAAGCAACCAAGCAATTATCCTGTATCCAAAAAAACCAGTTCAGAAATTTCTGCCTTTTGGTGCAGTCGGGGCGGGAGCAGCCAGATGACCCATCCAAAACCAAACCAAACTCAGAGCCTTTCCACACACACCCTCCCTGAGTCAGGGCAAAAGTGAAGTGCCTCCTGTTTCAGAGGAGAGAAAAAACCAACTCCTCACCCCTCCCCACAGGCTTTGGAATGTGAGTCTGCTGGCTGGTTCTGTTGTGGGGTCAATCACCCACGGCAAACTGCCCTCCCCCGTTCAACACCTTCCTTTCACAGTGATGCAGGGAAAAGAAACATTCCCTGCTTGGTTTCTAGAACAAGGAAACCTATGACAAAGGATCATTTGGCAGGCATTAAAATAACCTTATTGACAAACTCGTTACACTTGCCATAGGCAGCAAAGATAGAGATTTCAGGAGCTAATAAGAAGGCTTCTGGCCCCAGCTTCTATTCCCTTGACTGAAAAGAGACAAGTACAGAGTCTTCCAGAAAAAGCAGGTATTTTCGTATCTAAATTCAGAACCTGTGAGAGGGATCTGACTCATGATGGAGTTAGTTCTCTGGCTGCTCATACTTGGCCAGGAGATGCACATTTTTCTAACATTTTATGGAACTTGTGAGCAAAAATAAAATTACCTATTAAGCTATAGAACCTCCTGGGGGTTTGACAGACATTTGAAACTCTCTGAAAAGTTCCCTTGGCTTCTGACACTTCAGTTGCATGGGCAGGTAGCAGACCAGAGAGTCTCCACCTCTCATCCTGTTGCTGAACTGCCCAAAGACTGATGTGCAATCCTTGCGTGGACTTGCACACCCCAGAACTCTCTACAGGAAGCTCTGAAACTTTGAGTATTCTTAATTCCATCTGACATTCAAACAAAGCAGCCCCTGAAATCAGGGACAGCCGGAGTAACAACGAGGATTTGGGTGTTGATGGTGCATTGTTAGAGGGAAAGAAAGCAGAGCAAACTACAGAAACCTCGAGGTTCTAATTAGAGATGTTGCAAGACCTCTGCAAGGAAACAACCAAATGCGGGGTCTGTAAATTCTCACCATGTTATTTCCAGCACTTTATATTCTCAATGGGCCTGATCCAATCCTTATTCAGGAAACATTTCACAGACGTCAGGCACGTTGCTCTGCAGTGATCTGTTTCATTAATCCAGAACAATTCTAACAAGGAACACAACACCCTTTGATAATCCCAAAGCACAGCAACAAAGAAGAATGTTTACAACTATCTAGTGAGCCATACATAATACAGCTCATCATCAAACCTCCTTCCTGCAGCAGCACTGAAACAAATCTGCACTGTCCCTTCATCTTCCACAGACACCAGAGTTCTAAGAACAGACTGAACAGAGTCAATACAGATGCCGTGCCACCCCAAAAAAATGTACCCAACAAGGATTGCAAAGGCAACCAGAAAGCTCATGTGTGTTTTTACACAGAGCACAGAACAATGTGGAGTCCAGTGCTCTTTGTGAGAAGCAAGAAGGTGGCCCAGGCTCCTTTCACAGGAGAATTGTAGGTGCAAAACAAACTTCACAGGCAGAGTTTCAGTGCTCTGTTGCCCTGGTTCAAAGCCAGCCCCTGTCACAGCCCTGGAGGTATAAAACACCTGCCTGAAACAGGGGGTCATTCCCAGGGCAGACAGGTTGGGATAGGGTATGGCTATGAACTATTTTCCATGTAACGTTTGTTATTACTGCAATATAAAGGCTGTTTCTGCTCTACAGCACTGAGCAGGACTTTTAAAGTACACACTAAATAGGGCTGGCAGGATGATTAAAATAAGAACTGGTCACAAATCAGTTGATTATAACAAAAATATAAAGTTGCATTTTGTATATTTAGCACTGTCCCATCTCTATTCACAACTGCACCTTTAGAGTATTTTGCTGAACTATCTGAAAGCCCTTTAATGCTAAATTGTATTAAACCATCTTCCCTCAGACTTAATGTATTCTAGGTGCTGAAAAAAACTGTCTTAGCAAATGCAACAAACCCTTCCCTGTAGTGGAACTCTTTCCCTTCTCATTTTGTTCATCTGCATAAAGGTAACGTCTAAATCTCTCTCAGCAACTTTTTACACCCCACAGTGGCTATGAACTCACCCAGAAGTGCTGTACCCTGGCAGCTTCCTGTCTTTCAATGCCCAAACAGCAAATTATGGAGGCAAAAGGGGGAGAAGAGTCTGGTGATAATTCTTGGAAGCTTGGATTGCATTTATGCAGCCTGTGCTCACCTCTCTTGCATTTACGTCTCATGAATGCTCTAAAAAAAACCAATCTGCCAACTAAATGTCTGCAGAAACTGCACATTTTGATTAAAAACTGGAGCACTTGCAAAAAAAATGAATTCATAACTCAGAAACGTCAGATATTAATGATGGAAATCAACTTAGAAGTTTTATGGTCTTGGAACATCAACCACATGACTTTTAAGTTCAATCAAAAGAGCCAGTGCAATTCAATTTAAGTAAACCAAGCCCTTGTAATTGACTTCTTATGCCTTTAATTTGCAGATACAGATTAAGATTTGTTAGTTGACATGATTCAGAGCAAAATAAAAAGTATATATGGGTTGCTGACAATTTATAAGGAGAAAAAGTGCTGAAAGAGAATAACATAAAACAGTCACTTTGAATTACAGATCTGCTCTAGAGCATCTCCTGGGAGGCATTTCTGGGTACATAGGAAGTACAGTTTTGTACAATAAATTGGAATGTGATAGAATACAAAACCCTGTTTTCACAGACCCTGTCCCTTCCCACGATGTGCAGGTGGCTGGACACATCTCCCAACTTCCATGTTATGGCCAGCACAAAGTACAGCTTTAGTAAAGTTGATTCCGGCTCTGCTATTTTTCAAACATGCACAATGCAAATATTTTCTGCAGGAGCCAGATCTGAGTGATTAAATCAGGCCTCTCCAATGCTGGCAGGCACTGAGGAGATTCAATAAAGAAGAATCACTCCAGGCTCACCCATTTTCTGTAAACATTGGGGGAAAAAAAGAGGAGACTGAGGGGAGAGCTCAGTGCAGTTCCAAGTGCCTGGGCAGGGGCAGAGAAGGGGCAGGACTGAGCTCTGCTCTGGGGGGACCAGGGACAGCCCCCAGGGAATGGCTGGAGCTGTGTCAGGGCAGG
>JAWWES010000021.1:1028566-1074890 GCA_035583135.1 Lophotriccus pileatus
AACTGCACTGAGGTCTCCCCTCAGTCTCCTCTGCTCCAGCTGAACACACCAAGTGCCCTCAGTGTCCTCACACGGCTCCAAATCCAGGCCCTTCCCCGTCTTCATTGCCCTCTCTAATGGCTCAATATCTTCCTTATATTGGGGTGCCCAAAGCTGCCCCAATATTCAAGGTGAGGCTCTCCAGTCTGCCATGGACTCACTGGTCCATCTTAGCTCTGCCAGGTCTCTCCATGGCTCATTTCCCTGCAGGACAAGTGCCTCGGGCCGTGGGAGCACCTTGTCCTCCAACCCAGCTGGCTCCTCAGTCCCTGTTGCAGAGTCTCCCACAAACAGGACTCTGCCCCTGCTGGAGCACAATAACAACCAGGATCCCGTTGAAATGGTGCTCACACATCCCCAGAGCTCAGGGTGAACTGACAGCTACACATCAGTCAGGATTAGAAATTAAAAGAGAAGGAGAGACAAACTATCTGCCAGCAGCTGATAATACTGCGAGGGGACAGCAGGAATAAAACACTGCAGAAGAGTTGTCAACTTCCCTCTTTTCTTCTGTGGTGGGATTAGTGGAAAAGGTTAGACTATACATTATCCAAGAGTCATTCTAATGATGTATCACACCAAGGTTTTCATAAAATTAATTTCTCAATAATAAGACATAATACAGGTTTCATGCATAGTAGGTAATTAAGGAGCTTGATGAATAGATGAAAGAGTGAATGTTCTGGATCCTTAAACAAATCACAGCTTTAAATTTCATTAATTTTAAATTTACTCCAAGACCTAATTTAAAATTGGCAAAGCTTCTCTACCACCGAAAACAGAAATCATTAAATAAAACAGAACTTTATTATTTATTGTTGTCTCAGGCCAATAAAATACATCAACTTACAACATCGGGATGGCAAAAATATGGCAGAACTCTGCAATATTAAAAATAGTCTGAAAAATTCACTGTGGCCCTTGGTTGAAAATTTAAACAAGAAAATCTGTTCACAAATACGTTGTTGGCCTTTTCATTTACTGCTCTGTGCCTTGGGCTACCAGACTCAAAGGTTTGTAATAATTTAACCATCATCTACTAGAGCTTCGAGAGAGAGAAGGCAAAGAAAGAGAGTACTATTTTCTATCTGGGTTTTAGGCAAAAGAAAACCATGCAAGACATTTACTGAAGTCAGCAGAGGATAGCTGAGCGTGTGCAGCACTCTGAAATACCACGGCCTGAGTAAAACAGGCACTACTTAAAGCAGCTCCTTGAGGTTTCCAATTGCAATCAGAATTAGAAGTGTAAAAATGCAAATGGGAAAAACCACAAGAGAACAACAATGACTCATAACTGGTAAAAGAGTGAGTTAAAGTAACTCTTTTCCTATGAAATCAGGAAAAAACACTTCACAAGTGATTGCAAAGTGAACTGAGAACACGGCGTGGCAATTAACCAGGGGCAGATCTCCTGGTTTGGGACCTCGGGCTATGTTGGTTTAACAGCCCAGCATCCCGAAATGCGCCCTGTGGGATCTCCCAGTGCCCATCCCACCCCTTGCTGCAGCCCCCCCATCAGCAGTGGCTCTCTAAGCCAGCAGGGAACCCTCTCCTCCTGCCAGGTTCCCTGGCTGCTGGCTCTGTGGGCTCTGTGGAGGGGCAGCTGTGGCAGAGCAGCAGGAGGGCAGCGTGTGCCACCCCAGCACCCTCAGCACCCACGGGCACGGGGAGGGCTCCCCTGGCCGAGGGCAGGGTGCTGAATGAAGGTCCAGCTCTGAAGCAATTAAGTGCCCTCCCGGTTATCAGAAATACAGGAGTGATGAAACTCTGCCCTGGTGCTTTTTGAAATTCAAGGCTAATGATGTTTGTTGTGTCTGTTCCTTTTGAGATTAGTTGCTGATGTTTCTCTCACAGATGCCTGAAGAGAAACTCTCTACAAACACATGCATTTATAGGAGAGTGGGATAACATAAACTGACCCTGTTCCAGAGCCCTTCCAGGTTCTGTGCCCTTTGGTTTAGATCCATTTTCCATATTTTTTTTATTCTTCTCAGATATTGACTTCCCATATTTTTGCTTTTCCTCAGTACATCCCCAATAAAAATGAACAATTTTCTTAGCCTTTTCCTTATTCTCTTATGCAAACCCATATAAAAAGATTATCACCCACTGTTGACATAGCTCTCTGCCTCATCCCAAGGCAGCAGATGAAGGGAGAAAAGCAAAGAGCCTTTTCAGAAGTGGCCCCTGCTGGCAAATATCCAGCTTATAGACTTCCTATTGTTTTGCTAACAATTAGAAGCTTGAATTATCAGCTTGCTAAAGCTGCATTTAAAGAAACCCTTCTGGGTTTCATCGCTGGTAGTCTCTTTTATTTGATAACAATTCTCATTCCTATTTAACAATTTCTCTAAACTGTAGGACTAATGGGGTTTAGGAAGGAAACTTCAGTGCTTGACTGTGCTTCAGTGAACATCACTGCCTGGGTGCAGCTCCCAGTTTGACCAGTTTTATATCCTAGAACTGGAATAAAGCAGATAGGCTTCCTGATATTATGAATAATTCCAAACAAACATTTGGACTGCTACAGGGACCAAGAGACATAAAAAACCACTGATAAATAAGAAAATAGATAATCTGTGATGCCCATGAGATGTGTGAGCAGCTTCTTGCTGAAACGAGAGAAGCTGCAGGTCATCTGTGAGTACTTAGAAAAGGTACATGGGAGTTGTGACACCAACCAAAAAAAGGAGCAAAGATGGATTGAAATGCATGGCCTGTGGAGCTTCAATTTAAATGTTGAAATCAGAATTCTTTTATGATTTTCATACCTGAAGCACTTTGAGAGAATTTAAACAACAGACCTCTGGACACTTATGCTATGCTATTAGCATGTTAAAAATCCAAATACAAAGCAAAATTCTGCTTAGAGGCCGTGCCCCAATCTGGGTAAAGAAGAATCAGTGTGTACCCCAGCCTTTCTCCACTGCCAAAAGACAAGTTTTACTTGACCACTACTGCAGTGCCTCTCACATATTCACACCTGACACAAAATTACAGGGTCAGGGCAATCTGAGCCAAGCATATCTGAGAGCGACAGAAGGGAACATCCCGTTACTTGTAAGACCCCATGAAATATTACTGCTGGATCTATTACCTGTCCTGTGCTGAAATAGATGGAGCTAATCATGTGTGTTTTCATAAGGACCACTAAAAGGAATTGAATTCTGAACTGCCCCCATCTTTAACTGGCTGCAATTGCATGTCCAGCCCCAGAACCAGACTGTGCCCACAGGAGTGCTGGTTCTCTTGGGCTGGATCCAGGCAAGAGCAGGGTATTAACAGTAGATTGAAATAAGCAGCTGGAAAGGTTTTATCTCCCTTTTGATGGAAGAGTACATCTTCTTGCCTTCCCTCAGCCCAGAGCCTCTATTAGATCCTCACAGCTGTCCCTCAGTGCTGCAGTACCAGTCCTGCTGAAGATTGATTTTTATCCACCTGAGTTTGATGAGAAAGGAAAGACCTTTGCTTTCCAGTAATGAGACCTATATCATGCTTTTTACTTTCACAGGCAGGACTTCTCTTAAAAGTTTTAGCTCTGGCTTATCACTTAAATAGCAGGCACCAATGCTGGGGTTTGCAGTCAAGGAGTTTCTAAGTTGCACTGAAAGAGTTATATTGATTTTTAAAGGTCTGGCTGAGATGGCACCTATTTTGCTATGTAATGAGTTAGCAGTTACAGACAAGAGAGGCACATAATACAGTTAATCTCTTTTCAAGCAGCAGTTAAATTGTTAGCCAGCATGCAGCAGTGGCATGTGGATGCTTATTATTCTACCAAGAAATACTGTATTTCATTCTAGTTTGCTTGGTATGAACAGTTCCCTGCATATTCTTTGTCACTTAATTTCCTGTGTACATTGTGAACACTTCCAAAAGCTCAGCAGGGTGCATTAGAGAGACCTAAAGAAAGAACACAGAACATTAATCAAATTACTATGTTAGACACTATTAGATGTCTTCAAGTTGGAACTTGTAGGCACTGATTTTTACAGCTTTCTTTTTATCACATCAGAGGAGGTCAAAATAACTCATTAAGTCAGTTCATCCTTTTTGCTGTGTTTGCTGGTCGTGCAGGAAACATCAGCCTGTGGCAGGGAAGGTGGAGAGGGGCTGTGCCCAGGGGTGCTGGGCCAGGAAGGGCAGGGGAGCACCACTGCAGCTCTCACTCTGTGTCCTCCCTGCTCGCTGGGCACTGGATGTGGCAGCAAAACTGTGCCACATCCCCCACAGCCCCCCTTCTGCCCAGGTGACATCCATCCCAGGGCCACCAAATATGTCCCTTCTTTTCCTCTTTGCTTCTTCCATCACCCCTTTTGTGTTTCTGTGAGGAGGGATCAGCAAATGTAGAGCTTGGGAATTCTTTTTCAGGCAAACAAGCACTGCCAATTCTCCAGCCTTTCCTTCTCAGTTTAGCAAAGAGGGGTTGTGCTGGAGGAAACCCATCAACAGTGTCATCTGAGATAGTCCCTTCTATCCCATCAAAAGAACAAAAATGTATCTGAAAACTCCTCTGTTGGGAAAAATTATTGACTAGATTTTATACCTTTTAACAAATAACTTATGCAGTTTGAAAATGTACAGTTAAATTAGATTGCAGCCAACTATTCTCTATTCACAGCCTGTTTTAATTTCTTCAGTTCAGGAGGTCTTGACAAGTTTTATGTTCACTGAAAAATGCTTTTATGCAACCAAATCTCAGCCTTCCCCTTTGCATTTTTATACCAATATCTCTACCAACACACAAGAGTTTCCCAAAATTAAGACGAAAAAGAACACTGTCACTGCAAAGAGCAATAGAAAATGGAAAGATTTTAAGTCTTAGAGTGTTGCAAATCCAAATTCCATGTAAACAGCTGGCACTGCTATTTCCTAGAGTTCACTGTACTGGTCTACTGGTTGTAGTGACTTACAGTCAGGAAATGAACAATATTTACTGGTAATTACAAAATGTTTTAGAAAATAATTGGACCACAATTTAGCTCCTGGTGACACAGACAAGCAAAATTCATCAGAAAACCTACAGTGGTTTTTGGAAGCACAAGGCAATGAAAAGAGTAGAAAAGAGAATACGAGTCAAAGATGAGAGCACAGCAGAGCAGAAAGAGCCAGGCTGGGTTTCAAAGGCACCATGGACAGTGTAAAGCCAGAGGGCCGAGTCTGAGCACTGCCCTGAAAATGCCCTGATTTTCGGGAGCAATAAATACCTACTGACACGGTGAGGTCTTGGCATCACCTCCGTGCTCTTGCCTGAAAGTCACAGCTCTTACCAAGGAGAGTAAAACAAAGGCTTTCAGGGATACCACATTTTAAAATCTTGGGCTAAAAACCGATGAAGGAAATGTATAATCACAGTGTCTAACCTGTGACTCAGGGAGGTCAGAGCCCACGTGCATGACTCTTCATATTTCATCAGTGAATATATCTGCCAAAGGATCTCACAGGTCTCCTGCCTTTCTGTTGGAGAGGAGGGTTTTCCATGGGCTGCCCTTTATTTCCACCTTTCACTCCTGCCATCCTCCTCAGCTAGACTGTACCAGGATTGTGGGGAATGTTAGAGGGAATTGTTCTCTTGCACAGGTCTGGCACCACGTTTGCATTGCCCTGGTTGGAAGCATTTAGCAAAGAGCAATGGTAGCAAGGAATTAATTACATTAATTATTTAAATCAAAGGCAGGAATGTCTGTGCACCAGCTGGAGCAGGAGACTTTATCCAAAAACCCATCAGTAAGGAATCTGTAACTTTGAATTCAGTCACTGAAACAATTGGCAATGAATAATATGAACTGACAAGTACAGAGCTTTCTGTCAACAAGTTATTTGCAAACAGGCTATAAATCTCATTAATTTGTTCATTATTTGTGATCCTTGAAGAATTGTGTTGTGTAAGTAAACTTAAACTTACAACTAGTTGCTAAGAAAGCCTGTTGTTTATTACATGTTACTGAAGTGGCATGTCTTGCCTTCTTATCAGCTGGAATTTTGGAAATTCAGTCACCCAAAATTCAGCTGTCCAAAATGTTTCTCCTGCATCGGCTGCAGTGCTATTTATAGAGACAAATACTTATGTATGAGCCAGAAAAACATTATTCTCAATAATAGATTGTTAGAATGTAACATAAAAAAATTTTATAACCCTTTTCTGAATTTACTCAGTCTGTAAAATGTCCCAGGTTAAGTTTCTCTGACACAAAACTGAGTATCAATTTCCAGTGCAGAGAGAACTTGTAGCTTTGAAGGAACAGGCTCATTCCCCTCAGAACCCATGACTCTTATTTATGGTTTTTCTACTTCTTCCTAAGATAGGAAACTATATTTTCTGTTTTAACAATGAAACATCGTAAAATCAAATTCTAGAAAATTACTTCCACAATTTTTATGGGCTTCCATCTGTAATCTCAATATAGAGAAACAAGAAGGCAATGCCTGAATTCAGATCAGATTTTTTAGCCTGACAGAGTATTTTATTGTTCATAATGCTGAGTTAAATTAGCTCTGGTCACTTGTACCCAAAGAGCACTAATCAGTCCCAGTCACTGTGCAGACTAAAAGGACTGGGCTGTTACCAGACATGGTTTTTTAGAGCATATACCCTAGAACAGAGCAATGGTGCCCTCATACTGCAATTTATTTGAGTTCATCCCAATAATTCCTCAGGAGCTCCTTCTTCCACTGCTGTAGAAGTTTCAGACATTGCACCATATGAAAATTCTTCTTTAGTTTCCTCTTGGACTGCTTAAAACAAGAACAAGTGCATGCACTCTACTTTTCCCCACTCCAAAATTCTGACTACTTAAGAACAATCTTGGGCAGAATTATTGCCAAAACCCACTGTATTCTTGTACTATCAGCAAACATCTACAGCTCCAGATGGACTGCAAACTGACAGCAGGATTCAAACAAAGTTTAACAAAATTTCAGCTAAAATAAAGGAGCCCCTGTGCTATGTGAGTGGCAGGTCACGAGGGTGAGCACTGAAAAGGCAAAGCAAGCTCTAGCATCTACAGCCCTGCAAGAGTCTGGCATGATTCTCACCCTTTTTGATGCAAGGAACCTTTTGATTTTACCAGACCCACATACCCCAGCCTTCCAAGGGCCAGCTTCAGGAGAAGTGAGAAGGCTTTGGTGCACTGAGCTCGAACCTTCCCTGAGGAGTGAAAATAGAGAGCTAATTGCAAAGCCCATCAGTGACCAGGGTTGGATTCTGTTGACTTGCTGGACTCATTAGCCCAGGTCAAAGAGCCTTTTCTCTGTGTGATGTCAATAACTGGAAGAACAAACAGCAAAACAGGTTATAATAAGAAACCCCACCATCCTGTATGATCTCTGCCTTTGGGTAGATGATGGACCCTGCACAATGACAATCACCAGAGCTGGCAAATCCCTGCCAGGTGTCTGCAAAGATGAAGAGTGCAATAAAGTACACCTCTTTCAGAGCACAGAGGTAAGAAAACTTCCCTGTCTGCATTTAAAACAAACTTTAAGGTACAATCTACTGCTGCTTTCTGTGCTCACCCACCTAAAGCTGAAGTCTACATTTCAGACTGGCAATAGGTTTCCCAACTACAACAACAACAGAGGTTGTAACACCAATTTGGTTGTATCCAATTTGCAAATTCTCTGTTTGCAACACTTCACTTTCCAGGAGTGTAGTCCAGGTGAGACACAACTTGCTCATTTACAGTAAAGGCTGTACAACTCTTGAGGTCACAGTCTGTGCCCTGTAGATGCCCTGTAAGCATGACAATGATCCAAATGTTCCCCACTGGCACATCATTTTGAATATATGCTATTTAGTTTTTGTAGGTTTCTTACCATAAGATGGACAAAAAGTTTAGTTTCTCAACTTAAAAAGCCTGCAGAGGATGAACATAAAATAAAATAAATAAAATTAAATCTAGGTTGGATTTTGCAGTGGAGCTGAAGAGAATTGCACATCCAGCTTTTCCTGAAGTTGGCACAGGCCCTTCCCCACACTCACTTGTAAACCCCAGCTCTGTCAGTCACGTCTACAGAAGGTGTCTGGAGAAGAAAAGTGAGAGAAGCAGTAAAAACAGCACCTGAGGAGAAGAAACCTACCTAAACCTGCTTGAGGCTCAGCTCCTGAGCAGACCCTACAAAAGGATTAAGATATTTAAGAAGGGAGAAGACAGGCTGTAGAAGATGTAGGTAAGGGACCACCCAAGGCAAAGCTGTGCTTTGGGGATTTGTTGATTTTTAGTTGTCGCATTAAAAACATAATAGTTCCTATTTCATGCGATCTTTTTACAAGCAATGACATGGATTACACACCCTGATTATCTGCCAGAACATCCTATTAGAAAGAAAGTCCCCTCCCACCCTTTGCCCAGCTGTGACATGATCAGAGATCACAAGAAATCCACTTGTAATTTTAGAGAATAGAGAAGGAGAGGGAAAAAACCAAACCCAAACCAAACACCAAAGAAAGACAAAAGCAAGCAAGCCCTTATTTGTAAGTAGAAGTGATGAACTTGGAAAGGTTGTAATGATTCCTTCTGATCTTTCTGCACTATAAAAACCTGAGAGACTTTTGCTCACAGTTCCTGATGCACCTCCAGTCGTTGGGTAGTTATGTTTATTCAGTGCATAAAATGCTTTCCTTAAATGCATCCCAAAACAAATCTCTTAGCACAGCACTTCTACAATAAATACTCTGTTGTTCTGAATGCAAAGATTTCATTTTTGTAATCTCGTTGGCACATAATGGACCAAGAGTTTATTATCCCAAACTCCAGTGCCTTCAGGGAATGCACCTTCCACACTGCTCTTAACCTGTTCAGAAAGAAATACAATTGCACTTGTTGTAAAGTAGAGCATTATGTGGCAGCAGTGATGAAACCATAATTCTGTTTACTAGGTATTATTTATGCTGTGGGAACAAGAGAATTGTGATTTCTAGAGGGACTATGAGGATCACAAACCAGGCATTTAACAGGGCATCTTTATTACACTTGCTTTTATTAGTCTTTACCAAATCAAAGTTGCAGATAGGAAAATAAAATAATGTTTTTATGTCTTCTCTCGATGCAAAATTTTATGATTAGATATTACACTGTGAGACTACTGATACACACTTGGCCATTTTTTAATTTCAAGAACTCTGCTGTCCAATGGCTTGTGGCAGAAAAACTATATTTGGCTTAAAACTCTAGCAGTGACAAATATGGTTTTCACCTGTCTTTTTTTTGACAAAAGTATACTAAATATAATACTCTAATGGCTCTTGCTTAGATGTGCAATGAGCCAGTGATGATGGGAGTTCAGGGTGCTGGGTACAAAATCCTGTCAGACCACCCAGAAACTGTGCTGTGACTTAGGATTTCAATGCAATTCCAACTTTTTGCTACACTGGCACCTGGCTTTGTGGAAGAATTTATTTGTTGTATAATGAAGAAACATTTACTTCAACAACAGATAATGCTTTGTTTTGCCTTTTTATTATTAACTTGTCAAAAGAAGAGATACAGTAATAATGAAATGACAAAATAGCACATTAATTGTTGAAATAAATGGATGTGTAATACATCAGGCAATGGTAATTAATTATAAGGCTGACAAACATAATGTCAGTTATTCATTAATACTCACAAACACTCACAATTACCCACACTTAAAAGTGTTGGTAATCATATAAATAGGCTTAAGGAATTATAATAAGATATTTTTAACAGTAAAAAAGGTAAATAGCCAAACTGTGAGCCTAGTTAAGGGAACAGACTTCTGGGAGGCACGTGATTTCAGGGTCAGATGGGCTTTGAAGTGACATGTTTTGGTGCCAGTTTACAGTCCATTTGTAGCACAGGAACTGGTGAAGTTTTTAATTGACTATTAAAACCAGTCAATAGTTTCAATCGTCTGTGCCTTTTATTATTGCCAAGGTTCATCATCAAGGAGGTGCAGGTTAGAAGCAAACTGCTTGTTTAAGTCAGGCATTGTTCCTTTCCAAATATGTATGCAAATTTATGCACCAGGGAGCAAAACTCTGTGTCCAGTGCCAGGCTTTCAGTTTTGGCATCTCTGTCTTCACTGCTCCTCTCTGAAAAAATCATGTATAAAATATTAAATTCTCTGAGAACATCATTTTAATTACTCTTGAAAGACTTATCCAGCTGTTAAATGGTCCGGGGTTAACCGAAGGGCTACTGCTATAAAGCCATTTAAACACACCATGGTGATTTTATCAAATTTCACAGCTGCTCCTGCAGCAAAATGCAGCTTCTCAGAACACAAGATTTCTAGCTAATCTGTTAGCAGTAATTTTGGACAAAATTTGCATCAAAGGAGAAATAGCTGCACAGGAACTGTCTGACTGGATTGGACCCACAGTCAGCCCCGTCCAGAAACCTGTCTCCAGGATGAGCCAGCACCAGATGTTCCCATGAAAATAAATATATAAATACGTAATACACAAATGTAATTCAGCCTACAAAAGGTCACTCTGCTTAATCACCAAGGCATGAGGACTTTCTTTCTCTCTAGTGTGATTTTATTAGCATCACATCATGCAAAAATCTTGTTATTCAGATAGAAATAAGCATACTTTGAACCCAAGTTTCTTGGCTCAAACAGTGATGGAATCCAAAGTTTGACAGCACAATTTAAGATAAATCCTCCTTTATTCTTTCAAGATTTTTCATATTTCTATTCAATTGTTCTTTATTTCCCTACCATGCTGCCAGAGCAGGTGCCAGGAAGGAAGGGCTCTGGATGGAAGGCCTGCTGAAATCCTGTTGATGTGTAATCTTGGTCAGAAGGAGGCAAAACTTTTTCAGCCAATGCCCACCTGTCTGGAGAAGGGTCCAAAAATATCATGATAAGTGTGGGGGGTTTCTCTTGAATTTTTGTCTTAATGTGGAAATGATGCCTCATGGAAAACAGTGAGCAAACCAAATCAAGGGCAAATAAACCTCCGGATTCCCAATCAAATGCCCAATGCAATTACACTTGGACAATTGGTGTATTTATAATAGAACAATAAACAGCACCTGTCAGCTTTGTAAGCCTGCAGAACCAGCAGACATCCGCAGTGAACTTGGTTTATATTCCCAAGCCCCTTATCTCACCCAAACTATAACAAAACCACAGGTCTAATTGCTACACTAAAAAGGCAAACAAAGCATTAGAGCAGACTGACCCTATTCCTAACAAGCCAACAGAATCCAGCAATAAACTGAGCTTGCAAACCTTTGATACTCTCACACATTAATTACAGCTCCCATCTCACTTCAGCCCTATTGAACACTCATCCTCCATCTATCTGTGAAAGCACTGGGATCCAACAATAAATGGAGCTCCAAAAACTACTGCAGAAATAGGGAACATGTCTTTACTGGATTCTTCTGGGCC
Source organism: Lophotriccus pileatus (assembly GCA_035583135.1). Taxonomy (NCBI): domain Eukaryota; kingdom Metazoa; phylum Chordata; class Aves; order Passeriformes; family Tyrannidae; genus Lophotriccus; species Lophotriccus pileatus. Next base: position 1,039,973 of record JAWWES010000021.1, read on the forward strand.
CTTAAAACTGGGGAGAGGGCAGGTGTCTTTATGCCTTGTGTTCTGCCTTGTGTTCTCGGAGAATGGCTATAAATATCAAGATTTCAGGATTCAGAATTGCAAGATTTTAAAATTCAGGATCAATTTCAAGATAACTTAAATAACTTGAAAGAAGCCTGCCTACAACTATAGGTGAAAGATCTTTTAGAGTTAGATAAATCTCTGGAATGTGACTCAGAGTACACATTTTTCCTTTCTGTATGTTCTTCAGGAAGTTAGGCTGTTACAAAACTTCCGTAATTTTTTCTTTTAATTTAGGGGACATAATAGGATTATCCTTCATGTTATGGTTGTGAAACCGAAAAGAATTTGTATTCCTCCAGCCTCCTCCCAGAAGCCATCACAAAAGCCACTTCCCTGGACCTTCACAAGCTCCATGAGCTGCTGTCTGGGCTCCTGTGAGCCCAAAGGCCACGGCTGAGCCCCTCACTGGGACCGCAGTGGGCACCAGTCTGAGCCTTCTGTCAAAGTCCTGCGTGCACTGGATGGTTCAGATTCCTGAGCTGTCAGTGTTTTATCCTGCTTGCTCCAAACTGTTGAATGTTTCCTTTAGTGGTGTGTGATAAAGCCAAAAGCCACGGTGACAAAAACCCTGCATTTGGAACAAAGGCTAAACAACAGAAATGCTTTTACTTTACAGATGGCAGTCAGAACTCAGCAGATGGCAAAAGAAATCCCACAGGATGTTCTTCTCTCCTTTCTCTCCCCTCCATATATATAAATATATATATATGAGTGCATGTGTGTGCGTGCACAAAACAGCACAGTGTCCTGAGGAGATACTCCAAAGGCTTTCAGAAAAGTATCTCCCCTTTGAACAACATCTCACTGCCCATTATTAGAAGAGAAAAGATTCAGGGTACCAGGGAGGGAATCGGGAAGCACCTTTTTGTTAATGGGTTTGCCACTAACCTGTGAAATGTCTTTGGACAGGCAATTTTGTTCCTTTTTCTTCCCCTCCCAGTTCTTTATTTTTTATTCTAGATCCTCAGGGAGGAGATTCTTTCTGTCTCTGACTGTTAAGCCTTAAAACAGCTAGTCCCATGCTGCTGCTCTTCGCTCCAGCTCTGTTTCACAGGAAGCATCAGAGACAGCGAACTCCACAGCATTTGCTGCATTTCACAGAACTGAACAAAAAGCTGTCCATGAAATGGAGATATGCCTGATGGAGGGGAAAATATGGGCAAGGATAAACCAGAGAGAATCTACAATCATCTTTCTGCATCAGATCTTTAAAAAAGCAGGGGATAAGTCACTCTGGAGCAGAACTATGTGAACAGGCACAATTGCTGCTCGTTCCTTGGCCATGGGGTAACTGCACTGTTCATGGTTAGGTCTCACTTACCATTTACACCTTGAGATTTTTACTGTACTTTATGTCCTTCTAATGCAAATGCATCCCAAAAATCACTATATATGAACTCTTTCCATTTCCCCCCTAAATCCTACCCACAGTAATGTCCCTCATGTTGGAAGCATGAGCAGCTCAGAGGTCACAGCAGCACCAGCCCCTGGTTCAGAGCGAAGATGTTCACCTCACCCGTGTTCACCTCAACCTGCAGTGGGATTTCCAGCAGGCAGCATTGCAATATCCCTGACCCACCAGCCCCACTCTCCATCACACTAAATTCCCTGGCAGCTCACACTCCTGGAACAAACTGATTCATTTCAGCTTGTCTTTAGGACCCCAGTGCAGCTCCATGTTGACCTGCACAAGACCCAAGACAGCACTCATCCCTAAAGCTCTGCACTTCCTCCAGAAACACAAAGCTCTCACATAAAATGCCTCTCCCTCACCTACCTTCACTGTAGCTCGCCTTAATTGCTTCCATTTTTCAGTCTCTGATACAGAAAGTTTCCCTGATTTATATTTGTGCAGAGCTCTGTAGGAGTGAGTTTTCCATGCCTGTGGAAAGGGATGTGCAAACCCTCCCTTCTGCACATGGCAAGGCTCCCCTGGTCAGGTGGATGCAGAGTGGCACTGGGCCAGCATGGACAGAGCTGCTCAAACACACACACACCCCCCTAAGGGTGTGCCAACATTTTTAAAGATGCCAGTAAAATCTGAAGTTGGTCCCACAGTCTGAATGGACTCCAGGAAGGGAGCAGAGTGACAAGTTTAACTGTTCTCAAGCTACTGAATCACTGAACAGATGGACTGGTTCGATATAAACCTACTCTAGCCTCTCCAAAACAAGGAGTATCAGACATATGTAACGAGAGTTGTACTCATAGGAGTGTACTCAGCTATCCTGACGCTCACAATTTTGGCAACTCAAAGACAAATCTGTTGCTTAACCAGAGAAGAAAGTGATGGGTTTTGGGTTTTTTTTACTTACTTTCATGGCGACCTGGTTGTCCACAGCAGAGATGAGTTCAGGTGGAAGGAAGTTGTTTGGTATTTACATGACAGTGAGCACAGGAGGTTACAGGCTGAGAACACACACCAAGAACTTCACCCCATCCACCTCTCCAGCTCAGGAGAATGCCTAAAATGATCACACCCAGAAGCCTATTTGCAACACCATTCATTAGGTCTAGAAACTCTTATGCTGCAGCATGAGGTGCCCAGAACAGAGCAGGTCTAGAAGTGGGAGCCAGGACTACCTGGAGGAGTCAGAAGATCTGCCCTGAATTTTCAGATTAATTCCTGGGTAAGAGGATTTAGGAATGGCCTGGCTTTGACTCAGTACTTTTCCTTCCTCACCATTTCAGTGGCAGTCACACAACGTGCTCTCTTCCAGCAATCACACCAGACAGGCTGACTGCTACTTCCCACTCAAAGATATGTATCAGGCATAAAAATTTAGCCAAGTGGGTGCATTTTTTTAGAAGTGGGAGATGTGTAAGAGCTGTGATGCTTGATCGGTTAGTTCCACAAGAAATCATACATATAAAACATCGCAGTAGAGACAACTGAACTTCCCAATTGCTCTGTGGTCCCTGGGGGTCCAGAGCAGAGTACACAATCCTGATCCAATCAGGACCTTCCTTGCAATGGAAACTCATTTAAAGATCGTTCCAGGAAGGCTAGTTCTGGGCCCAAGAGCCCAGGGAACAAAAGCAGAACGTTTGCTGGAGCTTCTCCCCCTCCTCTTTGTCAGCCTCAGGCAATGGAAAGGCAGCCAGGATGAGGAAAAATGCTGCAGAGCCAAGAGTGTGGAGCAGGGAGGAGACAAGAGGGAGCAAGGAGGATGAGAGCACAGCTAGAAGCTGATCAAACCAGGAATAAAAAGATAGGAGCAAAGTAAGATTGGAGGCATCAGTGGAAATGGAAGAAATAAACACTAAGCATTATTTAATTACAAGTCATATCGTTTGGATAAAGGAGGGGCTCAGACTCAGACCGTGCAGGAAACTCCATTGCTGGCAATTCCTGTATTTCCAGGATGGGACCATGGCCTTGTAAGGCTTTATTTTTTATAACAATTATTGATGTGGGTGTGAACTACAGATGTGAAAGTCGTTTGAAGTATCTGAATCCTGACAGTGTTTGGAACTGGAAACTACTCAGAGGATCCAGGGGATTTATTTGGGCTCATTTCTAGTTAAAATACAGTTGAGGTCACATGATTCCATGGAATAAAGGCAGTTTCTAATCAAATCATGCAGTATTAGCAACAGATAGCTCTGTGTTTCTGTGAGGAGCCTTTTTACTTTCCTGCCTCAAACAACCTGGATGTCTCTGAACGTGGTGAACAAGTTCTATTAAACTTTTGCTTAGAACAGCTCTGCTGGCTCAAACACTTTGTTTCAGGGAGAATCTCACCCAAGTAAGAGGCTCCTATCTCAGAACAAAATCTTACAGTACTCTGCATTAATTAAAGATAAGGTGATACCATTACAGAGACAGACACTGTTATCTCCCCTCTAATGTTACCAAGGCTGTTTTTACATCTGCAGATGAACACTTCCAGGCAAAGATATTTTTGAAAACCTCCCATTGTGTTTGAAAGCAGCTGCCAAATGGAATTGCAAAGTTTCACTGGGTAGCGTCTCTTTGGGTCTGATCTACAGCCCCTTGAAGTTAAAAGAAAGGCATGAAAAAATCCTAGTTAACTGTCTCTGCTCTGGAAAGTTACTTTTTTTAGCAAGTGCACATAGAATAGTAAAGGTACAGAGAGTTTCTTTCATTTTATTGGCCATTAAATAAATCTTCAAAGGAGATACCTTCAAGAATCTACCTGGGTTGAGCTTGACAATAAACCCTTACTGGGGCCAGGGAGGGAGAAAAGGCTGGAAAAGTTTTACTTACAGCCAAAAATTCCAGCTATAGAGTGCTGAAAGCACTGAGAACACAGCATGCATTTTTTTTCTTCAGCATCAAAAAAATTCATTCCTTGAGTTAAGTGCACCTTGAGTACAGTTAGAACCAATATTTAACAATATGCTTCAAACGAGGAGTTTACGCTCCATAGCAATGATTTAATTGTCTTTAAGGGAAACATAAGCAAGGGAGCATTTAAAGCAGACTAAGAGGGGTTTTTGGTGTTGTCTCTGCTGAACTCCTGGGAAAATTATTTTTTCCTATTTGAAGGCTAATAAACAATCAGCCTCAATACCTGCAGCAGGTCCCTGCCTCCTACACTCTGTGGCAGCAGGGAAGAGGCCTTTATGAAACATCAGAACAGAGCACAGGGGGCTCCCTAAAATGGGGAGCTGAACCCTTCAAGAGGCACAGTTGTTGAAAACCAGCCAGATGGTGTTTGTGCTGAACTTTGTATGTTTACAAATGGATTCAGTTCTGCTTTATTGTTTTTCAGTGCTGCTGTAACAAAGAGGAACTCGCAGTCCTGGCTGGACAGCTGGGAAGTGCCCAGCGTGGAAGAGTCTCTGCACGTGCCTTCATTCAGGTAAAGAAGATTGAGAGCTGTTGGTGGAGTTGTTCCCTGAGTGTACAACCAGAGCTCTAACAGGTGATTAAGCCACTTTCTCTCTCAGAACTCCAAACCTGCCCTTTCCCTCACAATCCAGACAGTCAGGTGATGCCTGATGCACCCTAGGGGTTTTTCCCTCCTTCGCTGTTAAGACGAACAGCACCATCAGCTCTGCTTCTGGGGCTTAGGGGAAATCCAAAGTAAAAGGTACTACCTGATTTCCAGATTTAACTCCCAAGTATCCTCTCATGTGGAAAATTCCAATCACAAGCCTGAGTTAGTTCATGCCAATCCAAGTTCACAAGTAGGATAAAAAAAAATCATAGCTAGAAGTGATCATCCCTGGGAAGATGAGTTACCATGGTTGCTGTGGCATATCCCCAGATCAAAGTGATCCCTGGCTCTCAAAATGCCCTGCAAGTGAAAGTCCTACACAGAGGAATAACAAACAAGGTTCATTGAGGTCTAAGGAACACTTAAGGTGGCACAAAGGAACTGTGCTGCACTGAGACAGAAACCAGTCTCCGGGCTGAACCAGCCACTGCAATTCCCAAACACAAAACTCCTTCCTCCTTTATTTGCTGATATCAGTTAACATGTTTCCAGACTGATTCTGCTGATGATTTAATGAAGGTTTCCAACTAGCACAAATAAATAGTAATAACAAAATACCAACCCACTTCAAACAATGCACATGATGAAAAGGGTCAGACCACCACAGTAAAAGCGCTGCTAGGCTCAGCCAAAATTCTGCTGCATGCCTGGCAGAGAAAGAATTCAAAGCTAACATTGAAAATGCAAGGTGAAACACAGCTGGAATTATCACCTTTCCTTTGGGAACTGCAGGCAGCGTTTAGGTACTCGTGTGCTCTGTGACGCAGTTTGGCACTGAGTGTGTTTTCCAACAGTATCTGAATTCCTAATTGCCAAGAAGAAACACCCAAGCACTTCTTAAATTCCTCAGACACCCCTATTCCTACCTCTGGCTTAAAAATCTGGTTTATATGGATTGCATCCTTCTGTGGAAAGAAAGGAGCCCTGAGAAAATGTAGTAACCTGATTCAGTATCTCAAAAGAATTTGTGTGGTACATAATAATAAACCATAACAGCAGTTCGTGTGCAAGGGCGTGTGGGTGGGTCCTTCCATCTTGGAATGCAACCCTGAAACCTTCTTAGTGAGTTCAGACTAAAAGACAGAGTAGAAAGCTCCTGGAAAGTATCTGAAGGAGAAATAGGTTCCGTTTCAATGACCTTGAGGTGTATTCCTTACTCGTCGTCATTTATACATATTTGTATCCACAAAGAACCTGGGACAGAAGTTATTCTGTGCAGAGGCCAAAAGCTGACACTTGTTCACCTACAGAGTTGGTGAGTTCTTGTTTGTGTTCTCAATCTCTTTTCTCAGATTTTTAAAGTCTTAAGTGTCAGAGAGGTTAAAACTTTTTTTTTAAAGCAGTAAGTTCTTCACAATCTCTTTGGAAATCAAAAGAAATCATAACAAGTGTTCTGATTTTTCTTATAGTGAACTCTAAAAACAAAGTGTGGAAGTGCTTTTTGGCAAATTCTGGTCTGGTTTTTGGGAAGATTTTTCTCTTACCCTATGAGCTGTATCAGTTTCAGAGCCACATGCAGGGGCAGCACAGGATTAATGACCAGCAGGGCCTCCCACCAGCGTTCCCTGCTTGCCTTTCCCCATCCAAACAGCTGCAGCCACATGCTGCCTCTTTGCATCAGTGTAATTAAGCTCACAGTAACTGCAGAGGCAGGTAGGAAAGGCTCTGAAGGGAGGCAGAGGGCTGCTGTCTCCAGCACTACATTACTAGCAAAGTTTGAGAGGAATCTTTTCCTTATCCAACCCCTCCATGGCATCCTCTCCCCAGTGTTCCCTTAGGGAAGAGCCATGCAGACATCAGAACCCAACCTGGGGCACAGTAAGCATGAAGAATGCCCCACTCCCAGAGGTACACTGCCACTGGCTGGGCTGCTGCTCTTTGATCACTAAAGGAATTCAAGGGACAAGAGCAATTCCAAACATCTGTTGTTCCCTCTGCACTGCCACTCTCTGCGTTTGGAAAGTTTAGTTGCATTTTGAGAAGCTCATCTGCAGAAAAGGCAAGTGCCTCAGACACAGAGATTCTGATTTTGTGACAACTGGCTTCTGAAAATAGCACATTTATTCAATGAGCTTAAGCACAGCAGTCCCAGTTGTTGACTCTCCTCGTGAAAATATTGATTCTAAGCTCTCTAGCTTATCATGTTTTGATCCACGTTCTGGGCCTATTGATTTACCTTTGATACTTCAATCAAACTGTTGTTTATATCAACTGTAAATGCATCTGATCTCTCCAGAATAATTAGATTAATCACAGGAGGATCTACACAAGCCTTGCTTTGATTGATTATGTCTTTATGCTCTCCTGGGGAAAACCAGGTACATTTGAAAATGTAAAAAATACAGTTGTTTCATTTTGGCATCTTTGAAATATTTTTAGTCCCACTTTTCCTTTTATGATATCAGGCTCTTACAAGATTGCAGGCTTGCAGTGTGCTTCATTATGATCTCCTAGTGGCTGACATTTTGCAACATATAATGATTTAGCCAATATGAGCAGAACTATCATTACACAATTTATTGCTCCCCAAAGTATTGTTTGTTGTGGGGAGTATTAAGCCTACGAGTTACATTTTACAGGATTTTTATTAGAATTATTTGAAACTCCAAGGAAATTAATCCCTCCTTTCACATCTCCTGCTCCAAGATTTAAATTTTGCAAAGCAAAGAAAAAGTTTTTGAGCTCAAAAGTGGTGGGGGTAGCAGGTCCTTCTGCTGAAATCACCAGTTCTCCTTGCATAAAAAACAAGTGAAAACTACAGGACTTTATTTTATAAGGATAAAATTGTCCTTTAATTTGCACCCCAGTGTTGTCAGTGGGAGTTCTGTGTGTGAGTGCTGAGCTCAACTGCAAAAAGAGAGCAATGGATGCAGTGACACTATTCAAAAATGCATTTTTTTATCTGATGAATGAATTGCTAAAGGGAAAAAAAAGCACTAAATTTTTTTCCATTCTTGAAACGATGGCTTAGTACAATAATCTTATTGCTCAGTCATCACTTCAGCCTCTACTGGAGCTGTGCCCAGAAGGACGAAACATTCTGTACTAAAACTGTTGTGTCCCTTTTCTAGGGGCCTTATACATCCATCAATAGTTTTGATTACTCCATCCTATGATTATTCCATTTTTTGGAACAAACCATTAGGGTCATTAATTACACTGAGAAAGTTATTTATCTTCCCGCAGAACAAAAGGAGCTCATACTGTGACTGCCAGGGACCTGTTCTGTGCACTGTGACATGCTGAACTTCACTCAGCTCATGCTCTTTCCCTTCTCTCTGATGGTGTCACTGAATGAAAGAACCAAACTTGGGTTGTGGAGCCACAGGAGACTTCCCTGAAGATCAAAATGCTGCTGCTGCCGCTAAAGGTCACTTCTGGGAACCTATTTCTCAATGTGGGAAGGAGCTGGAGGCAGTGGAGGGAAAACAAGGCTTGTCTGATGTTGAAAGTGAGCAAGGCCAAGGGTACATTAAAAATCAGGGAACGGACACCAAAGATGGGATGAATATAACTGAAGAGAAGGAGGGACAGACGAGAGATGTTGGGGGAGAGAAAGGCATGGAGCAGAAAGGTTGTTCATTTTTTGGGTTTGTTTGGCTTTGCACGCATGCATAATGAGGGGTAATCAGCTCTCCCTCTGCACTGAATTTCTGCACCTCAAGAAGCAAACAAGAAAATCTTGGAACTGCTCCTTGGAAAGAGCAGAGCAACATTACAGAGCAACAGAGCAGGACTGGAATGGACATTGTCTGTGCAATATAGTGCTGAGGAGCTGAAAGAGGAAGCAGAACAGCACAGGGAACAGCACAGGGGAGCTCAGCCTGAACACCCAGACCCTGGGAACGGCACAGGGGAGCTCAGCCTGGACACCCAGACCCTGGGAACAGCACGGGAGCTCAGCCTGGACACCCAGACCCTGGGAACAGCACAGGGGAGCTCAGCCTGGACACCCAGAACCCGGGAACAGCACAGGGGAGCTCAGTCTGAACACCCAGAACCCGGGAACAGAACAGGGGAGCTCAGCCTGAACACCCAGAACCCGGGAACAGCACAGGGGAGCTCAGCCTGGACACCCAGAACCCGGGAACAGAACAGGGGAGCTCAGCCTGGACACCCAGATCCTGTTCAGAGTGCACAAGTAGCACAGATTGGGCATGTGTGGCACCCAGCACTGCTGCAGGAGGAGATAATACCACACATCCACCTCACACAGAGCTTACACACTGCAATCCCTTAAACCTGCAAGGCCTTTTGTGCTCCCTGAATGTCAGACAACACACCGTCGTGCTGCTACTGTGACGGCAAGCATAAATATTCTACCTGCAGCCCTTTGAACAGATTTTCTTTCTTTATTCTTTTCCAGGGATTAATTTCTCTTTCCTGTACCATCCACTGGATAACATCCTGCCCTTTCTTCTCCAAGTGATTTGGTATCAATGCTCCACCCACTGGTTCCAAAAACCCAGGCTATTTCTTTGTTCTATGTCTCTGAAGTGTGCAGAACGACAGAAGCCCTTTACATACTTCCAAACATTAATAAAAAGAGAACAGTATGGAACTTCACTTGGATTTGGGAAAGAATTCATTGTATAAGATGCTAAAACTGAAGTCATTTGTTTATTTCAGTCTGAATTAGTTCGGGGTTTGTAGCAGTCAGGCAGTGAGGATAAATTTACAATCTATAGTTTTCTGAAATGAACAGAGAAAAATGAAAATCAATTAAGAGAATTTCTGCAGCTTTCTTGGATTTGCATCTCTAGTGTTTCAAACCAGTTTTTCCCTGCAATTTCTAAATTGACAGATGCAAGAATGACACATTTTAAGTCAGAAGAAATCCCAGGAAAATAGATTGATTTTTCTGGATGATTGGGACTAACTGCTTTTTCTTATGCTATAACTAAAATGAAACAAATATTTTATGGGATAAAAAAAATCTCAACAGAGTTGAAAGTAACAGTGATAAGAAATGCCCTGCTTAAACTCCAGTGGGCTCTTTCAGGAGCTGGGGAGGGATGACTTTTCACGTATCGAAAATTTTCGGATAATGGGAAGAGCATTAAAACTAAAAAGTAAAACTCCAGTGCTCCCAGGAATGCAGGTTCCCACACCTTCTACCTGGCAGCCACTGGCTGCTGCTGCTGGCTCTGAACACCCAGAGCACCTCCAGCCACAGCATTTTACAGGCCCATTAGACAAATTACTTCTCTCCGAATAGTTAATGAACACAGCTCTGCACAACCCCCTCATTTCACATATGGCAAAGAGGATTGAAACTACCAGCATATTTTAAAGATTCTGTTTTAAAATGTCATCTTTTGATATGCAAATACTAGGCCAGAAATAATACTACTTCTTCCACTAATACTCTAGTCTTTAAATTTAAGGAAAGGAAGAATCAAATCAATAAGCAGCTTCAATTTCTACTCCTTCTGTCAAGCAGCTTTTAAAACAAAATGCAGCCAAAATCTCATAGTTAAATACACGAGGCCCACATATTGCTTCAATTACTGTCATATAACCTCTTTCAACTTGGTATCCCTTATCTCCCATAGATAACTACCCACGCTTGGGAAAGGACCTCTGCATAATAAACAAGAAAACTGAGTTGTTCTCTTAAGACAGCTGTCACCTGGCACAAGAAACGGTGATCAAATGATCCAAAACACCACTTAAGCAGATCAAATTAAGGAAAAAGCTTTTCCCCTTTTCTTTTGTTGTTGTTTTGTCCACAGATGGCACCTAACAGGGTCAGTTCGTCCTACACGCTGTTCCTAAAAGAATTAGTTCCTAAAATGAAAGTTTTAACAGATATCTTTCCCCAGCAATGCTCAGCTCCACCTCAGCAGGCACAAAATGTGATGTGCTGGACAAAAGGAAAGCAGGCAATGTAAATAATTTGTTAAAGCCAGTGAGTGCAATCTGGAGAAACAGGAGATTCATATTTAGACTTGGTAAGAAAATCAGAGGAAGAGGCCTCTCCATTTTGCAGGATTCTGGAAAAAGTGAAAAGCCTATGGAAGACTAATAAAACTTTTTTGGCACCCCATCTGGAAGCCTCAGCAGTTTCTGACTTGGAAAGAATGCATCCTGCTTTTAACTTCACACAATGCCTCAGTTCTGCTTTCATGTGCTGAGACCAAGCAGTCTTTTCACAAACGGCCCAAAAATCAATCTGTGTCCCTCTGTCTCACCCAGGCATGAGCTCTTTGAAAACAAACTGAGACATCTCACAACTTCACTCAACATCACACAGTGGCTCGGCCAGCTCTGCCTCCAGGAGGTACAACTGCAACACAGCCAAGACCTGCAGCCTTGGGGAAGGTTGTGGAGCACTGGAAATGAATGGGGGAGGGAGAAACAAAGGAAAGAAAGTCCTTGTCACTCTTCTCTCAGGGGGCATAACCTGCAATATGACAGCTTTCACCTGTGACATCAGCCAGGCTGGGCTTCACTCCAGCTGAGTACTTAACTCGTGCTGTACCTGAAGCCTGTGAATAGACTGAATTCCTCCCAATTTTGAGCAGAAATTCATCCCTGTTTAGTTATAATGCCTGACCAGATCAAGGTCCAAGTCATTTACATGATGAGGTTTATTGATATGTATGAGGTATATTGACTGCATAAAGAACAGAAGAAGAGGTTATGCAGTTTCCTAGTCCTCAGATGGAAAAAAGGTGCCACAGAAAAATGAATGCATTAAATATTCCTTAACCATCCAGCCCACAAATGGCACTGCCTCCTAACTAACCTTGACAATGTAGTAACAGCTATGCAGACTGGCTTGTGGCTGTAATACAGTCAGAGTATGCTTTAAGAACTGACTTCATTCTTTTGAGAATTAAGTAAAGGAGAAACCTGGCTGAGAACAGCCCTTGTGCCAGAGCCGCATAATAACCATCTGATCCAGGACAAATGGCACAGTCCCCCATGAACCCAGATGCTCCTGTGCTCTGGTTTAAATCTGAAAACAGGTTTTTCACCAGTTCAATTTACATGGAGAGTTCAAAAGGCTTATCTTTCATTCCAGCAGAGAATTAACACAAATGTCAGAAGTTGCCAGGGAACAGACTGTCACCCTCCAACTGCTTCCCTCCCTTCAAATACTTGGAGGATATTGTACTTTCCATATCGCCTTTAATCCTGTGTTCTGGTGGAGGCTTTTTAATATGTACTTGCTGTATCTGTAAAAATCTGCAAATGCAGAGTAACCTCCCAGACAGAGCATTGGCTGGGGATTCAGGAGGCCTGGGAGCTGCTCAGAGCTGTTAAGAAGCTGCAGTAAGTCACCTCCTCGCTCTGTGCTTCGAGCTCTGCATTTTGGCAGCGTAATATTGACATGCTCTGAAACTGGTGGATAAAAAATCTCTCAGACTTTAAGACACAGGAGAAACCATAAACACACACTCTTGGTGGAAACCATAAACACACACTCTTGGTGGAAAGATGCAACAGTCCATAAAGAACCATCCAGAAGCCAGTCTGTTTTTAACAACTGCAATGCACAACTTCCATGGATCGTTTCCCAAGGCACAACAACCCTGCAGCCACAAGTGTTGCTCTGGCAGGTCACCCAAGAACTTGCTCTGGCTAACCATGAGCTGCAGAGAGTCTCTCTCATGAGTAGGAGTGGACTTCAGCTCAGAATTTGCCTGAAGAAATGGGTTTTCATTGCCAAGCCACCATGTTACACCGAGTGCCCAGCCAGGGTGGTTTAGGGTTAGTCCAGTTCCACACCTGATGTGCAAAGCAGGCAAACACTTATAGAAAAGGTGCTTCAGAGTTACCAACACTGAGACAATCTGTGCTTAACCTGAGACCCCTCCAAAGACTGAACAATTCAGTCACAGCTGACCCTGCTCCAGAAGAACCTCCATTCTGGTCCACTGCACCACAGAAAATTTCAAACAAAGGTGGAATTTCTCACAAGCATTGAATTAAATGCTCTCCAGCTCAGAGGGACCTTTGCAGGGACAAAGAACAGCATAAGTAGTTTATATTACAGTCTCCATGCCCCTGCCAACTGCTTCTGACGTAGGGCTTGAGGACTACAGCATGAAATACCCAACTGTGCCAGATAAGCTTAAAGTGTGTTGAAAGGCAAGTGCCTTCACAAACCCCACTATTTTCAGTGAAATAGCTCATGCTTCACAGGTGCTTTCAAGGCAAAAGACATTATCTGGTGTATGGTTTAAAGCTTGATATTCAGCATTAAGACACAGGCAAGTCTAACCTTGCTAACTCTGATTCTTTGCAGCTCTCCCTCACTGTTTCTTGTATCTAATATGCAGCTCAGGATGGTAACTCATTTCCCCACAGTAATAGCTACCAATGATCTGCTGCCTTCTTATGGCCTGTGCTGCCATAACCAGACATTATGACTGCAAATATGAAAATACATTACTAGAAATCAGACCTTTAAAACTGCTCATGAGCTTGCAGCCTCTAGATTGTTCATTTACATTCCAAGCAAGCTCAGAGTGAAAGAACATTCTGCCATCTGGCAGAAGTTAAAGCAATCCACAGTGGGAGAGGGCAGGTGCTGACGTCCCAAAAACGCTGTCCCAGGGAATAACAAATCTGAGCTTTCTCAGCTGAGGTACAAAGTATGAGCAGGCCAGACACCAGGCTGCTCCCTCCACCTCTGGGAGTGCTCAGAGGAGCAAAAGACAGTGCACGGGAGCAGAGCAGGTAAACACAGCTTTTCAGTCTTCCCAGTGTCCTCCACTGGAAATCAGATGGGAGCTGAAAAGGGGAGGAAAACTCTTGGATGAGATACAGGCTGCCTGATGTCAGTGCTGGTGACAGTCACAGGCTGCCTGAGCAGTTATGTGGACAGTTCATCCCCTCCCAGACATTCTGTATTTACTCATTTTCCAAAATAATCATAGTGAAAGAGAAACGTGCTGAGTTACACAGAAAGAAACTCCAAAATATTGTCTGTGTTTTCAAGAGCCAAGGAGCAGAAAACAGACAGACAAGCACTGATAAATATTAGATTTTGAAATCACTAAACAAGTGCAACTCCTATGAAACCCAGGCTCTTGTCCTTTTGGAAAACAAAGTCTTATGGTGTCGCCCTCATTAATTACTTTTCATCCAATTCCCATCACAACTTTGGCTAAAGAACCCATAAGTTCACTCACCTCCCTCTCGTATCCAGACATTGCACTGAAAAAACTGTTCAGCTCAGAAGTATCTCCCAGCACCACACAGGACTTGTCTGTGTAAAAAACCAGATGAAGGAGTTTAGGGAGTCAGACATCCAGTTCCTTTCCCCAAAAAAAGGTTGATTAGCTTCCCTGGCATAGGAGCTTGGTTTTTTGCAGTTTGGTAAAGCTCTGGTTTATCATTTTGGGACTATTTAAAGTTTATTAACAAGCAGGTAATTTACCCCCTTTGGATTTCTTTTGATCTGGGCACCTAAGTCCTCTGGGCTCTTTCCCTGCAGGGGAAGCTGATGCAGAGCAGTTTAGTGACTTGTCACTGGGCAGATGTATGTACAGCCTGTGCTTTACATCTTCCATCTTCTTTTACAGACACAAACCCCTCTTTCCCCTCCATGTTACAGTATAATATGCACACGTTTCATAATCACAGTGCATTGCAGGCTGTCATGGGACAACACAAACTGCACAGGCTGCACAACTCACCTGCCAACACGACTGCTGGAACACTCATATTTCTGTCTCCAGAGATGACTGATTTTATAAAACAAAGCACCAATCTAAAATCCTGCTCCATAAGGGCTTCCACGCTAAAGCCTGGATTGTACCAACACATGTTTTGTGTGTAAAGTGTGACAGAGCTGTAGTCAGCAGAAACTGAAATCAGAATAAATACTTTGGGGAACTTTTCCTGATATGGTTGGAAAAGAATGATGTTTGGAGAAAGAGCATTAGGTGCACATTTATTCCGAGGTCAAGAGCACGGCCCAGCTCAGTGCTCTGCCTCCTACTGCACAGAGACAACTGGACTTTGCTGGCCAGAGAAGTACTTTCTGTCTGCACATCTGGTCACAATATCATTGCTGTGGCTTTTTTGATACTCAGGGCAGTTGTTAGAGGATTATAATACTGTGTTTTTTTAATTTAAATGATTCTGGTGAATGCTAAGCCTGCTCAGAGAGCGACCGTTGCTTTGAAAGAATTCACAAAGCTGTGCCCTTTCAAATATATCAAACCACTTCATAAACGCCCTTGTGGAAGATGAGGTAATGCTAGAGGCTTTTACAAACAGCCCAAACAACATATTTAATGGACCTGAGCAATTGATGACTTTGCAGTGTTTAATTCTAATATTGTTTACAGATGCACTGTAAGGGAAAGTCATTTACTCTGGAAGCGCAGCCTGGTTAGTCTGGATCAGGATTACAAACCGGTCAGGGAAACTCAGCCAATTCCATGGCACCTGCAACCTGCCTTCAAACACACAGGCTGCTGTGTCTGCCAGCCCTGAGGCGAGGAAAGGATGCCAGCCTGGCAGGAGAGCAAGTCTAGAACACCCAAGAGATGGGGCACAATTTGGGCAGCTGCCTGTACAGCCCAGAGCCTCTGCCAAGTATTTCACTGCCTTTCTCCACCTACTAAAAAGCCCCTTGTCTCCTGCTGGGAGAACCCTGAGGGAAATGTGATCATCTGACAAATATGTTACACCTTCAAGTAGTTCCCAGCTTTGCTTAAGGA
This sequence comes from Lophotriccus pileatus, assembly GCA_035583135.1. NCBI lineage: Eukaryota > Metazoa > Chordata > Aves > Passeriformes > Tyrannidae > Lophotriccus > Lophotriccus pileatus. Next base: position 1,055,688 of record JAWWES010000021.1, read on the forward strand.
AAATTTCTCCCTGGGGCTCCTCAGGCCTGACAGTTTCAGTGGCTCACTTGTAAATGTTTCTCTTTAAAACGCTGCAAAAAAATGCCTTCATGACAGGAAATTACATATCTAGAATTTTAAAAAATAGATAAAAATCTCTTAAATCACTTAAAAACAAGTGAGTTCCTTGTCAGTCCTGGTTCTTGCTGTCCCAGCAGATGGGGACGCCTCGGTATTCCAGCAGCCATTCCCATTTGTCTCTGCCCAGGAGATGAACAGTTTGCCACATTCTCTGAAACAGGCAGAACGTGAACTCTAAATGCTGCATCCTCTAGGGCTCCTCAGCTGCATTTTAAGTAAAAAATTTAAGGAAGTCCCTTGAGTAGATAAAAGTGGCGTCGGTACAAAGGGAAATGCTCACTCACTCTATTAAAAGCCCAAAGCCTTCCTCAGGTAAGTCCTTATGAAAGCAACTATGAATCCATTTTATTTCTCTGTATATTCAGCCTGGGCTTCCTTTTCACCACAGCCACTTTCTCTCTCCCACACACTATGATGGATTAGCAGGGAGCACAGACATGGGGGAGACTTGGATAGTTTTCCCACTCAGCTGAAGGTGTAGGAAGCCACAGGAATAGTAATTTGATAATGAGAGAAGAGAAGAACATGACCTTGATTCTTTCCTTTTTCCTCTACTTGTGTGTAAATACTAAAACTAATTCCATAATTTGATACATCCTTTGAAGAGAAGGGAAGGGGGAGAGGGGGGTGGGGGGAAGCAAGGGGAAAAAAACCCCAAAACTCAACCCAGGGTTGGACGGGATGAAAATGAGTTCTGGCTCCTTCTGACCAGAAATGGGGCCAGTGACTGGGTGAAGCAATGGGATTTTGCAATCCTGCACCATTTCACAACTTGCTATTAAAAAGAAAAGTATTTTTTCTAGATTTTAAACAATAGACACTCATGGTATATTTTTCCTTTTATCCTCCTAAAATGTCTGTCTCTGTATTTTGTCACATACCCTCTTCCGCAGCAGGTTTCTCTCCTCTTTGCCTTCCCTACATTTGGAACTTTTGGGCCTTTTCCCATTTAAAGGAGGAGGCCTCTTGCTGCTCTCACAGGCACTGCTTCCCCCTGAATATCAAAATAGCCCTGCTCCTTTCATGAGTCACATCAAGGACTAAAGGATCTAAGCAATGACCCTGATATTTAGATCTAAAAAGTTGTTGATAGTCAAGTTGACCCTCAGCAGAGTTTCCCTGAATTTGAAAGACTCACATGGGGGATTTATTTGGTCCTCTGTGTTGAAGTTGTAGGGCTGATCTAGTGATACATAATAAGCAAAGACATTTGAGGCAGTTCAGCATCTTTCAGGGGAAGGATTTTTAGATCTGTACCTTTGTTCCCAAAAGAGTTAAATGAATAATGAAATCTCCCTGCAGCAAGAACAGCTGAAGTTAATTCAGAGGAAATTTCTCACAGAACTGCCTGGGTACTTAGCAAATGTGCCTGTCAAAAGGGGTTGCTCCTTCCCAGGTATTTGTTTTAGAAATTCCCTCTCTATAGGATTACACAGAGTAGGTTGGGATAGGTTTGTGCTTAAAGGTTTGCATTTTGTAGGTTTGAAAATGATGCTTTTTATTAGCATACATGGGACAGCACTTTAAAGATCAAAATTCTATTGAACTCGATGAGTTTCAAGGTAATAACTCTTCAGATAACCAAAATACAAACTTCTGAAGATCAGTATAATTTCTTTGAGAAGTTATTTCTTTCCCTTCTACAATAACAACCATCAATTTAGACCATATATGTAGGATTGTCCCGATATCAGAATCGATGCTTCCATTCTTAGGCTTCAAGTGTCTTGAACAAATGACAGAACTGCCTGAGTATCTGATTCCACAGCCCATACCTCAGGAGAAAATCACGTCCTTTGCAGTTTAGAGGGGACCAAGTTAAACCCTGGTGTCATTCCCTACAATCACTAAATTGGCCTAACATTGGAATTCTAATGTCTCTACCTTAGGCAGAAATAGCAATTCCTATCCTTAATAATCAACACAGCATAGAGGAATCCTTGATAACTTCAAACAGCAAGAATTACTGAAATTACCATCAAAATTTATAAGATACTTTGATTTTTAACCCTCAGGAATTACAATGCACATGTAGACATTGCTTTAAAACACCACTAGTGAAAAGGTGTTTACAGCGGTGTAGTATTTTAATTAGACTTTTCAGACCTTTCAAACAGAGGTTACCTAACTATAGGACTTTTAATCTTGATGGTTTTGTTAGGTTCAAATTCCAAGCAAGAGGACAGCTGTGGAATTACCAGAGCTGAATTATCCTACTGAACTTATTTGCCTGTCAGTCCCCAGGTTTGTTAAAGTTTCAGAGGTGATTTCCAAGCTACTGTTTACCTTTGTGTTTTTGTCAGCCAATCCACAGAAGGCAAACAAATTGGGCAGGCCAGTTCCAAGAAGACTGCCAATGAAAAATTTAAGCACTACTATCAAGAAGCAGAGTTTAAACAGAATTTTAAACTAAATCAAAATGTCAGAGTAAAGGGCCATCAATGTAACAAGCTCTGCTGCACTGCACTTTACCGAAGAGATTGCTAAAGAACTTCCTCCTCCCTGAATTTGAGAAGCCATAAGTCAAATGCTGATGCCTTTGTGCAAAGGGTTGATGCTCAATGGCCTATGGAGCACATAAAAGGCAGCACAGCACTCAGTAGGTGCCTCTTCAGCAGAAAACCTGGGCAGAGGAAATGGATTTCAGGAGAAAAGCCCTGCTGAGGCAGGGGAAGCCTCAGATTTCAGTGCCTGTGGAACTTGGCAGCGTCTGGGCAGAGCAGTCTCTTCTGCTGTCAGTGGTTTCCATAAAACCTGGCGCTGCAGGCCGTGTGTCTGAGGTTTTTCTGCACGGGAAGCTTCCCATCACTCAGAATTACATTCTGTCCATTCTGCTGTGCTATTTTGGTCTCACTGCCAGTATAAACAGCACACCAAAGGAATTTTAGGGTTTGTTTTTTTTTTCCTCAGCATAATTAGCTCCATCTGGATTAATCACTTTTACTCTGGAATACTGTTTCTAGAAAGAAAGGCATACAAGGGAAACAACTTTGCTGCACAGACAGGTCTTTAAGAGTTGAAAAGAACTGTTCCAAAGGAAATTCCCCATTTGTGCAACATGCCAGTGCCAGCTCTGTGAAAGCCAAGAGCAGATAAAACAACTCAGAGGAAGCAGGCTGGGGGAAAAGGTTGCTTCAGGTATGGCTGGGAGAGCAAAAGGAAGGGACATGAGAGCTACAAACCCTCACTATAAATCACTCCGTGCTGTTCCAGCTGAGTTGAAAAATAAAAACAAAAGCTCTTGGCTTTCCAGCACACTCAGTGTTGTTTGTTTTGTCTGCCAAGTCTGTTCCTCTTCCTTCAATGGAGTGCTTGTGGTTTGGGAATGACTTTTTAGCCCGTTCTGTCTGTCTCTATCCGAGGCCCCAAACTCCCCTTTCTGAAGTGTCACATCAGCTGGAAGTTTGTACTTCTGTTCTCCAGCCCTCAGCAAACGTGAGAGTGTCTGTGCCCTGGTGTTTATGTCCTTTCAGCAAGCACTTAGAGAATGGAAATATCAGCTCTTCCACAGAGGCAACAGAGATTCAGAAAACAATGTTCCCTCCTGAAAACACAGGCACCCAAAGCAAAGGAGCGACTCTGCAATCCCGAAGCCTCCCACTAATTGGAACCATCCCTGGCCGTGCTGTGGATCAGCTGTGGATCCTGGATCCCAGCACCCAGCTCAGCTCCAAATCGTCCAACCCCCCGGGGCCAGGAATGAGCACATTACCCAGACAATGCTCTGGAGCCTTTCCCAGGGCGTGAAACACCGCATTTACCTTGGCTGAAGAACAGGAACCAAAGCAGTAGCTGTCATACTGCAAATCCCCCGGAGGGTTCAGTGGGAGGCACTGCAGGCACCAAATCAGCCATTCAGCCAAACACAACCCTCATTCCTCAGCCAAGGACCCAATTTCTGCCCACTGGGATGGAAGCAGCAGTGACACTGTGAGAGAAGTGGAGCCTGACATGGGTAAGGGCTGGCAGTGGGCCGTCCTGGCAAGGAGAAGATTATATTAATATCCTTTTAAGGCAGATTTCTCTCAGCAATTAAAAAAAAAAATCCTTAAACCACTATGATTCCAAGTGTTCAGTTTTCATGGTCTGTATGGAAGCAGAAAACTGAATACAAGTCCCATGATATGTTAGTTTCCAAACTGGCTATTCCCACTGCTTACACAGAACAGGGAGCTCTCTACACATATTCTGCAAGGAATATCAGTAAGATTCACCAGACAACAAACTCCAGAATTCCAAAGATTTGTCAAATCCTCTCCCCTCCATCCCAGTGGAGGGAAAGCTGGAAAAACCTATAACTATCTAAACTTTCTTCATGTGGCTTTTGATAATGCAAGTGCTTGTTAAAATACGGTGTGTGGAACATCAGGATTCAGAACAACTTGTTGCAAAATTAAAGGAAATTTGCAATTAAATTTGATCATCTGATTACTCAATGTTTATTTTGAACCCCTTTTTTCCTTACAGAGAAGGTTAATCCAACACAAGGCACATATCCCACAGGTAAGGGAAACATTTAAGAAAGCAATAACAGATCTCCTTGGATCTCAGATTCCCTTGGTCTTTAATAAACCTCAAAAGGACAAATTAAGTTATGCTTCCATGACCCTTCTCTCCAGGAACCGATTGAGACTGCTGTTATTGGCAACTTTCATTACAGGACTTAAGAAGGTCACTTAACAATTCGATTTTATTCAATTCTGCTGCTGAGTACAATTAATGATATTAAAAAACACTCTTCTTTGTCAGCTTTGAGGTTTGTGGACCTGCAAGCAAAGTGTTGTGATGTTCTCGTGAGGAATTCCCAGGTACACACTGCCCCTTTCCAAGTGACCAGCCTCTGGTCATATTTGACCATTAATGTCACTATTAAGACAGGGACATCTTCCCTAGTTCGTTTTTGCTCCTGTGGATTTGCTTTACTAATGTGTCTCATAAGCAATAACCAGACAAGGCTTTGAAACTCCCTGTACCAGCAGTACCATTACCTGGCAGATGACACTGAATCCTGCCTGAGTTCAGCCCTTGCTTCTAAACAATCAGCAGCTCTGGAAACCTGTAACTCCTGTCTTTGGATTTTCTGATTTTAGCTTACTAAACATGCTCCTGTGAGCACAGGTGACATTCAGCCTCGGAGAACAGGGACAGTCTGGTGGCAGATCTGCCACTCAGCCTGGGGGAACCCCTGACCCTTCCATCAGTCCTGTGCAGGGCTGAGCTGGACTCAATCACCCCTGTGGGTCCCCTCCAACTGTGCTTCTGTGAATCCTAAACAGGCTTCCCTGTCAAGGGCCATCCTTCCAGCCCTCCCTCCATCAGTTCATACAGCAGCTGTAGCAATTTGTTTCTCAGTTATTTCACACTTTGAGCAAATCATGGTAATGAAACTAAAATTAATATTTCTTCCCATTTCACACTTTTCTTTCTGCTGGTTTTACATACTGACTGTATTTTAAAGCTTCAGTGGCTCAGAGCAGGGTCTGGGCAGAAGTGCAGGAGGTTGCCCAGGGAGCAGACCTGGCTGTCCTTCGGAGGTCTCACCTTGACAAGCAGGACATGCACAGGTAAGTGTTGGCACACACAGAAACTGCTTTCGTTTTGTGCACCAGCCTGCAGGTAGAAATGTGCTTGTTTGAGTTTGTGAGCAAGGCTAAGCAAGCATAGTATACATAAATGCTGCTTTTATGTGAACTGGATGGGAACTTAAACCCAGAGTGCTCTAAAGCCTTCTCTTAACTCCCCTCTGTGGTGTTCATTTAACATTTGAGATGCTCACCCAATATCTCATTGCTTTGGAGAAACATTCTTTATTTTAAAAGGCTCTCCCAACAACTGTGTTAGCTGTACCAACTGAGACTGATTCCAGCTAAAATTAAACAACCTAAGGTTGGCAAGACCTGAGACCTTGCCTGGAGACCAGAGAACACCATCATTTCACTGGTTACTGATTTACTTCAGATTTCTGTAAGTGTTCCCAGCCATTAATATGCTTTGTGTGCAGAGTTCTGTGAAACACTTGCTGTTACAATGAACTGTTAGTAAGAAGAGCTGGTAGTGAAGCTGCTGTTAAACTGCTGCTTTCCCTTGCAGCCCAAAGCCCCAGTCCTTCCAGAACCTCTAGTGTTACAAGAGCAGGATGGGTGACCTAAACAAGCCCAGCCACGTGTGCACCACTAAATATGCAGGTATAAATTAGCTGCAGGCAGGATACAGTGAGATTTGGACTGCACTTAACTTCCAGTGAGTCAAAGGTTTGATGCTCTTCACCTCACTGACGTAAATTAGCTTGTGAAGCTCCTTCCAAATCGATAGAACTCTTCCCAGTATTTTCACTGGGCCCTGTATCAATACTGTAACATTTCACCAGTACTGAAGTAATCTAATCTAGGAATTGTTTCCCCAAAGCTCGATGATGATTTAAGGTACAATCAGTCAGAATGCTTTTGAAACCTGATAAATAATAGCTCAAAGGCAGGCATCTCTAAAATTAGTTGTTCCCCTTCACTGAGGCTGTCAGGAAACCCAGGAAGCTTGTTCTCCCTCCTGTTCTGCACCATACAGTAGGATTCAAAACGACCTGTACTTATTTCCTTGGTCTCTTTCTAGAAGAAGACCAACAAATTATTATAATGCACATTTAATACATTACTAAATTAGATGTCACCTGCTCTTTGAGGGAGAAGTAAAGATCAAGGTCTGTCTAGTCAGAGGCACAAACTCAATCAAGTATTAATGGCTGAATTACTTCCAGCAATAAGGTACCAAGGCCAAGCAAAATGTCCAAGGTCATTCCACTCCAGATGGTTCACTAATGTATTTACAGGACTGATGCCTCCTGGCATTTTCAATTTCTTATGTCGGGTTGTTTTTGGAACCAATCAAACTGAGGAGCTGGCAACTGCAATTTGACCACAAAATTAAATTTAAAGGATTATAACTCCAGTTTTAAGCAGTGATTTGACTGTATTGATGTGAAGCCACTATTCCCAGCTCTTGATTTTCACTGAATGACGACCACAGTACACCATAAATTCAATGGGGACGAAGCAGGCTGGTTATCCAGAGATGAGTTTTTTTATGTACACGGGGATTGATTTAAGCCTGAGCTATCAGAGCCAGCAATCAGGAAGATAACAGGAAATAACGGCTTGTGATATGGGTGCCTGAAACATTCTGCATTCCTCCACATCGAGGGAGTTCTGAATGACAGGGATTTTCATATGGGCAATTATGCTCAAGCAATGCATGTGATACACAGGATCATATGTATCAATGTTCCTGCCTGCAGGTGTGGAATATGCAAACACAAACTTACACCAAAGCCCAACAAAAAAAGCAAAGACTCCCAGCTCTCTAAAGCTAAACAATGCTCAGAGCTGGGGGCTGGAAGATGCCACCCTGAGTTCTGGTACTGAAGCTGAGCAGTGTTTTTTCACAAGATTATTATTAAAAATATATATATTTCTTATTTCTATTCTTATTATTTTCTTATTATATATTTATATCTTACATAATTGTAACTATATATATATATTGTTATAATTCTATATTACTTATTTATATAGATATGTAAAATTGTGTGTGTGTGTGAGTACATATCTGTTTAAATATACACTATTATAAAACTTTATGTAGGAAAAACACTGTTCTCCACTTACTCCAAAGGTTTCTTAGGCTGAAAATCCTGCAGGTTGCTTCTCTTTGACCACCTAATTGTTTGGGTCTTAAATTTGTTCTCAGTTTGTGTTCTCAGTTGTTTACACAGGCATTAAAAACAGGAATGGCAGGGACAAACTCTGGCAATGTGACTTGAGGGGTAAAAGATGCAAAGCAAGAACTTTGCCCTGGAGACTCCTCTCTTGAGTCTCCCAAGGACTCCTGTGCTTTGGGAAATTCCCAGCCCTCCCACAAGTTTCTGAACTACACTGAGGATCCAAGGCAGAAAACTCCTTCAAGGCAAATTTCCTTCCCCTTTTCCTTTTTTCTTCACCTCCTCAGAGCAACCACTGCAATTCCTCTGTTGAAATGTCACCAAGTTGTTCCAAAAGATTTACCAGCAAGCCAAGTAAAATGCAATTTAAAACTTCCACTTCCTCCAGGATACTCTAGATGGGTTTTGTATTAAAACATAGACACTTAATATAGTCTCCCTCCTACCCATCCTTCCAGTGGCCTTACTGCAGTACCCATATCTTGCTATATTTGGCTTTTTTCCATGTCTCTGTGGGTCTTATCTCTTCTTTATGCCTCTGACCTCCATCAGTTCCACTTTAAAACTTTTATTCTGCATTAACAAAGCAATGCCCAAAGTTGGTTTTCCCTTTACATTTTTCCTCTTGATGAAACCCTTAACTGATGATCCAAATATTCCAGCCTTCATAAATAAGTTATCAAGAGGGTTCTATTTATGCTCCTGTGTATTATACAAAAGCAGAGAGGTAGTTGAAAAGGGAAGTTACTTTTAAAGGTTTTGTCACATTAAATATACAGAAGCTCCTGAGCATCTCCATGAAAACTGAAAAAAAAAAGAGGGGGGAGAAAGCAGAAAAATACACCAAAAAAAAATTTTAAAAATATACATAAAGGTATACAATATACCCAGATAAAACTGGTGCAAAGAGAATGGAGGCATCAAGGTTGTTCATTTGAATACTTCAGACAGTGAGTACTCACACTCTGAGGAAACAGATAGCAGTAATTTTTCAATTGGACTTTTAGTTTTGGACAGAAAGTGAGGAACAGGATGGTTCTTAAATTATTTAAGTGAGAAAAAATTCCCATACTTACAGAAACTAAGCCTTCAGTAGTGATACCTTTCCCAACCAGGGAAAGGAAAGCAAAGATCAGAGCAACCTACCAAGAACCAATGACTCAAAATGTTATTTCATAATACATGAATTCTACTGTCAGAAATCTCTGTCCCCTCAGCTCAGGAAGAACAGACTCTGCACTTGATTGAAGATACACTTGTTTTTATCTCAGAACCTGACCAGGGAGTGCCCTCTGCACCCACACAGGAGACACGGGGGGTGTGGGGGGAAGGTGGGTGAGGTGGCACCAGCATGGCCATGGTGTGCCCACTGCCCTGTCACTGTGTGCCCACCCCTCTGGTCACTGTGTGCCCACCCCTCTGGTCACTGTGTGCCCACTGCCCTGTCACTGTGTGCCCACCCCTCTGGTCACTGGGTGCCCTTTGCTGTGCTCCCTGTGTGCCCACCCCTCTGGTCACCCTGACACCTCCCCGAGCCAAGCACTCAGAACCCTCAGAACTCTCAGCACTTTGCTCCCTCCTGCGTTATTTTCTGGCTGTGGTGAGAGCAGCAGGCACATCAAAGCAGGTAACATCTCTCCTTCAGAGCAGAGTTATAAAACAAACAATTCAGAAATGGTTGTGTTCTAGGAGATTAAAAAAATCCTGGATGACAAATTAATTCCTCAAAGTGATGAACTGACATGTTTTCACTATTTCTTTGTAGTGAAGATCAGGAGGCACAAACCTGACAAGGCTTGAGCATCAGCAGCACTTATATCAGCCTGTGATATGTCTTGGCCCATTTGGATAAATGGCTGTCAGAGAAATACTCTGTTTCAGAATGCAGAAAGCCAAAATTCAGCTATCCACTCCCACTGCAGTGCCCTGAGTCCCAAATTCAATATGGAAGTGAAATAGAATCCACAGCTATTCTGAAGAGAAGGCTTTCATTACATTTGTAATGCCTCAAACATAGCACCCATTTGGGAATTCAGAGGCTTCCTTCACGGAGGTGGAATACTGAGCTGCAGTTTTCCCTGCATTACAAATAAAAAGCTGTGTTGCCCAGGGGGGAGCGGACAGAGGGATTTCACCAACATTAAATCTCCTAACTGACACTGCTGCAGCTGGATTAACACAAGGATGCATGTGGGATGCATCACTGTGTGGAACAGACTTAATGACTTCCAGACAGGAAAAACTGGGGAATAGCTGGAAAAGAGGAGTCTGGGAATGTTTCCTCCCAAACAAAGGGCAGGGCACCAGACATTCAAATAGGGAAATATTTTCTACCAACCTGATTAATGATGGCACATCTTTGTTCAGACCTGTGAGGTGAACTTCCCATGATGAAGTGGAAATCCATGAACTTCCAGTGACTTCCAGTGACAAACTGGAGATGTCCAAGTCGACTTTGCTTGATCCTTCTAAAGCCTTTGAAATATGAAAGGTCTCTTGGCCAACCCTTCTCTTCACAGTGTCTGAGCAGCCACATCCAGAAACTTCCAAAGCCACATTTGACATTTGCAGGGGAATTGTTTACGTCCATCTGCACAAAATTAAGCAACAAGGTTCAGAGCAAAGGATGAAGGTGAGGAAAAACACTAAATAATGTATATTAAAACAAGTAATAAATATGGAGAGATTGCAGAGCCTTTGACTAGAACAGAGAATGTGGCAGAAAAAGTTGTTCCTTTGCATTTACCTGTAAATTATTCACTTGTTGCTGCAAACCCATACCAAGGTCCTTTGTCATGCAGGTGCTGCAGGAGTCTTTTGTCCATCCTGGTCAAATAGAACAAGGCAATTCAAAGAAAACCTGGAAAAATTGGGGTTGCAAGGCCAATATGCAAATCTGCATCTCCTTTTCAGCATATTTTTCCCATCTTTCCCAGCCCCTGGCAATGACAGACTCCCCTACAAGAATGCCCCACGATACATCACCTTCACTGTGCAAATTAAGGAGAATTTAAGTGTGGGTGCTTAACTGTAAGCAACTGGATTTGCTATTTCTCCCTCTCTCCCTGCTTTCTCAAGGAACTGACATCCACTGTACCCCAGCTTATACAATTTCCATTTTGTTCAGTGAATTCCAGTAAATGCTGGAACTAAAAGTACAACCACGGCTACAGATTCCAGAGTAAGAGCTTGAAAGTAATGCCATAGAGAGCCACAAAACCCCCCAGTATCTCCCCACTGTGAGCAGAAATTACCACTGCCATTCCCTGTCTTCCTGCCTGGGAGGAGTTTGCAGGTACTGCCTTTATAACCAGTATGTCTGGACCTTACCCTGTGTGTTCCAGGAACCAGCAAGGAGCCATTTAGGCTCTGACTGTTCTTGTTTTTCAGTCCTCACTTTGTTTCTGGATGGATGGACAGACAGTGGCAAACAGATTTGTGCCACACTGCCTCACCACAATTCCAGCACCCAGAGCTGATTGCCTGTGCCAGGGATGGACTATTTTGTAAAGCAGGACCCTGAAAGCAAACTCTGAATCGTAGTTTGTGATGTTTGGATGGTAATGCACAAAGCCAGTCAGTGTCAACTACCCCTTGAGAATTCCAAGTGAACCACTGCATCACTTTAAGTCCCAGGCACTGGTGATAGCAACTATTCAGAGGAGAAAGAGAGTCTAAACTATATCATGCACTTAAAGTTCAGGCTCTGCTGCCTTTTGTCCTATTACCTTTAAGTGACTGAGACAGAAAAATATTAAGTTAATATGATGTGATATTTCACAACACACTAACAACCTTGTAAACCAGAATAAAGCTTGTTCCAAAGTGTTCCACACTGTCAATTTCTTTTTGTTTTTTTTTTTTTTTCCAAAGAAAATGTAAAAGAGCAAATTCACATACTGGTAATGAAACATTCAGATATGCAAGGGACAAATGCTCTGCCATGAGAAAATAATAGCTATTTTGTATTTTTAAGCCTTCAGGAGGGTTCTGTGAGATGATAACATGACACTAATAGTTATTTAGACATCTATAGGTACATGTAACCATACATATAAGCAAAAAAACGCAAGTGAATTTTTTGAGATGATGTTACCAAACTGACTTGAGAATTATTACAACAGAAATCAGTTGGTATTGTGGCTCAGTGAGTTTCTTTGAATAAAATAACCTTTAAGTTTTAAAAATATGCTTTATCTCCACCTACACAACCATGTGACCCAAACATGGAATGGAGGAGAAACTCATTTTAAAAGGGCAGAGTGTGTGTGTTTCTGCACCGGAGGATTTACACAAAGCTGAGACACTGTATCCCCACAGTAAACCCCTATTTCCAGCACACCACAAAGCTGGTGCCATTACCAGTCAGTAAACTCATTTTTTTCCTTTGAAATTAATAACAGCTATACATTCTTCAGCTTTTGGGTGGCTCTGCACATGAATAGCTGATATCCTTGGTGTCCATTCTTTAGCAAGTGACAACCAGTTATTAAAGCACTTACAAATGCTCCATGTTCCATTTTTATTTTGAGGGTATAAAAAGCTACTCAACAATGAGAGCAGTTAGGAACCTTTAATAACTAGGGATGGCATGAATGCTTCTTTTCCTTAAGATAAGAAGAGGGAAATCATAAACTATTATCTTAATTGTAAAAGTACAATAGAACAATATCTATTTAGTGGTGGGGTTTGCAGGGCTGGACTATTTTATTTCTCAGCGTAGGGCTCAGAATAATGTGCTTTATTCAGACTTATAGAAATTATTAAAAGGACACCTATCTCTCTACATTGTCTGCCCTTTACCCTACATGGAACCATCTCCTTGAGGGTGCAGCAGTGGATTGGAAAACTGAAACTCCAGCCCCCTTTCCCTGTGGAATCTCAGGGGGGAACAGGGGTGGGATGTGCTCAGCAAACCCCTCGTGCCCTCTATCACAAGAGGGAAGTGCTCGAGGGCAGTTACCCCAGCAGAGCTCAGAAGAGCTCTTATCTAACCACGAGTGCTCTTGTGATTGCAGTGGTGGCCAAAAGACACTCGTGGACCTCAAGCACAGAGTGCTCTGTACAGCTGGACCTCAGCACCTGAGCTCACACGGCCGACTTGAAAGGCTTCAGTGGCACGAGAGAAAAGATGAGCCCTTCAGTCACCTGAAGAACTGCTCTGGATGCATCTGAGTGAGAGACATCCAGCAAAAACAGCTGGAAAAAATGACTCTGAACTCAGAGTATCCTTTAGACTTTCACGCAGATCCCTGTTTGGGCTGGGTTGGGGGGGATAGGGTTAATTTTCTTCACAGTGGCTGGTGTGGGGCTGTCTTTTGGATTTGTGCTGAGCACCAGGATGGTAACAGAGATGGTTTTGTTATTGATAAGCAGGGCTTTCCCAGAGCCAAGGCCTTTCCAACCCCCACAGGGCCCCGCTGGGGAGGGGCTGGGTTTTGGGGAGGTTGGGAGGGGACACAGCCAGGTGACCCCAGCTGACCACAGGGACATTCCAGCCCAGATATCATGCTCAATATATTAAGTGAGGGAAGAAGGAGGAAGGGGGGAGGTTTGGAGTGATGGAGTTTGTCTTCCCAAGTCACCCTTACAAGGGACAGGGCCCTGCTCTCCTGGAATTGCTGAACACCTGCTGCTCATGGGAAGGGGGGAATGAATGCCTTGTTTTGTTTTACTTGTGTGCACAGCTTTTGCTACCCCTATTAAAGTGTCTTTTTCTCAACCCACGAGTCTTCTACCTTTTACCTCCCAGTCCTCTCCCGATCCCACTGGTGGGGAGCGAGGAAGGGGCTGTTTGGGCTCGGGGGCTGCTGGGGTTAAACCACAACACTGTCACACAGGCCCTGCATTGCTGCTGGTTTAAATCATCTTCTGCCCCAATTTGTGTAGGAAAAATTAAAGTTCAGTAAGCAGCACAATTGCTGGCTGTGAAGGCATCACAGTTCCCTTTGCTTTTCACTTTCCCCCACATGATTCTCACTCCGTGTCAGGCCCCTCACTTTGGGAGGCAAAATGTCCCCATGCTCAGCTTTAGGAAGAGAAGCTGTGATGGTTTCCAGAAGTCTCTTTGCACAGTGTGATTGATAAGCCAGAATAAATGATGCATTTTTAATAGGCTATTGAAACTGCTTTTACTGTGTATTTTAACTACTGGCCCTCTGTACTGGTGACCTGATAAACCAGTTTCCCCAAAATGCTCCTGGGAAGCATTTCATCCATCACTTTATTTTTATAGCAGCCTTCAGGTTAATGCACCTTGGGGCATCATACAATATTATATAAAATAAAACATCAAAGCATATAAAGTATCTTAAAAGTGCCATCTAAGATATAACATAAGACTGCTGTCTAATTCCAAAAAGGTGCTAGTTATTCTTTATATCTTAACTATAAGGGTAATGAATTTCTCTGATAAAAGCATGAAATTTAATATGACTGGGAGTCAGAAGGGGTCATCAAACTTGTATTTTCAAGGGTCTTTCTTAGTGCAAAGAAATGCTTGTCAGTGCAGAGAAACACATAGTGATGGGTACAACTGACTGGCCTTGAGAAAGGTCATGAGAATTTACAGTAGCAGTTCTCAGGAATCCTTTTGCTCCCCACAACAAAAACAATTCCAGTTTTAAACCGCACATCTCCTTGGCAAGAGGAATTAGCCAGCTCTACTGATTACAGAGCTCTAAGTTAAGAGCAATATTGTTCATGTCTTTTTGATAACTTTGTCACCACCATGTTCAGCTCCTCTAGCAGGCACGTGTTCTGTGCAAGGGATCTGCTTCTGCTCCTGCATGTCACTGCACAGCCCTGGGTTTGATTTCTGCACATCACATGTTCACTTGGAAAGAAACAACCAACCAACCAAAACACTCACACTTTTACTGTTGTTCCTGTCAGGCTGAGCAGATAGATAACATAACTCTTCCCAGAGCTAGTTGTCATTCCTCTAGAAATGACAAAGTGGGCATCCCTAGAACAGATCCTGACTGTATATATTACTGCTAGAAATAATCTTCAGTGTAATCCACACTATTAAACCCAGCAGGTCTTCTGGCTTCTGAGACATTTTGATTTGAATCCAGTGAACTAACAGAGCCCATAATCAGCTTTCTGCCTCGTATTAGTTTAAGCTGTCTGTATGTAATCTTATTGTGCTTTGCTGTGCCAGAGTCCCAGGCAGGGGCTCTCCTCCACCAGGCACAGTGCTGGGAACACATGCTGGGAGAGCTCTTGCTTCCCCAAGGGAAGGAGGGCTGCTCATACCCCTCCTCTTCATGTGTGCTATCCCCACGGACTCATTCTCATATTTGAAAAATAAGAGGTGTCTTCTACCAAGAGACTGGCAGGGATGGCTTTTTACCTCTGAGACTAACAGAAATAAAGCATGACATTTTATTTTGTGGACAGCTCATCATTTCTGTTCAGCTGAAGTCACACAGAAAAAGATGAACAGCAAAGCAGTCCAGCTGGCTCATTTTTGGGTGTCTGCTCTGCTTCCTCGGTGTAAACTGCGGGGGATCTGCACACCCTTGACCATAAGTGGTGAGGAACCTGTTAATAAGTTGAATCCACCCCTACAGAATTTCAAGTGCACAGAACACAGGCTGCAAAAACACCGCCCATTGCTTCCTGCGCTGCAAGGCACCGTGTCTGCTCACACCTCACACTGCTCCACACCCTCAGCCCTTCCCCACCCAACCTTCACCGGCACAGCAAGCGCGGGATGGGACCCTGCGAGTCAGCTGTCACAGAAAGAGGGAATCACAGTGGGATCCCTCCTAATGTCAAACTTTCTAGGTTTTTCTGTACTCTCATGGGAAGATCTTTTAGAGTGAGCTCTGCTCTTTCGGGTCTGTTATCAGTCCCACTGTGAGCTCTGAGTTCACAGGTCAGCTGCGTTCATTTCTTGCATCTGACACACTGACATTGTGCTGGATCAGAAAGTTTACCAGATTTTGTAGGCACAGAAGCCTAATAATATAGAGAGAAATAAATAAATGAAATCATGTAAAGATCCCTTTCTCAGCTTGATCTAATCCATGAACCTGCCCACATTTAAAGCCAAGCAACAGGAAAGCGTTCATATGCCCAGGAATGGTCACCAGATTTCCTAAGACAACTGAAATTTAAAAACTCCTTAAAAAGGCAACAGCACACACCACACATGGGCCTAAAAGATATTCTTAGGTCCTTGAAAAGATCAAGTCTAACTCCAGAGGGAAAGGTTTCTCCCCCAAAACTCAAATCTCTGTCTGATAGATTCCCCCTGCTTTCCACAACCCAACATATGAAAGATGCCATTTGACCAGAAGATGTGCATGTCCAAAAAAAAAAGCACATTAAAGAGATTAACTACTGATTTTGGACATCAGCTGCATAAATAATCCTTCAGAACCACAGTGCCCAAAATAAACCCCTTTTGCAATTAAAAATTAGTTAGAAATTTTGATTTAAAATAACAGATAGCATGGAAAGGGTGTTGCTTTAGTGGGGATCTCAGTTTAAACAACACTCTGAGCAACTAAACCCAGACTCTGGGTCTCAAGGGACACCAAATCCTCTGCAGTTCCCAAAGCACATCCCCAGCTGGTTTGGGAATCATGCTGTCCATGCCTCCCAGCTCTGCTCAGCTCTGACAGGGGCAGTTGTTCATTCCAAACACTGTGTGTCAGATCACCACAGTTTATTCTAAATGCTATTTAATTACATTAGAATTTCATTCCCAATCAAAAAGGATACAAAGCATAAGATTACCATGCAGCAGAACTTAGGAAAATAAATGTCTTTAGTATGAGCCCCACTTACTGTATCTTATTCTATCAAAAATATAAGAGATAATGTTATTGGGCACCAGAGAAGATCTGTGTTTTCCACTCTTTCTCTCAGACACATGCACAAAACAGGTCTAAAATTACTTCTCAGTAGCAATGATTAAAGGACTTACATTCCTTTTGCACAGATACAACAGGAGCCAAAGCAGCACTTTGGTATATTTTTCCTTGTTTTAGTCCCAAAGTCTAATCCCCAGACAATAACCACACGGCTGAAAGCTGCACTATGAAAGTACAGTTTTATGTCCCTCCTTTGAAGCAAAACATGGAAAATTAACACAGATAATACTTTGATGTCAAAGAAAAAGTGAAGATTTTTTTTCCAGTTTGCTTTTGCGGGTGCTGTCAACAAAACAGACAATAATATACTATTTAGGATTCACTAGGACTAAAAGTGACAACAAACTCTACAGAAATTGCTTGCTACACTCACTTTCTAACCATTTGTACTTTCCTCCATCCTCTAATTTAGAGCTGCTATAAAGCCTGTCATATTTGATGGGAAATGCCATGAAGCTGCAATATCAGCAGCTCACACCATGAAATGGGATGATGTCCCACTGAGGGCCCCTTTTCCTGTCAGCTTGGCTTCTTTTCCTCTTCCATTTCTGAGCTTCTTTCTCTTTGCTCTTTGTTTTCACTTCCCAAGGAAATGCAGGAGGTGATTTGGGAATGGAGCTTTCTTATAGACACACACACACATACACATATGTTTTTTATGAAAAGAGATTTTCAGACATAGCCTTTCCCTCTTCTGTTCATGAAAGAATATCTGAAGGAACATCACACAGACAACCCAAAATCCACGAGGGCAAAGGAGACACTGTAAAAGAGAAAACCCTTCCAGGTACTAACCCGTGCACCCGCAATTATCTGGATCCCAAAGCAGTCTTTGCACCAGTAGATCTGCACATGGCACTCCTGTCTGTACAGATTATACATGCAAATGGGCTGTGATTATTTCCATGCACAATTATCCCGTCTGCACCTGCAAGCACAACATTTGCATATACGAATTAAGCTGGTGTATGGGGGGTTGGTTTGTTCGGGGTTTTTAAACAGATTGCCCAGGTCTTTTTAAATTCCAGGAGAAACACCACATTTTGATAATGGCAGCAATGGCAGTTCAACACTACCATGTGTTCCCTGACTGCCTGCAGCTCCTCAGGGAACTTTACAATAGAACAACAGCAAAAAAAGTGGAGGAAAAGTGAGACCCTGAGTCAGAGCAGCTCCACCAAATGCTTAGAAGTGCGACCAAAATTTTAAACACAGGTGAAATGGAGGATTTACACCCGTGAAAAGTTGGGAAATATTCAGGATCACACCAAATACCCTTCCAATTTGTATCATAAGGCAGCTCCTGTAGCTTTGACTAGTGACCAGCACACTCCAGACACCCACTCAGACCTGCTCTTCCCAGGCCTCCCTCATACAACTGTTTCATAATAAATGGTCTTTATTTTTCAGACCACTCATTTTTGCTCATCTCTCCATTATTACAGTTATTAACGATATTAGAGAATAGACTTACTATGAGTATTTGTCAATTAATTCTAAGAGCCTAAATATAGTGCTAAAATAAATTTCAGAGCTCTTCCTTTCTCCAAGTAACTAACTGAACCCTTTCTTGTAACAGAAATAAGGATTTGCTGAAATCAGACTCATGTAGTCACGAGTTTATTATGGAAAACTTTATTTCTTACTTGCCATGTTGCTCATGGAATCGAGAAAAAACCCCTCTAGTACAATAAACAGATTATAAAACATTGCATCAGAGATTGGACTTCAGTTCATTAGACATGAAAATTCAGTCCCATTAGCTTCCTCCTTGAAGATGCTCTCTTTTTCTACACTAACCATGTTTAGCAGCAGTTTGCTTCAGCTGACCTTAATTTAATACATTTTTCACAGAAGGATTGCTTCAGGGTTGAAACATTTCTGTTGCTAACCATTGCACATGTTGTAGGACTTGGCCCTACAGATCCTACATCTTTCTGAGAACATTTGCTTCGCAAAACACCGTGTGAGTTATCATTTTTTAAAACATGTAAGATAATTGATTTGTAATTATCAACAGGGAGAAATACCATTGCTGGTGTATGCTAAGCTAATTGTAAAATTTATTGTTCCTTTCAAGTCTTAATGTATTGCCTCAAGTGATCACCACTTAGGCTCCAGCAGGCTGGAGCAAATAGAGTGACAGCAGGAAGTCAGAGACAGCATTGCCCACTCCTTGCTGGGATAACTGTTCTATTTCTGACTATTGTTCAGCACATTTATGTAACTTCCAAGGGGTTTCCCCCTGTGGGATGCAGACCAGGTACCAGTCCTCTGAAGCAGGATCATACTTTGTAACATCATTTACCTTGCTGGACATGGTGGGCCACATCACAGGATCCCAGAATGGGCTGGGCTGGAAGGGACCCACAAGGATCATCCTGTCCAACCCCTGGCCCTGCACAGACCCATCCCCAAGAGTCCCCCCCTGTGCCCCAGAGGATCATCCAACCCCTCCTGGAGCTCTGGCAGCCTTGGGGCTGT
>JAWWES010000021.1:1075899-1106641 GCA_035583135.1 Lophotriccus pileatus
TGCCCCAGGACAGGGATGTCCCTCCTGGCTGCCAGGGCACTGCTGGCTCAGGGACAACTGGCACCCACCAGCACCCCACTGTGCTTAATTAAACGTGGAGCCTGCCTAATTAATGCACAGAGGTCACTTTGCAGGCGCCCATGGGTGCCTGTGTGGGCACCCACACACAGTGTGGCCCTTGTGCAGGAACTTCTGTACCTGGAACCGCTCAAACACTGCTGAGCTATCTCCTGATCTGCATCTTTCTTCTCTGCTCTTCTCTGCTGAGTGCTCTGTGATTCTTAAGGCAACAACAACCCAAGAGCAGCAGTTTCCTCACAGCTACAAACCTGTCAGCATCACAGTTCAACCCCAGTACCTGTGTTTGTGCTAACAAAGAACAGAGATGTAAAAAACCCAGCAATTAGTTTGGCCCAGGGGTGGTACACGGAGTAGACCCCAAGGTGTACAAGTCCAATCCACAGCCGTGCTTCAGCAGCCTTTGGGGCAGCTCCCCAGGGCATGGCTCCTATCCGCTGTGTCCCTGTTTGATCAGGCAGAGTATGTCATTAAAAAGTTGAAAAATGTCCCCTGTATTTGTAGCTTCTCCATCCCTTACCCTTCCAGCCTCCATTTTTTATATCAGTCAACATGTTTAATGGCCTCTTCTTTCTATTTTAGGTTCCTGTGTGAAGAAAGGTCTCCCAGAGGATCGATTATGAGATTTTTGTTTCATTTTTCTACCCTTTTAACAAGACTTGAGCTGGAAGTCTTAGGCAACATAAATTGTTTGAGCTAGATTTGACTAAAATTGGAGAAAAAAATGCAAGCTCTAGGGTTTAGTGCCCAGAACTGCTTTTTTTTTCTTTTTGTGTTCAGAATGAATAATTTTGATGCAGACTTAAAAAACATTGTTTTTTTCACATGCAAACTAAGTCTCCAATTCACCAATAGATATGGTAGATTTCAGCCCATTTTCATGCCACATTTTTTATTCCTAAGACCCACCTGCCTTCTTCATCCCCAAAGACCACTTCTTCATATTTTCATGGATTCTCAATATGGTATTTGATGAAGAGATAGTTTTGTTTTAAAATCAAGTCTTCACAACATCCTAAAACAAACCCAGCTATGTGATTTAATTAGACTGTTATTAAGCATATATAGACTAGACTCTTGTTAGGAAATTAAAGTTTAAGAAAAGCTAAATTAATACATTATTCTTTTAAGGCATTTTTAAGTTAATAGTTTTTTTGTTGATATAAATGGTCTCTGAGGTTGCCATCACTTGCTCTCAGTATTCTCTGTATCACCAGTAGCTCAGTAATCTGTGAGTGCAGCATTGAACTCCAAGGATTCAAAGGGTGGAGTGAATTTAAAATTGCCATTGCCCTGCATTACTGAGAAGAGATTCAGACTGTTCCAAGTGCAGTATTCAGCACATGGGTAAGGTCACCACAGTCGTCTCACCATCAGACCATGGTCTTTTGTTGTTATTACTGTACAGAAAATATGCTTCATGCTGAACTTCCAGACATCTCAAAAGACAAGGCTGTACAACCACCCAAAAAGCAGAACAATCAGCACCTGGCTGAAGCTTGTTTTCCACAAATATTAAAAGGTCAAGAGAGGTGGGTTCCTCTAATTCCTCTCTTGGGAACATCCATGCCCAACCAGCGAGTGTCCATTGACTGCTGTGACTTCATGGGAAGAAAAGGGAGTGAGTTACTGGTAGTTTAGGCTCATGCTGAGTGAGATGCTTTAAACACAAATGTAGAACCGAGCTGGAATGTCCTCAGAGGGTTTCACCAGCACAGAGCTCTGCTCAGGGATAGTCTAGGCCGGTGAGATGGCCCCGTGTGGGGGTGTTTCCCACCAGCAGCACCCCAGTGCCACCCGTGAGCTCTCACAGGGCTTTCCAACAGGACAATGGCCAGTTCCCTGTGGTGAACAATCACCCACCAAGGACCAGAACACACTGGCCTTGAAGAACGATGCATAGCCATGTTTGAAATGAGAGAGAAATTCCACAGCATTTTATGCGTCTGGGCGAGCCTATTTTTCTTTCCCTGGTTTTGAACAGTGGTCACAGAGCTGTGGTGCCCTGGGAGTTCAGGGAGAGCTTCCCCTAGCCTGGTACCCAGCAAAGAGAGGCTCCCCCAGACCTGAAAATGCCTTTTTCTGCGTGAAAAATGCAGAATCCAACAACAGGAGCCGCAACAGAAAAGTGTAACACAGTTTCTGTATTTCAAAAACCTCAGTATGTGGCAAAACCAGGGATCTCACAGAGAGGTTTCCCTGGTGTTAAAATCCCAGTACACCTGCACCCGCACTGGGAGGTGATGCTGCTTCTGCTTGTTGACCTTGGCACTTGGGCTTTTTCCTGCAATTGTGCTTTAAAGGCAACTTCTTGGCTGAGCAAACCAAGCAGATGTTGGACTTTATTTTACCCTTTTTTCTTTTTCCTTCTATGAGCAAGCAACCAAAAACTGCTTGCAATAAGGCATTTAATTTACTTATCTGTAAAGGGCAAAATATACATACAGGCTCTTTTCTTCCACACTATACCCTGCTTCAGTCAATGCCTATGTTTAACTCCACAATTTAAGCAAGTTCTGTTTGGTTGTGAGTTTTGTCCATGTCATCCCCCCCTGCTGGGGAGCAGCACAGTCCAATCTCTACAGGCTGCTTGAAAATTGCATAAAACATTCTTTTTATATCCACATATAGTTTTAAATATGATCCCACCAAGCCACTAACGTCTGCATGATAAACTAGCAACTTTAGCTTCTGCTATTAATCCAACATCTAACGGCAATTTTAGCCAACACTTGGAGCTGTAAGTAATGATGCAGTTCAAAAGCAGACTCTGACGGCTTAACCTGCACTGACCCAAACATATATAAAAACTCTGGTTTCCTGTTACACTGCCTGGCTGATTCATCACAGTTACAAAGCAAAATACTTCCAAATGCCTCTGTCAGTCCTTGGGGAACGCAAAGAACACTGGAGAGTTGCTCCCACTGTTTCTTATAGCCATATGGATGAATATCTAAATCATTTGAATGGTTTTTTCAACAATCATTTGAAAAGATTCTCTTGGTGTTTGTCAATAGTATATTTTACACAGGCCCCTTTATTCATTCCCCTCTGCACACTGAAAACAAACCTCATAAATATTTTGCAAAAATACATCTGTGCTGTCTTTAAGAACCTTCAGATTTGTTTTGCAAAAGAGTTTTTCTGCGGACAAAAAAAATTAGCCCCTCCCAAAAAAAACCAAAAAAAACCCAAAACCAAAACCAAAACCAGTTGAGACAACTAATAAATTATCAGTTAGAAAATCCAGATTTGAAATACAGTCCTTCTGTTTGATTTCTCAGGCCCCAGGACTTCTCACTAGAAAGACACCTGCACATGATGCAGAGGAACACTGCAAAAGAAAATGATGCCATAGCACCTTCCTCGTGGTACCAGCCTGGGACAGGCAGGATCCCTGCCATGGAAAACCAATGGTTCTTGGCCAAGAGCCACAGAACACTCAGGTGACCTTAGAAAGGGGAGAGCAGACACAGCTCCAAAAATGCTTCATGTAATGGAAGAACAACACCCACAGCTCTCCAGAGCCCTCCCTGCTCCTGCAGGACCCCTGTCAGAGCTGCAGCTGCTCAGCACAAACCAGGGACCACTGCAGGTCTTTTCTGGCTCATGTTCCCCAGAATGCAGAGCTGAAGCACTCAGCAGCCCCTCCACTACCACCGACCCTCTTGGGGACCTGCATTTGAAGTCTTCAAATTCACAGGGGGCTTCAGCAGCTGAGATTCAGATCTGCTCCTCCTGTGGATGCCTTAGAATTCTTGGAGCTCGTGGTCTTTCCTGATTCCATTTTCTTAAGAGCAGAAGGGGCCGAGTCCCAGTGACATCAACCCTGTGCCTCTCAGAAAAGCATGTCTGTACATGCAAAACAGGTTTAGGTTGTTTTCCCATCTGTAATCCCCTATTCCTGACACTTTCAAGTGGCAAATCTGGGTGATCATGACGTGAGAACAGAGACCAGTGAAAAAGAAACTCTCCCTCATTAACAGCCCCACGACCGGCTCCATCTCTGAACGGGACAATGCAACCAACCCCAAAACCCAAGAGCTTGTCCTTTACAGGACGGGAGCAGCTCCTGTTCCTCACCTGCATTGGACCTTCACACACGAATGCTCAGCTGAACAGATGTAAAAATATTTTAGAGAGGCTTTCAAGAGAAATCTCTTATTAAAAATCCCAAACTGCAGTGTGTGGAACAATAACACTGTCTGCCTGAAAATGTCATATCCTTGTCTGAACAGCCCCAATACCTTATGTGCTCTGAATAAAGATAGAGATGTAATTGCTTTTCTTGTTACGACTCACTTGTGCATCGTAGATTTTTTAATATCCTGCGGAACACATGTATTGTGGGAAGCAAGCAGGTGACAGCAGTAAACATATGTAATGTTATTTTTCTTTATGATAGATGTGAGCAGGGAAGTCTAAATGATGCCTTAGTATTTTAATAATCAACTCTGGAATCTTAGGGGGAAAGTGTGCATTTTGCCAGGAGCAAAATCATTAGAACTTTAACTCCAGCCATTGTGGGAGATTTCATTCGGCTAATTGTAGCCATTAAGTGACAGGTTATGCAATGAAATTACTTCAGCCTCGTCTACATTGGAAAACAGGATGCTATCAGCAAAGGAGCTTTCTCAGAGAATGAATGGGGTTTAAAAACGCTCTGCATTGTTGAAAGTCTAATGGGCTTCCATAGGAGAGGAGCTGACGCCACACAGCTTTGGAAAAACTACCAGGAGACGCAGCAGAGTTCTGAAAGTGCAGCTGGCAACATCCTGGTGGTTTTATATATATTTATATATAAAGCCTAAACCACTATAAATTAAATAATTCCTAAAATTTTGGTGAAGATTTGAAGCCAGCCCACCCTACCTTGGCATCTCAAGGCCTGACAGAGTAACAAACTATGAATAAATAAAAATTTACATTCCTGTAGCACAGAGGTTGTTACTGCACAGGCATTTTGAAGATGATTTCTAACAATCTGATGAATCTCCCCACTCCCTCTTGCACATTCAAGAAAAAAAGAAATCCCTCATGTTTCCCGAAGCAATGAACTAATCTGAGCTTTTCTATGAAAAGCATACAAAGCATATTAAGGTGTTATTAATCTAATTAAAACAGCTAATCCTAATCAGTGACTTGCATTTGTAAATTATGACCTCAAAGTTTCTCCTCATTAAGCTGGAAAAGCAGAAGCAAGAGGCACACCTGTGTTGCCAGGCTTTACCAAGCCTGCCCCAAAGCAGCGGCAGGCCAGGGAGAGGGATCAACCTGCTCATTTATATGATGATGCTTCTGGCTGCTGAAATTTCCCTCAGCTGCAAATAAATTCTAATGAAAAAGAAAGCTAAAGCAAATTCTTCTGAAATCCCCAAAGCTCCAGGCTGTTACAAATGAAAAACTGTGCTGATGAGCAGAGAGAGCCTGTTTCAATTCTAACCACATCCCAAGTCCATTAAACAAACTGGTACCGAGTTATTGTCCTGGGACAGCAGGAATTCAGGAGACAAAGGAGCAGCATTCCGGGATGGAAGTCTGAGCACGGAACCTCCAAAGGCTTTTCTACACAAGGACTCAAGTGAGGGCAAACCAAATGATTTTGTTAATCCAGTATTGGTTTTCAATCCTGTTAAGTCAATCAGACAGATCTCATCTGGGGGTCCTAAAATCCTAAAATCCTGTACCTCAATCCTTATTGAGGTGATCTAAGGCACTGCAGCCCCGATGGGAGCTGCCCACTGGGTGTTCAACTTGCTCATGCACGTGGCCTTCACACCTCTGCTCAATTCCCAGCTTTCCAAGTCAAACCAGAGGCCTCCAAGGCTGGATAATGTAGGTGATATTCATTTTTTTTCAGCTGTACAGTAATACAGATAAATCCTGTGAAGTCCCTCATAAATTATTTCTTTTTTTCTCCAGTCAGGTCTTGCACCCCTGGAAAAGGGTTTTCTTCTGCAAATTTTTCTTAATCTCCTGCCATTTTTTTACATTTACAACATTTTAGTGCTCTCCGTGAACACGGAAATTTTAATAATTATATATCTGCAGATCCAACTAAGAATAAAAAAGCTTTGGGATTCTTGGAAAATTACAGTTTTTAAAATTTTTCTTTCAAGAAGGAAGATCATTTTGACAAAAGGCTTTAGATGCCAAGGACAGAATTTCTTGGTCAGAGCAAAGGCACTTAACCTGCGGAAAAAACCTGTCTTTGCAGGTGAACAGGACTTTACAGCTCAGGTTGTGTCACTTCATTTGCTGAACTTCATCAAAAAATCTGCTTTTTAGCCTCCCACATTCTACCTTACCAAACATGACACTGAAAATCACAAAAAGGAAAAACGGGGGGGGGGGGGGGGGAGACAGGGATGGACAGACAAAAAAGAAATCATTTTTAAACTGCTGCTTAAAAAAAGTAAAAGCTGTTATTTGTAATCAGATTGCTACAAAGCAATAGCAATACTGGAATCCTCAAAAATTAAGACAAATCTTGAAATCTAACACATTTTAGTTTCAAGGCTGCAAAACACCTTAAGAAAATCAAGTTTTAATATTGCATTTAAGTGCTAAGAACTTCCTTGGCAATGCCAGAGGGAACTACAATCATCCGGATTTCATTCTTGTGAACTGCAGAAAACTAATAATGGTTCTAAATAATTAGAAACTGTTATTACATTAAAATGCATGATACATACTGATTAGATCGTATTAAAATTAAAAGAATAATTTGAATTATTTACACAAAAAAACCCTCAAAGTGAGACAAATCAATGGACCATAAAGACAAAGAAAAGAATTCCTGAAATAGTAACAGCTCATTGCACAAGTAATTTTCATAAATATTAGTTATGTCTGAATTGAGCCAAATAAAGAACTTCCACTAAAATACCCATATGTGCTTACTGACATAAAGTCATTTAATGCCTTGGCTATCTTGGTTCAAAACTCATTTCTAAACTACCAGATGCAACCCAATGATTTTTCATTAAATGCAAAACATTCAGTGTATTACAAATTATCCAAGACTATGATGTGAAATGCTTTCATGACAGCAGTTTTATTTAATATTCATTGTCAGCTTCTCAGAGTATGGACTGAGAACTAATAAACTCAGAATGTGTTGGTATTATAACACACTGCACAATTTATATTTAGTGTTCTATACCAGCCGTATCAGAGGGCAGGTACACCGAATACAAAATATTAGTTACACCAAATATATTAAGATATTAAACCAGATATTGAAATATCCCTGCTGCACCCCCAGTTTAAACCTGCTTGTTGAATGTTTGAACAATATTTCTGGGGTTTTGGTGCCTCCTTCCCTTCTCTGTCAGGGCGGAGGCAAAGCCCTGGCCTGGGTTTGCTGTGCCATGGTGATGCTCAGCTGAGGGCTGTTCCAGCCTTTGGACAATTTGGTTTGCAGCCCCAGGAATGCACAAATCTGGAATGAAATTGCCAACTTTTCTCTGCAGTGTGTTTTCATGTCAAGCTGAACCTATAATAGCTGAGCTGTGCTTTGCAGGATGGATGTTGCTCACAGTCAATAATTTACATTGCTGAAGAGACCACTGGATAAAACCAGACTGAGGAACAGAAATGCTCTTTAAGAAAGAGTTTCTGCATTTCCCCCTGAACAGTGTGAGCTGCTGGAAGGGCAGAGCTCAGACCCAGCCCAAGGCATGCACGGGCTGGGTTCCCAAGGTGACGGAGAAGTCCCATCTCCTGATGCCAGCTGCCAGTCCCTCCACAGCTGTGACACCCCCGCCTCCCAGCCACCTCCAGGTAGGGATCCAGAGCTCCCAACAAGCTTTGTGCCTCCAAATGCTGCTGCAAAGTGATTCTATTAATGCCACGTTGAAGAGAGGCTGCTGGACAAATCCAAGCCCCCAGACACGAGGCAAGAACACTCATGGTGCTCACTGAAAACCCTGGGCCCCCTTTCAGCCCCTGACCCAGCGACCTGCAGGCAGCAGATGCTCCAGGAGGCCGTGCTGGGGGTGCTGGGAAGGGGCAGGCTGGAAGGGAGGCACTCACTGAACAGCTCTGCAGTCCTGGGGAAGGTGGTTGGCACTGGCCCTGCAGTGCTTAGGCACAGCAGAGGAGGGGCAGAGCCGGGAACACAGCGCAGGGCACAGGGGCTCCTCTCCTATAAGGACTCACAGTTCCCATCTCACAGTTTCTGTTATAGGAACATAATATATGCTTCTACTTATAACTTTGGCACTCCTGGAAACTGCTCGGGTTAAAAAACAAAACAAACAAGAACAACAAAAAACCAGCCAAACAAAAACCCACCAGAAAAACCCTTAACCAAACAACCCACCGTCACAACCCCCCCAGGAATAAAAACTCTCCCTTGTTCCCCTGCAAAATACAAATTGCTTTGTAACTGTGACAGCAGATTTAGATCTTGTAGAGCTGATGGTATTTATTGTAGTCAGGGACCATCTATTTTGTCCTCCATTTTCCATATAAGTGACATAAGCTGACTTACTGCCCTTGGGGCACAGATGGCTGGGACTGCTGACAATAAAATGTGTGGCAAAGGCTGGGAAGAAAGCACTCAAGATGGGTCTTGTATCAAACACGGTAGGAAAAGGTCCAGCGAAGGGAGGTGACATCATCCCCCAAATGAAGCAGTTAATTAATTCTATCACTCTCGTGTCTATGCCAGGGTTTGAGCTAAAGGAATGATACATGATGTACTGGTACGAGCATTTGTTCTGTCAAAAGAGTTTCCAGATGTGAAGGGGTGGGAGCAGCCAGTGTGCCCTGGATGTACAAACAGCGACAGGAACACCAGCTCTAGAGGTTCACAGAGCCCAGGCAAACACAGCCAGCAAAGCCCCAAGTGCAAAGGAAGGCTGAGCAGCCCAGAGCAGAGCCAGCCTGGCATCTGGGCAGGCCACGGCTCAGCAAGAGGACATTCTTTATGCTGACACATTCACACCTTTAACAGGCACTGGAGCAGAGGGAAGGAGGGACATCTGCTGCCTCAAACAAGTCCAGCTCCTGTGGAACAAAGGTGACCCAGAGTCAGCTTCAGAAGCACTCGCTGATCACTTGAGTAACTTGGCAAGGTCTCCCTGCCACTTGTCCTCCTCTGCTGAATTGCTCACTGAAATAGTGCCTTCCTGCTTTCTCTCCTCTCCTCAGTGTAGTACATTCTGCAGGAGAAACCCAAAAACACAGGGCTTAAATCAGAATTCACGTGTAAGAGCTGCATTTCAAGAAGAGACAGGTCATTCCCAGTGCAGACAGGCTGCCATTACAGGAAAGCTTGGATAGTTTTTCACCTTCAGGTCGCGTTTTCGTCCGACAGAGCCGAGGCTGAGAGCCTCTCCCACTGCACAAAATATATAGAATTGGCCATAAGTCTTTAAAGCCCTGATGTATTCCAGTCCATTAGTTTTTACAGTTCAATTTATGTTGTATTACGAGGAGATGTGCTGAACTGCCTGAAAGCACAGATTTGCCAAACTATCCAAAAATAATCTGGAAAGCGAGGCAGTCAGGATACCAGCCAAATCATAAGCAGTATGGCCATTTTGCCACCAGTTCAGCTGGTAATAAATTTTTTAAAGCACTGTTAAATGTATCTAGATGAATTTGACTTTAAATCACACTTTCTGCTGTACATTTAAAGAACTATGGATGAAAAATTAATCATACCCACAGACAACTCATACAGGTTCAGGTACCCTGTGAATAATGGCAACACAGACATCTTCCCCTCCTTTAGCTTTACCCAACACTCAATTAACCAAGCTATTACACTGCCACACAGTAATTAAAATGATCACACAGCTTCTAGGTGAATTCTGCTACATGGAAGAGAGAGCTGGCAAAGACAGACTTCTCAAGGAAGTAGAGCTGGTGAGAGAAGACACAGCATCATTACCATCACAATACATCTTCCTACCATACAGGAGTGAAGAACCATTAAATTAAGCTTATCTTCTGCAAGTCAAACACAGGTTGGGACTTTATATTTGGTTACTCTAAAATTTACATGACAATTAAAGTATTACCCCAGTGCAAAGTCATCACACAAGCAGCAGAGAGCCCGTCTAATGGCAGGTATGGAAGATGTGAATTATTCCTGCTTTCTCTTCCGTGCAGTATCTGATGGATAATTGGAGGCTCCAGGGCCATCACAGTGCTGCTTTTCAATTCATACACATCCCTGAAGAGACCCTCCCCGAGTCACTTCCCTAACTGACATCTGTCAGTTCTTCCAAAGAGCACAGCTCTCCAAAATCCCTCTTGGAAACAGGGCAAAGTAAAAACAGTGTCAGGAAGGTTCACCAAATGCTGGGCTGGCTAAGGGAGCACACAGCCTTCTGCAGGGCCTCCCTCAGCCAGGGACACAGCTGTTCACTGCCACTAAAAACAGGCTGGGAGCAAGTTTGTGCAAACTAACCCCAGTAAATCAAAAGTGGAGAGAACCTGCTCTCAGAGATGTGTTTGAAAACGTGCTCTGGAAGAATACTGAATACAACCCCCATCCCCCCCCAGATTTTTATTTGAAGATGATTGTATATGAAATACCTCCTCTTGGCCAGCATTATTTATGCCATTTTATAAGTAGTTTCAGCAATCTCGCTGCAGCGAGATGCTCAAATTCATTCAAATTTAGGCTCTTCAGGTCAAGAAAATGGACTTTTAACAAGTGGCAAATTAAAATGTCAAGAGCAATCATCCAGACACTTGTTTACAAGACTATTGTTTTGTTTTACAGGTCCAAGGTTTGTCTTTCTCAGCAATTGCAGCACTAACATTTTCTCCATAAAAGAAAGGTACCAGATCACATCAACAAGTTTCTGACACGTCGACTTAAAATGCAAAATTCTGAGGTTAGGACAGAGTCCCTCACTATTCTCAAATCCTTCACACTCAATTACAATAAAGCAAAATGCTCTAAGCAGAGTGATAGCCATCTGCATTTTTAAAAAGTGTATCTAATTGTCTCTCACAGAGGGAAGAAGGGGAGATGACCTTCAAATCGTGCTGTTTATAGCTTCCTTTTCGCTGAGCTCTTCAACTGCATCCCAGGCCTTTGCTTGGCAGATTCATTTCCCCTGCAAAAAGTAGGGAGCACCAGAAGAACAAATCCCAATTCACAAGCACAAGATGAACACAGATTTCAGAGAATCCTGAAGAAAATTAGGGCAATAACATGTCCTATGTAATATTTTACAGTAATTCACAGCCTGTCAGAAGACCATATGCAGGCTCTGCTCATGTAGAGATCAATTTGCCCGTCTCTGGAATCCTTTGAAGCGGCACCTCCTTCCTTTCACGTGCCAGCAGTGGGTGAGAGTGAGAAATTTCTGGATGGACTCACCCTGAAGCCTGTTTGGATCAAAGGAAACAATGCCAGCTGGGCTACACCAAGCCCTGGATCCAGAGCCTCGTGCCCTTTGTTCCTAAGGCAGCAAATTAGTGCAAAAGGATGAGAAATTATAAATATCCTACTTTGGGGAGCCTAAGTATGTTAATGGCTAATGATTATATAAGCCAAGCTTTATGCTACAGGGAAAAAAAAACTCCTCTGTTCTGTCTCAGCTCGTATTGCCACGTGAACTAAAGAGAGATCAGCATCACTTCAGTGTGATGGTGCCAGGAGTTAAACAGGTAACAACCTTTACTGACAGACTTGATTTCCCATCTATGCAGAGCTGACACCACTAGAAAGTCTTCTTTCAACAGGGACTTTGGCTTGTGCTGCTCATGTGCATAAGAAATTACTGTACCCTCATTTTAGAGGAGGCAAAGCAAAGCAATGCACTTTGCAGTCGGCTCTGTTAGAGGGAATGTTTATGGCGCTGTCTTAAAAACATACAAGGGAGTCTGAAACTTTCATTAAGATCTCACTCCAGGGTAATCCAGCCCTAGCAAGCAATCAATCTCTTTACTTTTAAACTGACAGGCAAAAAGACCCCATGATTTCACTGTTGCTATCTGCCTTAGTAGGACTGAGGAGCTGTGATGAGGGTGGTAAACTTCCAGTGCAGTTTTTTGTCCCTCCCTGCTGTTTGAATAATGCTCAGCATTCACACAGAGATGGCTGGTTTGTACTGCTCTGCTTCGTTTATTTCAAACCCATACATCCAAATCCTAAAAGGGATGAGGCAGTGACACAGCATGAAGGGTCTGGCTAAATATTTTCATATGACTGAGGCCCATATTCTTGCCTGTGTTCTACTGTTTCTTCAGAAAAGAAAACACAAAAAATCCTTTGAGGCTTTTGATGAATATATTCTATTTCTTATTCTATGAACTTTTCAAAGTTTACTCCACACTGGTGTTTTATTTGTATTTTATAGTGCCCTCCCTGAGCAAGTTACCACCTGTAACAGTGACTAGGAACACACTTCGAGAAGAATTTAAGCTCTCAAATGATACTTTCGCACACCTCTGTTTTTCACTCAGGGATTTTAAAACATTTAAAATATTAACTAAGCTTTACAACATGTTTAACTAATTCAGGAGGTAGAAAAAAATTGAGACAGGGAAGTCAAACAAGCCCATAGGAGAGTAAAATTCAAGTCTCAAAGCCCTTACATTAGTCACACAATCCCAAACACACCATGGAACATTTAAAGGAACATTTAGTCCTGTGGAAGACAATTCAGGGATTCACACAAAATAAACCACAAAACATCCTCTCTGTCAATTCTTTCTTGAAGCCTCTCTAATTAGCAGGTCAGCAACATAATAAACCACAATGGCTCCCTCAGTATCCATCCAGGCAGTCTGAGAGCACACTGGGAGGTTTTTTCTTTCAAACAGAACTGTGATTATGTTCTAATTCCAGGTACTAATATTTATTTCAGATTTAGTTGCGGAAAGTAGGTCTTGAGCTGGCATATAATTTTCCAAGAGAATCACAAGGTTGTATTATCAGGTTTGTAAATTGTCACTGACTTCACTTCAACAGCAGTGATGTTACAGTCCGTAATGAGCAGGGCAAATTACAGCTGCTCTCACATTTGACACACATGCCCTTTCATGCCAGGCTCCCTGAGGCAAACACACCTTCCTGAGGGAGATGAACTGCTGAACCAAAAGCGCGAGGATGCAAAAGGGCCAAGGGCCTCACCTACCTCTGAAGGCAGAGGGGGTTGAGACAGCCAGGACCTTGCAAGATTGAGCCCAAAAGCTTTATGAAGACAAGATTTCAGGAAAGAAATATTTCCAGCTCTCAGACTTCTTGAGAAATGGCTTTGTGTTACTTACACGGTGAAGACCCTGGGGGAGCCGGAACGTGTGCTGTTACAGCGCCTGCCGAGGGCGTCGGAATGGCATCAATTAAGAGGAGACTTGGCAGGACGTCACCTGTTAATTTTATGCCATTTACATCCATCCTCTCAGCAGTGCCAACTGTCAGCATTGGAACTGCTTAAGTTCTCTTCTTCTCCTTCTGTCTCTGCAGTGCAGGGTTGCAAAAGCTTCAGTTGCAAAAGGAAGGCTCGGCAACTACTCCAGACTTCACTGGGGCTTCTCCTGTGCCAGAAGATGGCCCTGGCACCACTGCTATTACCTCTCAGGAGCACACCATTATTCCCAGTACATCTGTTATTGCCAGGGCTACTGTGTGCTTGTACACTGGTTTTTCTCCCTTCTCTGTACCTCATGGCCCTCCACAGCTATCCCCCTCTACATCTTTGCCTCTGCCCTCACATTAGTGGAACTGCTAAAAACATGGTAAAAACCACAACATTGCAGACCAGGGCAAAAAAAAAAGGGGATACACATAATTTCAATGAATCAAACTCCTTAAGGAGATCAGGACAACATCATTTGTCCTCATTTGCATTTTCCATCCATTTCTGGCCGCTTTGAGAAAAGCTGCCTCAGGTATATCTGTGGATAGAACTAAATTACAACCATAAATACAATAAAAACCTGGGAAAATGTTTCTATGACAGTCATGGTCTGTCTAATGTTGGACCAAACCACCATATAATGCTGCAAATCATTACTGGCATTCACCAGTCTGAAAAAGTATTCCATGGATGGTTCTCCAACCTCCCTTGGTCCCACCCTGCAAAGAGGTGCCACCACCCCAGGCACACAGTCAGGATGATCAACTCTGACCAACAGGCCAGAGTTTCCACTGGTTTAAAAAGGTTCAGAACACCCTTTCACTAATGTGATAGCTCAGTTTTTCTGTAACAGCTAAACAGATAAACTAGAGATACAAATACATGTGAGTTTAAAACTCCACAAAAATACGTCTGTATTTCCTCTTTTACCACTGTTATTTCTCAGGAGAGTTCATTATTTATTTCTGGAGTATTTCTAGTTCTTTCCCTTTTTCCATCTTTTCCTTCCCATCTCTCTATAATTTCTGTTTTTCCTCTTCCTCATTCCATAAGGTTCTCTTTCTTTTCTTTGCCCTGTTCTCCACCCCTAATTTTTTCTTCAAATGCTCCTTAAGTGTCTCTCATCCTTCCTACAACCACAGTGCACTCAATTGTTCCTCCTTCCCCTTCAGGCACCAGAAATTCAATGATAGCACCAGACACTCTCAAACCATTTATGCAAACATTACATTTCCTATTTTCACCCCAAATTTCTCATTGTTTTCCTCTTTTTCTTCTTCACCCAAAAAGTCACTCACCTCCCTGTTCCTGTCAACACCTCTATCCCTTCCCTTTTCTCCACTCAGACAAATTAACTTGTAGTAGACCAAAGCTCTTCAACTGTTTGGATTTTGGGACAGGCAAGATGGAATTTGAAGGGATCAGTTTGCTGTTGTGCCAGTCATGTCTTCAACCTGGTCAGGCTTCACCCAATTCACACACACAGACCCCAAGTAAAATTTAGGAAACCTGTTTCTGTTTCAGAATTTGCAGTGTGTTAGGGCTCTGTTTACAGTGAGGTGGCTCAGAGTCTAAACCCACTTCTTGGTAAATAAAAGACAAACTGAGTCCTTTTGATGCCACTGAATCCTTCTGATGGCACTGAAGGTATTTGTCCATTATTGCTGAGCGTTCATTTAAGCCACAGACTGAAATATTGGCTGGAAACAGCCCAGTTGCTTAAACACAGGTATTGATTAAATTCTTGCTCTTCTAACGTGGGAAATAAAATGGGTGCTGCTGCTCATAGGGTAGGAAGATTAAAATAGCCTTCTCTTGGGCTTAGAGTATCTGGAAGGATCTGCTGGACATCGCTGTGAGCAGTTCTGAAAGGCTGTTACAGAGGAAGAGGAGATAATGGAGTTCACATCAGAGAAGTTTTTGTGTTGACCTTGTACCAAAAAATTGTCCTGTAAGACAGAGGGTTTAATAGCTTGCATTGAAAAAAGGGTAAAAATATCCCAGGCTCAGTCTTAAAATATTCAATATTCACAGTATTTTTGCTTACACACGGGATTCCTGTTACAGTTCCTGTTTCTATAAAGGCAAACTACATGTTAAGGTGTAGAGGGCTAAATTTTATACAGTTCTGTTTCATACAGACAACGTGTTTGAAAAGCTGTCAAAATGCATCAATAACTTACCATTACCTGCCCTGCAGGAAGTATCAAGGTACTCAGGGAAGCCAGCATCTTAATATACAATAACTTTCAGGTGAGTTAAGGGGGAAAATGGCTATTAGGAGACCATATTTATAGCACAAACCCTTAATAATTCAACAGAAAGCTTCAGCACAAACCAGAATTTAACCTGCAGTTTGTAGGACCGAAGACCCATCACTTAAAAATTCATCCAGCTCAGTCTTACCAACTAACCATCTTTTATCATCCATTCTGGCAAACACATCTCCCCCAAACATAAGAACTCCAAGCTAGACACATCCTTATTTATATTTAGGGAACCATCTCACACCAGGATTTACTTTTAGGGTCAATAAAACCCTAGTGTTAATCCAATTTCACAGATGCAGCCAAGCAATTTATTACTCTGGGGAAAAATATTTTTTCAGCCTAATGATGAACTAAATAAGCAGCAACCTCAACTGCCCAGGATCCAAAATGTTTAGCCATAGTAGCTAATTAGTGATATTTACTTGCAACATCACAAGAGTATATGATGAGGTTGTTACAGCTTATTAGATGGGCTTTTTTTATAAGTAAAAGTCATCAAGTATCAGAATAGTCTCCACATTTTCATGACTTTGACCACCAAAAGATGCACATGTGAAGTAGTAAATGAACTTCAAGACTTTCATGCATCACCATCACAGAATGCAATAATTCTTGTAAAGAATAAGGTAAAAAATCAGTATTCTTTGGCATAAATAAGCCTTCCAGATTTTGCTGACAGGGAGTTTCCACCATCCTCCTCCCAAGTATATTTGCACTCTTCCATGCCTGGTTTGTGCTCCCTCAGTCCCTGTTAACACAGCAGCTCCCTCAGAAAGTAAATAAATGGCATCACTCAGAATGGTGTGTTCAGGTAATTTTGTAAGGTCATCACAGAAGTTTCCTGGCACTGCAGGTCAGTAACAGTGAACAAGAAGTAAAATTAACCTTCAGGGAACTTCTCTTGTGTAAAGCCAACAGACTGTGTGTTTTGTTAACGAAGAGCTTCCTAAGCAGGGTGACTGAAGACACAGCTACTCCTATTTTTTCCCATCAATCCTTTAAACAATGTTTACCCCAATTTATCCCTATGATATAGAATCAAAATTCTCAATTGCAGTCTGAAGACAAAGGAAAGGAAGATACTGCTGCTGTGTTTACCACTGGCATACAGAAGAGTGTCTCAAAACCTAAGTGAAAATATTCTGTTTTCCACTACAGACAAGAATTCCTGCAAGGAAAAAAGTGACCCAGTGTCTGTGTTCAGACTAAGAGTTCAATATTCTGTTGGAATATATCACACAGACGTCCAGACAGAAAGACCTGCATTGCAAGAGGCTGAAATGCGAACCAGGCATTTCTGTGCCTCAGTACCCACGAGCACACCGGGACACAAAGGTTCCACCGGCATTTTCAGTCCTTGGGTGTCTCCTGCAGCTCCTGCAGAGCTTTCTACTGACAGGAGGAATTCGTTATGTAAAGTACTTTTTTGGGGTGGGAGGGAGATAGCATATCAGTAACCTCATGAAGAAGCCTGCAATGTTTCTGAGCAAGGCAGAATGTCTCAGAGCTCCAGCTCATCTTGATTCCTCAGTAAAAACCATCAGTCGTCAGCCAGTAGAGTTTGATAAACGTATGACTCCCCGAGATTTCATTACCACCCAAAATTCCGGTCCCCTCCGCTGATGAATCATGCCTGACAATTTATAGATACATTTACAGCAAGTTTGTTCTCCCATTTTTTATGCCAAATGTATTTTGTCTCTTATCAAAGAGCAGCTGAACTCCCCACCCGATTTGCCTCCCCTGCCAAGCCCTTTGTTACGCAGACACTCCCCTGGGACCTGAGGCTCCCTGGGACCCTGGAAGAGACAAACGGTGAACAGGTCATGTTGTGGGCTGAGCTTTGATGCTGCTTCAGATGAGCTGATCACCCTTAAAGAATATTTTTGCCAGATTAACTTCCCATAATATTTGTGGGCCACTGCAGCGTTCCTTGTGCAATACACCTGGACCTGACACTTCACCAACAGGAGCTGCCTGGGGGATCCCAGACCTCCCTGATCCCCTGTCTGTGCTCTTGGAATGCAAACACTGGCTGCTTTTAGTTTAATGCCGCTTTTAACAAGCATTAAAATGCAGAAATGCAACATCACCTAGAGATACATCATGCTGTCCTCTTCTATTTAAGTGAGCAAAAGGCTACTAAGGATTCCATTACGAGGATTTAAGCCAGGGAAACATCATTCTTCCTTAAAAGTTGAGCTCTTGGGCTATATAGTCTGTGTCTGACCTTGTAAACATACATTTTGTGCTTGCCAGTATCAGCCCCAAGTTTTGTCCCTGTGAATAACTGCACAGTTGATTCATAACCCTGAGCCAGCTCATTAAACTGGCCCAAAGCTAAACATTTGTGATAGGCTAATCAAACATCTCTAAATTACACCTGACACTAATTGGGGGTGTAAATCTGGAGCACCAAACCTGGCAGCCAGGTCTGACACTCAATTTTCTTCTGACATAACCCTTCTTGGGGGGTGGGTGGGGATTCCTCCCTTGGGTGGGGATGCCCTCCAAGGACTATC
Organism: Lophotriccus pileatus; assembly: GCA_035583135.1. Lineage (NCBI taxonomy): Eukaryota > Metazoa > Chordata > Aves > Passeriformes > Tyrannidae > Lophotriccus > Lophotriccus pileatus. Next base: position 1,094,104 of record JAWWES010000021.1, read on the forward strand.
CTTGAGGGTGAGAGCAGAGATCTCCCCACAAGTGTTGGCCTGGGTGAGTTACATCAGCTCTCTACTTAATAATTATTTCTTTTTGCCAGCTTTAATGCAATTGTTTCAATAATTGCTTCAATATGGTGCATCATCATATCTTATACTATACTACTAATAGTTTTAGCTTTCATATTGTGGAGTAAATAATTCTGATTAAGGTCTTTTGTCTGATCATTTGTAATAAGAAATTATTTCATTCTATAGAAATATTCTCATTTTGCCAGTCATCAAAACCTGCAGGACAAAAGTGGCTCAATCACAGTTCTATAATTCCTTAAATTTAAATCTTTGACATAATCCAAGGCTAAAATTGGACGCAGCTGCACCCGGACTCCTCTCTGAGAAGAGTTTAGAAAGCAAGAGAGTCCTTTCTGCACCTCATGACTCAAGAGCAGGGCTTTTTAATAAACTTTGTCTGAGCCTTGCACTCTCCCCGTGTGGAGACCCAGATTCCCCCCAGCAGCTCTGGCACAAACAAACAGAGTAAAACAAGCAATTACTGCTTTCACACCAAACCTGATTCCACCAGGAAACAGAAGAATTTTGCTCTGAATATTTGATTCCCTCACTCTGTTTAGAGTGCATTATAAGTGCTTATATTTTTAGCATCAACATGTTTCTATTAAATATCTGTTTTCTGCTCTAAGCTTTTATGTGTTTTATTTGTTTTGTGGTTTTGTTTTTTATTCTTCAGAGATGCTGGTGCCTGGTTTTAGAGAGCTGAGCTGGCTGGGCTCAGTAACTATATCCACCATTCTTTCCCTTTAATTTGTTTTCCCAACAAAACTCAAAAAATTTGCCTTTTTATTTTAAACATAAATTTAAAACCAGGATAAGTAAGTAAACATTCAGTAAATAAAAATACATTCTTTTTTAAGATCAGGATTTATTCAGTCTTCCAGCAGATATTAACTGTATCTGTCAGGTGACTTTTTTTAGTTACTAGTATGTGTAGAGAAGAGTTTAATTAATATCTAAAATTATGAAAATTAATACATTTTAGGATTCAATTCACAGAGAAGAATGGAGTGGTTACAGAAGCTTGTGGAAGGTTCCAGCTGTGACACAGCAATATTGACTTACAAAGGAATATGTTGGGAGAATAAAGAAACATTTCCTTGGGTTCACACTCAAATCACCCCAGCTTTGGGAAAGCCCTTAGGGATTGATCTGCAGCACTGAATTAATGACTCTGCCAACCCTCCCTGGAGGCACCAGGGCGCTCTGTGACCATCAGGGGCTGCTCCAAGAGCTGCAGGAGCACCTTTGCTTTGGATTTTCAGGGGGTGAACGTGTGAAGTGCACGTTCCCAGTGCAGGACAGTGCTCAGCTGCCCTGCCCTTCACTGTCCTGGCTCCAGAGTACCCATCCTGCTGGCCTTGGATCACCAGAGTGGGGCCAAGACACTGCTGGTTTTCATCCCTATTTTCACAAAAATAGGTGGGAAAACGCAGTGACCCGGCAGTCAAAAACCTACAAGTCACCATCTTAGCACTGCCAAAGTTAAAAAGAAGATAATGAACTATTGGAAGAGCACTGGAAAAAAATCAAGTATCAAGAAGAAAGCAAATTAAGTTAAAAGTAAATACTATTAAATTAATAATGATGAGAAAAACTGAACAACATCTCCACTGCTATTATTAATAGATGGAGTAATGAGTAATGTTCTCAGAAGATGAGAGAATCTCAGGTCATAAACTAGGGGCACTAGTAGGTATTTATCCTTTCTAGGTATTTAGCAATGCTGAGCCCCTGGAACTTCCCCCATCTGTGGAAAAACACAGCAAAGGCAATGTTTACCTCAAATTCTGAAATAAAGCTTTTAAGAGATCCTATTCCCTGATACACATCTCCTGATAGGGAAGACAGCAGAAAGAAAAAACCCAGAGGGAAAAAAAAAAGAAACCAGCTAAAACGTACCCAGAGCTGATAGCAAGAAGAAACTAAAGCTGAACAAACTCTTCTTCCCAGTGCTCTGATGTTCCTGCAGGAAAAGGATGAGCCCTATTAAACCAGAACATCAGCATCAAAGAGAACGAGCAGAGGTTATAAGAGGCACACAGAAGAAAGCAATGTATCTGCAAAGGATTCCTGCCAAGGAGGTGCCAGCTGGCTCCACTGCACTTACTGTGCCATGGGTTCATGGAATATGGAATGTTTTGCAAAGAATGATGATGTAATTAGATGGCTCTATCACGAGATGCTTTTTATGACAACACCGCAAATTAGAAACGTCACATTCCTGCAGCTGGGAGAGGGAGAAAGACAGAGCTTCATGGAAAGATGGAGTGCTGCCATTTTCATTCAGAGCCCATAAAACGGCACTTCTTCCCTCTTCAGTTCTTGTTTTTACTCTTAGATAAACAAGGTAAACTGTGTGGAGCATCTGCCTCATCCTGTATTCCTTCTGCAGCCAAGGCTCCCTTCAGCTTCTGTAAATCCTTGACCCTTGTGGGCAAACACACAACCAGTGTCAAGTGCAGAACTGCAGCTACCTGACAGTCCTGCCCAGATCATCAAATAGATATTAACCAAAGAAAGGAAAAAAACCCAAATAAACAACAAAAATCACGACAATTTAGGCTCGTGGTCAAAATGAGCAATACAATTGATAGGTTAAAAAAAAAAAAAACCAAAACAAAACAAAACTAAATTCAAAATAGTTTTCCTGCTGTGGTTACTTTAACATGTTATTTTCCATACAGCACACACACAACCAGAACAACCCCCTGGCTAATTAAGGTGTTGTGTTTCCTCTGTCTGACTAATGAGTATCTGATCTGCACGTATTTTGGAGGTGTGCACTGGGGGAAACACCAGCTCACTCCTGTGCCTGCAGATCGGGCTGTGCTGGCTTGGGATTGCCTCAAGGGGGTCAGACAAAATTCCTGTGTTCAGCTCTCAGAGCCAGGGCAACAGGAACAGATGAGGGTAGTCCTTGCTGCTTCCTACTTTTAGAAAGCAAGAATATTCTCTAAAATGAGCTGAAGAATGAGAAGAATGAGTGTCTGAAAATGTCAGTCCCAGAAGAACTGCAAAGCTAAAAAATTGATTTAAGCCACAGTGCAAAAGATTCAAACAACCAAAAATCCCCATCCTGTTTTCCTTGTCCTGCTGGTCTGAAAAAAGAGTGAACAAGGCATGAGGAAATGATGGGTTTGAGGACCAAGAGTGTCTCCAGGTTGAACATGGCTCTGCTCAGCTGTGCCCAAGTGTCACCTGCCCTTGGAGCATCAGTATGAGTGGAGAACTCTCCTTCCTAGGGACAGAAAACCTTAACTCAGGGCTACACATCCCCCTGCACAGACCAACAAAAGGTCCTCTTTGCCCTGACACTTGACAACCTCCTTGGCTATACAAGCAAGTTTACAGTGCAAACCCCCAGTCATTAACATCTCTCTCTCTGATTCTAGCACCCTTAAGCCCACTGCTAGCTGGTTGAGCACATCACTGCCCAGCAGAACTTGTATAGCCAGCTAAAAGGACCATAAAATACCCTACTGCTGGTAAATCACAGCTCTACCCAGGGGTCCCTAACATTTATATTTTTCCTGTCTGCAATGTTTGCAGTATGGACCAGACTAAGAGAGGGCAAGTATTCACAAGCCCACTGTTTTCACAGCTGCAGCCAGATAATCAAAAATAACTGGGAAACTACAGGTGCAAAATGAACAGGCCTCTGTGCAGTGTGAGAGCAATCCATATTCTTTGCAAGGAGTTTTGGCTTGTTTTGAAGTACAGGTCCCAGTCTCACTGCTCAGGGGCTGGGTAGTACTCCTAATGTTTGCATAGGATGTTTTCAGCCGTATCAGCAGCATCCTTCTCTTAAAAAGGCTGAGGCTACACTTCCCTGCTGACAGTGAGGAGCACATCCATCCCAAGGGGGTTCATGTTTCTCCCTGGCTGCACAGGATGCTGTTCTGGACTCTCCTGCTCACCTGCAACTGCTCAACCCTCTGCTAATGGCCACAAATAACAAGTCCTCAAGTGTGACCATCCTGTGCATTCAGCAGAAAAACCCTAAGAAAAGGGAGCAGATCCTGAGAACAAAGAACGGGCTCCAGGCTGTGCTGTGGGCTCCAGACACCCCAGGCTGAAGGATTTCTCCTGGAAATATCCTCTTCCCTCACACATGCTGCCTTTGAGACTTTCAGAAGCTGTAGAGAGTAGGAACAGCCCTTGGGGCAGAGGGAAGGGATCAGGACATCCAGGAAGGGGCACAAGGCAAGAGCAGTTCCTTTTTTCCGAGCATGAGCTCTGCTTTGCTCAGCCCCTCCACTGGGCAGTGTGAAGGGATGGACTGCATTTAAAACACAGGGGTATTTTGCTCCCTGATGCACAGCCTTTGAATTCACCACCACCACTTCCTCTCTGGTTTTTTTGGAAATGCAATCCCACCCAGGCAGTTTGGAGGTCTCAGCACAAGTGTGTGTCTGTCTGTACTCAAGCCAATGCACTCAGTCCCACAGCACACCACAGTCCCAGCCAGCACAGAGAGTCTTGAACAACACAAGGAACAGGGAACAGCCTCCTAACACGGCTTTGAAACATAACTTTCACCTTTTATACTGCAGTGTAACACTTTGGGAAATCTGCCTGCACAGAACTTGATGGCCTCACTGCACCATCTCCAAAACCCATGGAAGAGTTGAACAGGTCACCCATGTCCAGAGCAGGGACAAGGGAAGGTCAGTGTATCCTGATGACCAGAGAGATGCCCACACAAGGCAGCACTCTTAAATTAGAGAGCAGAACGTGTCTGGGGAAGCCTGAGGCCTTTTTAGTCACCTTGAAATATATTCCATAACAAGTGAGTGGTAAATCTCAGGGTTCCAGGGGTGGGAAAGGTGAATGATTGTTCATAAGCTGTTCGGGGTGTTTGAACAGGTACTTAAGCACTGAATTGTGAAAAGAATTATGTCTGGAGACTTCAGCTCCCATGTACATGGACTGCTGCCATGGCCAGAAGGTGTCATATTTATTGAGCACTTGCAGTCAGTCCAAAATGCCCTGGGTATGTCAACACCAATCCATCTTCCCCTGTGGTGTGCACAGGCCCAGGCTTTGACAAACCCAGGCTGGCTCCAGCCAGATGCAATTTGATGGCCAAAAGTCCCAGCCCTGTGTGATGGGTCTCATTTCTCTCCAGACCAGGACTGCAGGCAGAGAAAAAGAAACAGGTCAAGACAGTCAGACAGTCAGACAGTCAGGCAGTCAGGCAGTCAGACAGAGAGACAGACAGACAGACAGACAGACAGTCAGACAGACAGACAGAGAGACAGATAGACAGATAGACAGACAGAGGCAGCCCTGGCTTCTGCACTGGGCTTGAGTCCAGCAGAACCACCACAACGACAGCTCTCCCTGCAGCCAGCTCGGGCCAGGAGATGATTGCAAGCACATGGGATCAGGGTTTGGGGACCTGAATAAAACACAGGAACCACAATTCTGTGTAACAAACCTGCCAACTGCAAGTGTCTGCACGTGAGGGCACCCTCCAGAGAGGCTGCTCTAATGTGCTGTGTTGTGTTGCTGCCTGGTTCAGCTCTCCCTTCTTTCCAAAGCCACAAAAATCCTTCTCTCGCTCTCCTTTTAGTTTCCTCAGTTCCCCCCACAACATCTGTCACAGGTTCATTCCAGCTGTTACCATTTCTTCCTGGAAGGATCAGCAGGTCCATCCACAAACTTGTCTCCTGAAAAGAGAAACTTTCTTTTCTATTTTCTGGTACTAAACACATTTTTCCACTTTGTCTGGGGACTCCCAGGGAGGCATTACTCATACAGATACAAAATATTCCCAAATGCAGCTGAAGTCAGTGGGGCAGCAGCAAAGTGTCCCTCAGCAGATTTCCATGGCAGCAGTGTCAAATGTACACCACACCTGCCTGGCCTGCTAATAACCATTTAACTCCACACCCTGCTCGGTTTCCTCGGGATTTTGCCATTGTTTTCCCCCCTGTTTTTCAGATTCTCCCTGCTGTGTTTTGAGGAGATCACTGAACTGCAGCAGCACCTTCCCTCCAGGCTCAGGACCCCCCAGGGCACCCACAGAGCTGCTCCAGCTCCTCCACAGCAACACACAGGCTGCACTGGGGCTTTGAGGATCTCACAAACAAACCCCAGTGGCCTCTGGAGCTCCAGGTGGATGCTAAGAGCAGCTTGGTGCCTAAAAGCAAGGTGGATTCCTTTGGCAATGGATTTTCCCCTCGGGTTTGTGTTGGGCTAACCAAGAGCAAGCTGCTTCCTCCTCTCTGCCACAGTCTCCAGACTGATCTGTCCTCAAATCTGTAGCACAGACAGACATTTTTAATTTGCTGAATAAGAAGCAGGAATTAAGTTCACGAGACGTTAACATGGCACAGACAAACCCACTCTCCCAAGTTAAGAGGTGTAAGGTGGTGCCCTGCGGTCTACAAACTTTTCTCTCACTTCAGGTTTTCAAGTGTTGGGGATTTTTAGGTCTGTCTTAAAAGAAATCAAGGCATTTGGCTCCACCTTTAGTGAATACAAAAGGAAAGGAACAGGTAAAAGGGCAAAAGAACCATAGAGGGGCCCTGCAGGAGGAGTGTACACATGACCACTGATCTGACAAAGCCCAGGGCAGAGTCATCTCATTCCTACCATTTTTCCATTTGCTTAAAAGTGCAAATAGACTGTTTAAAACTGCTCAGTTCAACACTTTGCTTTCCCTTGCTGTCACAGGGAGGCAGGTGTCAGCTGAGAGAACCAAAGCATAGAATCCACTGTACACAAAGCTCTCTGCTTATAAACATTTTAATCAAGACTTTCTCCCACAAGACTCCAAAGCTGTGGAGAGAGTGGCCCAAAAGGACAGAACTCAGTTTCTCATCTCACCCAGGGCTAGCTGACCTTCCATCAGCCAATTGCTTGGCAGGTTTTTTGGCATCAAAAAAGAGGGGTAGCACTGAACTGTGTTTAGGCCCTTTACATTCCCTCCCCTATGCTCTGTTTGGCCATTGAAGGACAGAACCAGACACTGTCCCGGTGCCACCAAATTCTCCAGTGTGTTTCCTGCCTCAGATGGAGAATTGCAGTGAATAACAATGAGGTTCTTATGCAGAAAACTCTCCCTTCTTGTACAGTACACAAAATCAGAAAGGGCCGTATCTGTTTTTGTCTTATTCTCTGAAAATTATTTATAAGAATAGATTTACAAGAACAAACCCAAGTTTGCCCTAGAATGGAATATTTCAACCCATGTTCAAGGTACTATTCACTGTAAGTTAATAATTTAAGTGCATTCAACACTGCTTGAAACCAAAATAAAGAAAAAGCATGTGAAATATGCTTAGAACTACTTGCATTTCCCTTATTAACAGCATATTTTCCATGCCTTATTTATCCTTTCTGCTGGCATATCTGCTGCAGACTTTGAATCAAAGTAAAGCTCTGTTCTTTTTATTGCCAATTTTGACTGGATCCCTGATAATAAACCATTAAAATGACAAGCAAGTATATAAAACAAATGGAATCACTGATGCTTATGTATCACAGTTCTTGACTGTAATAAGCACATCTCTCTCCTTTCTCTCTTGTCCTACATCTGAAGAGGACTTTTTATTTTTTTAACATAAGTCATAATTCAAAATATCCTACTTGGGCATCAAATCCCATCTACAGTTAACTCTTTTTGGTGTTTCATACTATATTTTGTAGAAGATTAATTGAAGGCAAAGCCAGTGCTCCCTTGGGAAAATATTCATACTGTTTCTCTCTTCCTGGACTACTTTAAGTTATTCTGAGCTTAACGAAATTTAACACAGAAAATATTTCCTGTAAGAAATTAAATGCCCAGCAAAATTGTCAATTTTCAGTATGCTTTATCGGTCAGGGTTAGGGGATGCTCCTACATGGATCAGGGTTCCTTTGGGGCTGTGGTGGGTTTAATCTTGGCCCTGTCACCTCTCCAGCTTCCACTGCCAGGTCTGCTTCTCCCAAATTTTTATTATCAAGGTTGTTGCCTCAAATCTCTTGCATCAGGCCAAGAGGAACCTTCAGTACTTCTTATTGAGTTCCCTGGCTGCAGGTAAACCAAACCCAAACCCAAACCAAAACCAAAATCAAAACCAAAATCAAAACAAAAAGGAAAAAAAAATGCAAAAACCCTGCAGAAGAATTCATGAAGTAAACAAGAGCCTAAATTGATTTGCTTGGAAAGCTCATAAAGTGTCTCCTCTTGTACTGCTCATAAAATTTGGGCCAAATTCTCAGCATCATGAAGAAATTCATCCCAAGAAACTTTTCATTAGCTGGGAGGTCTCACACATTGAGCAGTGAAGAGTATGGGACATGCACACACATTTTAAAATCTGCACCCCTGGCATACATTGATGAATTTGTTTCAGGTAGAGCAAAATCACAGAAGTTAAATGACATTTCCAGTGTCTGAAATTCCTTTGCAGAGAGATCATATTTCTAGAACCTTCTAGTAATAATCTGCAGCTTGTAGAATTTTGGTTTCAATTTGCTATCCCTTCCAGTCAATCCTCACTTCCAGTCCTGGAAACACTTGTTCCTCATTTCTGTTGGTCATTTGGCAGCCATTATAGTTATATTTCTTGACAAAACCAACAAAGCCATTCAGTTAGATTGAACTCAGACTAGTCAGCAGCCCAAGGCACTGCAGCAGCACGACCTGGGGATGCTCCCACTGGGCACCCCCTGCTCCTATTGCTGCTCCAGCAGGGACACACAGAACTTGGGATGGCTGGGTCAGAGCGGCCTCAGCAGCCCCATCCCATATCCTGAGCCCAAACTGCTTGGGGGGCAGCAGGAGCCCCAAGTCTGGACTGGCTGGGGGTTTCCAAATGATCAGTCTGACTTTCAAACATAATCCTTTGCTTTTAACTCTATCACAGGATCACGGAGTATTTTGGGTTGGAAGGGACCCACAAGGGTCACCGAGTCCAGCTCTTGGGGATATGTATCTCCAAACCCTGGCAGATGTAGAATTACACACAGGCGAAAATTAATAAACATTTAGCAGCTCAAAGACACCTAAAAAAGGCTCTGTCTTTACCCTATCACATTTCAGTGTGCACTGCACAAATCCAAAAGCCCTGCTGGGTAAAAGCCCAGTGACTCCAGCTGTGCACTTCTGGTATAGACTGACCAGTCTGAAAACATGACAAAGACCTACCCACTCCTTAAAATAAAAATTATACAAAGAATTTAATGCCAGAAACTTACCACACGTAAAAAGGGAATTAAAACATCCTGCAGAGAGTTCTAGAAGACACATTAATTTATTACTCCTATGAATTAAAATCTGTTTGGGACTACTGGCCCTAAAGCCAAAGGAAAGACACCCTTCAACCCAACTTCTGGCCTATGTATTACAGAGAAATTAGGTTTGACCTGCTCCTGCCCCTGGAAAATATATATTATCTTCCACTTAACAAGCTTTGAGTTAAGGTCTGTCTTCCTGTTACCCATCATTCATGTGTGGCAAAGTCTTGTCAGCATTACCAAAACTTGTTTCAAAGAACAATCATATTTCATAATCCAAAATAGCTCATCATCTTAAAAAGATTGAGAATTTAGGGAGACCCACATCCACCTTCCAGTTTCCATCGAGCCAGGGACACCAGGAAGGTCCATTTGGGGTTGAGTGGAGATCTTGAAGGTGATGGAGACACCAGCCTGGTAACTGCATTTTATGTTCTTGGGATTTTTTAACCAGCTCTGTTTTTAACAATAAATTCTAAATTACCTTCAGTTGGGCTGCCCTTTGCCTCAGTTGCTCTTTTGCTTCTGAACTTTCAGAGCTCACATCCTCCACCTCTTCTCCACAGCCAGAGACACAAATAAAACCCCTCTGAAATGTTACACAGGCTCAGAGTGCAGAGCACTGCAGCAGATGGCTGCAGAGAGACAGCAAAGCTTACATGAAACAGAATTTAGAAACAGAGAAAAAAGGTTCACTGCTGCTTCCATTCAAGGGGAAATCAGGGTTCCCCCCCCTCTCTTGAACATGCTGAGATCAATGTTCAGTTTGCTGGAACTTACAGAAGTGCTCAAGGGTGGCCTCGCTCCCACCTCCATGAAACCAATTTACCATGACTATCACCCAGAGCTGCTTACAAGAGTTGTCATTTCATAACTCAAGATACAATTTAAAGGGAGCCCCAAATTAATGTAGGCAAGATCTTTAAGTCAGTTTTATGGTTTCCAAAAGAAGTGCCTTATGGTTATGAAATGGAGGAGGGAGGGGGAGCACACAAGCAGTGTCACTGATCCAGTTTATTTTGTATTATACTGCAGAATATAGCTGGGATTAAACTCCTGATGTTTACACTTGCCTGATATCACCTGAGAATTCCCTCCACGAAGACCATTTTGTTTTCTTCTATATTTTATCACTTTCAAAGACTTCAGACTACTCTTCGTGCCAGGAAGAAAGCTGCTCTCCTGGAGCTGCCTTTGAAATTCAGACTTGGGAATTTATTCCCTTTACAAACCTGCTGATCCCAACAAGCTTAACAACAGCAAGACCCATGTCCTGTATTTGCCAACCTCCTCCCAATATGCTTTCAGCTTCTGCCCATGTTCCCGTTTGCCCAGATGATAACCAGTGTCTGGTTTGCTCTGGCTGCTGCCTCCCAAAGCAAGCATGGATTGAGTTCTGCCGGATTTCCACTGAAGGAGCTTCAATGTACCTCTGTTCCCCTCAAACTGAGGATTTTGATCAAACTTGGGGGAACTTTGTATCTCTGAAGGCTCTACTTCACTGTCAGCTTCAGTGGAAACCGGCCCCTGGATTTAAATTAGATAAATTAGGTGATAAAGATGCACAGAAAGTCAGGTCTGCTGGATACAAGTGTCAGCACTGAGTGTATGAAACCAATTAGTCAAAATTAAAAAGAGACAACTTAATTAAACCTAAGAACAAACCACACACCCACAAAAGGGGAGAGGGGGGGGATCCAACAAGAAAGATGTACAATCTGTTGGCTCTCAATCTGCATGAGAAGGGTGTGAAGGTGTCTCCCGTTCCACAACACACGGAATTTTAAACTCACACAGGTGGTTTAGGAGCCTTTTGTAAAAGACACTGAGCGTGGCAGGGCTGTGCTCACAGCAGGGCCTGTAAGCCCAGTTTGCCCATCAGAGGATGCTCAGGAGATGTTTGAATCCAGAGGGCAAGGCATCATCAGTAAGAACAAGGAGGAGGACGAGAGAAACTGGAAGTTACACACACTGTCAGACCAAAGGGATTTGTCCTACCAAAATTTAAGTCTGCAACAGTATTTGAGCTTTTACTTTTTATTTATTTCAACATTCTACTTCGTGAATGCTGTAATATAAAAAGCAATTCAGCCTTAATTATAGTGGTTTAGCTGAGTTGCTATAATTTTCCTGTCCCTTAATTCTCCCCATGTTTATAACTCTGGAAGAGCTTAGGCTCTGGTAAATTTTTTATTCTTCATAATTGCCAAGCCTGAGTGGAGCAATAAGAGCTCCATGCTTAGCATTTCCTTCTGTAATCTAAAGTCACACTGTGCCAAATATAAGCCACTTGAAATAAGTCCCTGTGGGTAGCAATGTATATGCTTTAACTCATGGCACACAAAGTATCTGCTGTGGTTTTTCGAGTCACCCACACACCTATTCATCTCCGAGCCCACCCAGAGCCAGACACACTTATAATGCCACTTCTACGGCAGGAACAGTCCTCTATTTTTATCCTGTTGTTACTCCTTTGTTAAGTAGTTACAACTTACTTTTCCTGTTCTGATTTTAGTGGAGCAATTCACACTTGGAACCCAAGTCTAAAGAATTCCCGTATCCCACCGTGTCCCTGGGATGTGGCTCCTCAGACCTGTGAAGGGGAAGGGGGGCAGTGCCAGGGAAGGGGGAGAGAATTGGATCCCTCACTCAGCAGCTTTCATCTCACAGAAAGAGGGTGATATCCCACTATGCTCTCCCCAGAGTCTATACAAGAAAACTAGCAACCCTTTTAGCAATAAAACATCTTAATTTTTGGCCACAGTAATGTGCAGGTTTTACATCAAATAGGCAAACAACCGAGAAGATACCATTTCTTTAAAGCAGGGAAAACCTTCAACTACATACAAGAATATGGGAAAGATTGAGGAAATTCTTTCAGTGTTGCAAAACCCCAAAAGGAAAAAGTCTGTAACTGCACTTGAAAGACGGGTATTTCCTCAAAATTCCCATCTGATCATGTCCAGTGTGACCACTAGCGATGCAAACTAATATTCCTACGAGACCAACTCTGCTGCTTTGTGAACAGCCCAGCTTCTTTTGGGCACTGCAATATAAGGAAGATATTGAGCCACTGGAGAGTGTCCAAAGGAAGGAACAGAGATGGGGAAGGGCCTGGATTTGGAGCCGTGTGAGGACTCTGAGGGCACTTGGTGTGTTCAGCTGGAGCAGAGGAGACTGAGGGGAGAGCTCAGTGCAGTTCCAAGTGCCTGGGCAGGGGCAGAGGAGGGGCAGGACTGAGCTCTGC
>JAWWES010000021.1:1106741-1126688 GCA_035583135.1 Lophotriccus pileatus
AGGCTGCCAGAGCTCCAGGAGGGGTTGGATGATCCTCTGGGGCACAGGGGGGACTCTTGGGGATGGGTCTGTGCAGGCTCAGGGGTTGGACTGGATGGTCCTTGTGGGTCCCTTCCAGCTCAGCCCATTCTGGGATTCAGAAGACAAGAGAAGTTATGTCCTGTGTGCTCACCTGTGTGATCATTGGAGCCCCTCCACAGACCCTGCCATGCCAGCAGCTGTACCCCACAGGAACAGCCCTTCTCATGCTTATTGACCATTTTCATTTCCCTCCTTTCATGTCTAACTCTAATTTTCAAAGGTTTTGCCCAGGGTCCTTTACTGGGCTCCACTGCTTTCCAGGATCAGAGCCATCCTCCCTCACTGTCTGCTCTGACCCTGCCCAAGCTGCTTTTTCCTGGAAGATCCTCACCTGAGGACGTGTGTGTCCATGTCCCCCTAAAGCAAACACACACTTGTTTCACACAGCCTGCCTGGGAAGCACGAATTCCAAGGCCAGTATCCAAAGACTTCCTCAGCAGGGCCCAAATCTCCAACAAACAGCTTGTCACAGCTTCAGTTTACAGTGTTTATAATTGTTCTGGGAGGTGCATTACAGAGTAATCAAAATGATAACAATTCTGAAAAATTCCAGTGGGTTGTGTGGAAAGATTAAACAGCTTGGTCTTATTCTCACCGGGAAACGGGAGACTCGGCACACACCCAATTAACATTTTTAATACTGTGAAGGGGGATTAATACGATGATAAATACAGGGGGGTAAGGGTAGAAAGCAAGAAATAACCTCACTGACAGCAGGTATTCTGCTGCTACGTGGAGGCTGAGGAGGGAAGGAAGGGTTTGGGCTGGAAGTCTCAGCAGGGAGCAGAGCATTGGTGCAGGGAGGTTGATGCAAGCAGGGTGGTAACCTCTGGGGTACAAGTGGGAGAACTGGTGTGGCCACGTAAAGTCTTCATAACCAGCCACTGACCAGGAGCTCTGTGACCCATCTGAGGGGACTCTGTAGGAGTGACAGCTGGGATTCCCACTGCCACACATCCAGTCACTCACAAACACACACAGGAGGCGAGGCAATGCTCTCAGCAATCTCAAACCCATCCATCCACCCAAAATGGTAATTCCCCTCTGGAGTCCAACACATATGGCACAGGCTTTGTTTCTTCTCACTTATAAGCAAAGTAATTTCCAGGCAGTGTTGTCATCGTTCTTAATTTAGATTTTATAACATCCTGGAAACCTTGATATGACGTGAATGATGGCTCTTAAAACATTCTCCAAAGCTGCCTCCAGCCTTTACACTAACCATAAGAAATTGAGAAGAGGAAAAGGGAAACAGGCAGGGCATCATTCACTTTCTTATCAGCTCTTTAATCATAAATGTAGGTTGGGTTGTTGTTTTTTTTTAAAAAAAGAGGCTACAAAAATAGCTTTGCATCACAACTAAGTATTTGGAGTTAACACATACAGACCTCAGTAAAATTTTCGTGCCACCTCTAAACAACCAAACTTCCAGGAGCTTGTATCTATTCCTGAAGAAAATCTGTTATTTCCACAGCACTGGGTCATGTAGGATTAACGCAACCTACAAGGCTGAATATATCGGGGGGGGTTAAGTCACAAAGCTCAGGTGTTGCTGGTGTAGAAGCTGGAGTCACCAGTGCACTTTGCGTGCTGGAATGTCCCTTCAGCTTCTGAAGGACCTTTAACTGCTCTCTCCAAGTTCCTGAAGGTCCTGTGCCTTCACCACCTGAATTAGGAAACTGGAGCCAGCTCAGGAGAGGAAGCAGAGGAGAAGCAAAACAGAAGCTGCAGGAATGGACATACACCCCTTTGCATGATATCAAAGTCTGAAAACACTGACTTCAGTAAAGCAAAATAACAGAAAGTTCCATTTGAATTTTAATTTTGCCTTTCCACATGAAGCTCCAGCTGAATTCCCCATGTCTGTGCACAAGGGCCAAATCCTGTCACCACTGCTGTGTTGTTCTGAGGCCAAGCTGGAATGCAGAGTGCTGTGCCCCCTTCCAGCCACCTCCAAGCATTGCATTCACACAGCACAGCACTACAAGCTGACAAACCCAGCTCCCCATGCCCTGGTATTTTATTAACCTTTTAAATTGTTTACATGTTTGCAAAAACTGTTGTCATTTTAGCACACACTTCCTTTTCCACTTGAGCTTCATAATGCAGGAGTGACAAGACGTGGAAAGAAAGGTTAAAAAAGCCAACCAATCCCATTCTGGAGTACAATTAACACAGTACTTCACTTTCATAGGGCAGTTCTGGCTTAGTAAACATAATGATAGCTTTACTCAGAGGTATAAATGAGAGGGCATTCATTTTCATTACTAACATACCTTGACAAAGGTTCCAAGATCAAAGACAGGCTGTCAGCATAATTGTAAAATAATACTTTTCCCCCATTTTAATTGCATGAAAAAGCTTTTCTATATTATTAATAACATTTCCCCACCATTAGAGTACAACTTGATTAAAGGCACTGCTTTATGCACAAACACAGAGGAGGTTTGTATTACACAAGAATGAATGAGGTGCTTGCATTGCAAACAGGCAACTAAACTAAGAAAACGTGATCACTTCCAATTCTGCCAAATCCAGGCAATTTGAAGCAAGACTCAGTTCTGTCTCTGGGAAGTTTTCATCCCCAAGGTGCAGTTGCTGTGGATTTAGCTTGAAAGCCCTGCCATGCAATGGAAGAGAAAAGTTTTGTGCTCAGCAAACTGTGTTCTGAGATCACTGTTCACAGATCACACTTCTGTGAGAAGGAAAAAAATTCTATTAGGAAGGAATCCTTCCCTGTGAGGGTGGGGAAGCCCTGGCCAGGCTGACAAGAGAACCTGGGGCTGCCCCATCCCTGGAAGTGTCCAAGGCCAGGTTGGACAGGGCTTGGAGCAACCTGGGCTGGTGGAAGGTGTCCCTGTCTGTGGTGACTGGATGGGCTTTAAGCACTCACTAAGCCTCTCTCTGAGAATTCCAGTGGATTCCAGAGGAGTTCCCAGATGCAGCTTCTTTAGGGACAGCTGAAGGTTGGCATCCCCAGACACCCCTGGTGTAGTTTTCCCACCACACAATATCACACTTGCTACCCAGAATAAAGACCCCACAGTAACACAACACACTGATCATCAGGGGTTACACAAAACCTGGCTGTGTAAAAGCAAGTGACATCCTGCTTTCCACCCCCCCAGTATTGCTAAATGTATCAGTACAGCAAAATAAACACCAAAAAAAGTACCCATTTCTGCTATAATTCTTCTCAGTTTGACACGTCCTTCTCTCCAAGAAAAAGCCTTGCATTTGGAGGCTTGAAGGATTAAATGATTTAATAGGTTTTCACATCTCTATCTTCCATGACTTCCATTTGATAGCTTTGGTCCAGCCTCAACACTCACTGAGCCATTTCTGCAGATGATTAGCTCTCTGAATATATTTTCCATTGTTTGATTGCATTTAATAGAGCAAGACTGTAGTACAAGACTAAAACCAAATTAATTTACAATAGATAAACGTTTATGGTTGCATTTAAAGAAATGTAAACAAAAAGTCAATTTGCTTTCCATGTGAACAACTTGGATGTTATTCCAAGAGATGAACAAACTGCAGCCATTTCATAATCCCCAAAGCAGTGACCACAGCAGCTCACCAATGATAGAGCTGTCATTTGTTTCAAAGCACACACAAGCAAGTTACAAACTTCCCTCATATTTACTGTGGAGATTACTCTTATTTTTCCCAGGTTGTCCTGCCCTGTGGTTGAAAGGACTGTCATGGTGCAGCTGTCCTGCAGAGTACTACAGTTACTCCAGTGGCTTGTCAGCAGCAGAGCAGAGAGGATGCTCTCAGAGCAGTTATGTACAGTCCCTTCCAACAGGGATGTAGCCCATGAGTTACCCCCCAAAACTGCCCAAAACTATTAGCATTCTATGATTCCAGTTGTTACTACCCAGACACAGTCAGGCATTGGACTGCACTGTTACACTACACCTGAAACACTGAGTGTCCCACAGCAAAGGTCTTGGCAGTACCTAAATCACTGCATTCTCTAGGTTGGCGGTGGGAGCAGGGGAATGTGTCTGAAGGGACAGGTCATCTGGAAATCACAGCAGTACTTTCCCCTAGAGAGGATCCCTGGCCCGTGCTGCCTGCAGCCCTGGAAGCTGCAAGAGTGAACCTTCCATCTTCTCCAAAGAGCCAGTGGCCTCAGTTCTCAGTTCTGTGCCTGCCTTCCCCCTGTCCAGAACCAGGGTGGAAAAGCTGCTCCAAGAGACCTGAGCCCTGAGCCGAGGAGGAGAAGCTGTGCAGTGCCAGGGCATGGCCAGCAGCCAGTCAGGGCTGCAGCTCCACCTTCTTCAGCCCCACCAGGTTAGAGCTCCAAGACCTGAGGTACGTGTGGTTTGAGTATGCAATTTCCAGTTTGGGATTTATATTTAATTGTAGACAGGAAGGGTTCAGAGACACGTGCTAACGATCAATATGATCTGCAAAATGTCCGATTTATTGAGGAAAACAACAGATTTTATACCCTTCTTCATAGGGCATCAGACAACCAGGTACATACAATTGGTTACAAAGTATAAACAGGCAGCATAGATAGCAAATTGGATTATGGCATTTGGTCAGTAATAACGTAACCTTTGTTGATGGAAGTAAGGAATTTGTCTCCTGTACTCCCACAGGTTTTCAGCACCATCTTTGCTGAACCACATTACTATATCTATATAGCTATATATCTATATAGCTATATATAAGTATAAGACACACCTAAAAAATACAAAGTACAACATGAGTTGTTCACTCAGATTCAGTTTGTGTTCCCACATTTAATGGAAAAACACGTGTCATTCCAGCAGTACACTCACCCTTCCAAAATACAGCCCCTCCAGTGCAGGCAAACCAGTTACACTGCTGGACACCCTTCCAATATCCCAGTTTGCTGTGCAAGTCCTCTCTCATCTAACAGACCCAACTGCACTGCCACACATATGCCTCTCATAAAAACTCCTAAAATCCAGATGAAAGAAATCAGAGAATCCCAAAAAGTGAAATATCCTTTCTCTGGGAGGTTAAGATGCCTCTTGTGGGGGGAAAATTGGGTATCTGGCAATTTTAGAAAGATTTAGGAAGCTGGGATTGTATTTATTTCCCATCTACATGAGGGAGGAAAAAGAGCTCTTCAAAAAATAGTTTGCTGCTCGATATGGTTTTTTGCAGGACTTTAACTCCCTTTGTTATTCATTGAAATTTATAAGTGAAAGCTGAGAGTCACAAATGGAAAAGAGGTTTGACTGGCAGCTACAACTTCAATTTGTATGAGAAATCTCCCTGGGAAACAGCCTGATTTTATCTCAGCCTCACCTCCAGTAACAAAACCACGACAGTTGCACTCTCTGTCCTCCTGTGAATCCATCTCACACTGGAAATTACAACTGAATTACAAAACAGCTTGTCCGATACTCGTGAAAATAAAAATTCCAAGTCCACTCCAACTAATTAATTTTCTTCCAACTGCATCCCAGAGTGATCAAATGAGACATGAGCTATTTCATGAGAAGAAAATCCCACTAGAGCTCCTGAACATCAAATGTAACAAACACCAGCGTTTCAACATTTGCATGCCCATGTTTGAACCCCCATGTTTGCATATGTAAGCATCCATTTGCATGGAAGCATTATGTATTATTAATAGTGATTAATATTATTATTCCAAGGTAACAGTCTGCCCACGCTCTGGGTGACTTTCCTACAGATGCATGCAAAAGGGGCTTATGAAATGAAACAAAAGCAGATTGCTCCTGGTTAAGTTCATTAAGAGAAGAGGATCTATGACCATATTAAAACCAAAGCAAACCTCCACGCTCCACATCTCAGCGCTCCCTGCTCACAGCAGCAGCACTGTGAAGCTTCCCAGCACAGCACTTCTTTTGTCTGCCCAGCCCTGAGAACCCTTCCACACATTTTCATACAGTTCATATTAAATATGGGAACTTTAGCTCCTCTCCTGAGACCCAGCTCCACAGCTATTTTCCCTAAATAATGGCCATCTGTTCTGAATGACCTCCCCAAACAACTCACTTTGTTAACGGCAACTTTGCTGCGGTTAATTCACCAGTTGGGATTACTCCAGCCAACTTTCCATGGGCCTCTGTTGTTATGAAAACCTATTATCAAGCAATTAAATGACAGCGAGAAGGTAATAAAGTACAACAGTTTTCCTTGTATCATTATCCTGGGTGCTGATGTTAATGAAAGGCTATCGCACCCCTGACTGTCGTTCCTAGACAGTGTCATACAGGAGCAGAACTCTCAGCAGCAGCTATTTTCAGCCTTGATGGTTTGAGCAATTTACAACCCTTCCCTAAGCCCTTCCCCAGAATTTCACCCCAAATTAAATTAAGGGCAGCTCTGAGGGGGTCTCCAAGGCCTGCTGCTGAAGGCCGGGTCTAATCGACACAAGTTTGGGAAGATGTGTGTTTGCTTCCTGTTCCACAGCTGAGCCCCGTGGAGGTGCATTCCCAACCACTTGTCCTCTGTGCAAATGAAACAACACAGCAGCTCTCTGAATCCTCTCCTCTGACTCAGTAGAAAATAATGAAGCTGAATTGCCCTTCAGTATTGTCCTTTTAGTATCCCTTTGGCAGGTTGAATTCCGGCATGACGCCTTTCCTTTTCTTTTCTCATTGCTAGAACTGAACATAAACTTAAATAAACCTCTTTGAAGAGCAAGATGCACATAATTGCCACAAATACCACAAGTCATCTAGAATATTTCATCTTTCTAAATTGGCCATGGGTTTGAAATTTACACGATCGGCATTTTGCATTTCAGATATAAACCAGAGCAGTAGGTCCAAAACAAGCTCTTTTTTTGCCCACTGTGAAAGTAATCTAAGAATTTATGTTGACGTGAAGGAGCACTTTCCCTGTTGCTGAGAGGATCCAAGTGCAGGCACACTGCTTGGCATGGATTCAGCTAATATGCATTTACAGTCCTCCTGCCCTGACAGAAGGCAGTATATTTCCCAGCCTGTATGTGCAGTTAGGCTAAAGTGTTGTTTTTCACTGGGACTCATAACTTCCACTCTTTGGAATATTTATTTTCTTCCTGAAGTGCCATAGGTAAACTTTAAGCAACTCCCTATATCACTCCTGCATCAGTACTACACACAGTTTCTTCCAGATAACTGCCCAAAACAACCAGATGGGAAAGCTCCCCGGTATAAACTGTTGGATGAGAGAGAGAATATGAATGAACTCTTTGTTCATAAGCAGTATTAGATTGTTTTACAATTCAGGTGGGCCTGATGTTAATTTGACAAGGCAGAAGTGTTTGACTCAATCTAATTACAAGGAGGTGTAAACACACTGTCCCAGGAAGGGCCCTTCAGAGGGAGACCTTTCCAAACCAAACGAGAAACACAGGATTCAGCTCTACAGCCTCTCAGAGGAGAGGAAATTTGTTTTGTTGCACTTCTTGGAAAAAGCACAGCAGGTGCCAAGCAGGATGGACAGACTTGATCCTCCCTCCAAACCCCTTTGCCACCCAAGGACTGCAGCAGAATCTCTTTTCTTCCCTCTGGGTCCATAATCCAAGCCAGAAATAGGAAGAATTAATATGATTCCTTACTCCTTCTCACTACCCTCCACAAAAAATGATCTTAAACTGAAATTACACAACAGAAACATCAGCTTTAAAAATTGGAATAAAGCACAAGGGAACCTTGTAATATATAGCAGTGTTCCCTGTATATTTCTGTGCACAAGGAAACAGAAACAGGAAAATAATATGTTAATATAATAACAGAGATAGGATTGTTTCTTGGAAGAACATTGATGATAAAGCAGCAGAGAAGAGTTTTGTTCTGTGAAATGAGTTGTGCTAACATGAGGAAAACCTGAACATCACTCATGCTGCTGAGAGAGAAAACCTGCATTTCCCAGCTCCCTTATGAATGTTGATGTCACCTCTCCCAGCTCGCTATTGTCAAGCAAAAGAAATATGGTGCAGACTTGTGTAACAGCCAAACAAGGGAGATTTGCTTTTGGTGGCCTCTCCAAAGTCGTGCACCTTCAAAACCAATATTTTTGACTAATGTCCTTTCTGTTCCTCATCAGAAGGTTTGTTTGGATCTCTTTTTGAGTCCTGGCTTACTGAAAACATCTTGCTAGAATGATTGTGTCCTTCACACCTCCGGTGTAATATGATGTGACTCTCCTGTTGACACCAGTGATATTTCCAAACACCCAGGAGAGCAATGGCTGAATATTTCCCTCAAGTTCCCAAGAGAGAAATTTGCCCTTGAGAGTTGTCCCAAAGGCTTTGCCTGAGTGCATGACAAAGGACAAGTCAGATGATGCAGGAAAGGATGTTTCTGAAGCTGCACAAAGGGGTTTTTCCCCCTTTGTGTCATGGGCAAGTCAGAGCAAGCAACAATTTATAGTAGATCTGGATACTGGGGTTTATTTAAAAACCCCAAGGAGATCAAAGCTTTTACCCTCAGTGCTGTCTTTGCTCTTCAGATCTCAACTTCCCTGTCTGGCAGGGAGGTCAAACAGACAGTTGTCTTGCTCCAGCTGTGCAGTTGCACAGTTATCCCTCAGGTCTTCCTGGCCCAGGTCCCTGAGCATCCCCAGCATTCATCCTCCTATTCATATCCCATATGCAGGATCTTTCCTCCAGGCAGGTTTATCATTATCCTTTCTTTCTTTTTTCCTTCATTATCCTTTCCCTCTTCTTTCTGAGACCACCTCTCACTTTGGGAACCCTTCTTTTTCCACCCAAGCTCTCTTTCCAAAGCCCAAGGCAGTCTGTGTACCAAAGCACGTGACTCCCAATCAGTGCTTCTGGTTTGTGTCTCCTTGGTAAGCAGAGGATTTGGGATGTGCCACTTGTCTAATTCAGGCATTTTCAGACTTTACAGCCCTCCCATTCCAGGCTTCTGCCTGAGTTCAGGAGTTCAGTTTTGGACATTCACTCCGAGTTGCAGGCCACTGCGAGCATTCACCACCTACAACACTCTGGTAGGAATTTAATACAGCATGGGATGAATAGTCAGCACAAATTAGACCTTAATTACAGAATTCCAGACAAAGGACATGCACAGGTACTGCACTCCTGATTAAACCTGCAGGAAAAACAGCACAGCACGTTGAGGGCTCTCCTCAGCACACGTGTGCTCATGGGGACAGGAGCAAACACACGTGTGTGTGAACACAGAGCCTGACCCAAGCCACTTGTGTTTTAGGGCACTGCACCCCCTTGACAGGAGCTGCACTAGGGCTGAAGTGCAACATCTGGAGTCTATTTTGACACTGATTTTCCACTGGAAAAGACAGCCCATGCCAGGGGGTGACAGGGGAGAGCAGCACGGACAAACACATGAACTAGATGATTAAAAAGGTTGAGATGTATGCTGAGAATATACAAATAAGAGGACTAGCTACTGCTTGCACTTGCACCAGCATAAAACCCCAGCGGCCCAAGGGAACTTAGTATAGCTCAACCTACATAATGAGCTGTGAAATCAAGCCTTGAATAGCAAATAATACACTTCATGATAGTGCTCCTTTCATAACACTGCTGCATTACCTGCCTGCTGCAGCAGCTTGCATGCAGTGAGGGGGGAGATGAGTACACGGCTGATAATCATCTAATCAGTGGTTACATAAAAACAGAATGCATCAAAACTAGGCTCTGGCATGAGCAGGGGAAAGCCTGTAAATAAGAAAGAAAGAAATTCTTTTTTTTTTTTTAGAAAATTTTAATGAACTTTTAAAAAGGCATCTACTCCCTTGCCTCACCTCCAAAGGCAGAGAAGAGGCCCAGGTAGCTTTCCCTCTCCCCCACTGAGCATTACTGAGCCGAGCTGATTGCCTGCACACATCATTTGACATCCTGAAAACAGAATGAGTGCTCCACTGGCAGCCAAGGGAGATAGAAACCTTCCCAACATTTGTCACATTCCCTGATTGGTTCTCACTGAGCTGCTTGGCATGGAAATGTGAGGAGGGATGAAACAGAACGTGGGGAAAAGCTTCTGCGCCAAAGCATCATCTCTTTAAAGTGACTGTAGAGTGAGGAAAGTGAGACAGGGAAATGCATCAGCAGGTCACACCTGGGAGTGCCATTCACACAGCTAAGGAGGAGTTAATTATTAAGTCCCAATTAGGAAGTGTTCATTGCTTTGCTAAAATCCATTTATTTCCAAGAACTTTTCCAAGCACACACAGCCTCAGAACAGGGGCAGCCTCGGCATGTACCTCGAGGTCAGCATCAACCAGAGCACTCTGCCAGACAGGGATAAACACAAGAGCTGCTGCACCTTCAACTTCCAGAGACTGCTCATCATAAACATGATAAGCACGTATACAGGTAGTTTGCTGGCCAAGAATTTTCTATCCAAAAATGATTATGAAACACTTAAAACCTAAAGTAGCAAAGAATCAGAAGAAAAGCAAATTGAATTACCCTCGGAAGCTCAAAAGAAAGCCATGCTTGATTGGACTCAGATTTGATTGAAATTCACCCTCATTCATTAGAGGGTTTGAAAATGTTCAGACACCCAAAAATTAACTCTCCAGTTGCAGACCAGGCTCACAGGAGCCATTTCTCACAGGCTGGATTTCCTACACAACATTTCTCACAAACCTATCAACTGAACTCATATGGTCACACAGGCACTTAAAAGTCACGTTAGAAAACCATGTTTGTTTTAAAAAATAATGATACTGAGTGATGTCTGCCCCAGCCAGCTGACATAAAACTTCAACATCTCGTGTGTCTCCAATTCTGCAGCCACTCATAACACTGACACACATTCAAATAGGTTGAACTAACATACAGGCAGCTATTTAATTAAATAGATTATCAATTGGTTAAAATTAGTATCAAACCATGCAGTTTAAGATTGTATGACTTCACCAGGGCTGGCATTTGTATTTAAATTCAGTCCTGAGTTTTGTGTCCTGTAACTCATGTGAAGTAGACAAAAATTATTATCTCTGTGCACTGCAAAAACGGGGAACTGAGGCAAAAAACAAGTGACTTGTTCAAGGACACCTGCAAGGTTAGAAATGATGCTGTTATGAGTGATGAATAGGAGAGTGGCTGAATAGCCCCTTATTTAAAGCCTGTAAGTATGTACATTGAAATGGGTTAAAAGTAGGCTCTTTTAAAACACCTCGTTGGAATTTCTCAGCATTCTCTATTTCTTTTCTATTCCACTTCACCGGCAGCAAAGTTCACAAACACGAAAACAATTTTAACATTAAAACCTTCAAAAGTTATTCTAATGTCAGTGATGTTGAACTACATTTAGAGCAAATTCGAGGAGAAGTTTTATCATGTCACCTCCACGTGTCTCCCATACCCTCATGCTCAGGCTCCACCTTTCAGGGAGGCGGCACCTCCACTGTGCGCAGAGTCAGCCCTAAAGAACGTCAGCAACCTGCCCAATCCCAGGAAAGCCCTTCCCCCACCATACCCATCCTCAACACAAGCAAGTCACAAGTGTGCAACTGCCTTTAAAGTTCAAAGGCCTTTGTTCCTACCTGGATGTTTCCTTAACACATCGCTCGTGTTCAAAGCACATACACATGCAAATCAACGCAGGGCAGATCATTCAAGGCAGTCATATTTGGGCAGGCTCAGGATTTAGGGCTCTCTGGTATTGAAAAGACCAAATACATATGCAACAGAAAAACTGTAATTAAAATTGAAGGCAAGAAACCTCCAGGCATTTCCTATTTTCCAGTATGCACAAAGGCAGTGACTCGAAGAAGAACTTGCAGCTTCTTTTTGAGCACAAACAAGAGACACTCCTGAAGAGGAGGAAGCAGGGTCACAGGAGCTACATCACAGCTATAAATAATTCTGATTTTAAGGCTACAGTTAAATGAAAACAGAAAATACAGCTGACAGCACCTATGCTTCTTGTCTTTCTCTATCTTCTCTTACAATTGACCTTGGGAATATTTAATATTAGCCTAAGGGTGGAAAGAAATGTTCTCCTTCGCTACAATCATTTAATAATAGCTTGTCCTCGTTCTGCTCAATATGCAAGTAGACGTTGCTTTTGTACTGCCTTCAGAAGGTGCTTTGTTGATGCTGGGAGCAGGTGCCTGAAGCCTGCCTGGCTGTGCCCCCGTGCTGGGCAGGGACTCACCCACAGTCAGTGGCAGGAGCACAGCGTGGGGCGATCCCACGGAACGATCCATCCCTCACTCAACACCACTGTTCAGAGGGCTGCTCCTGGGGTGGGGGCTCCTGGGGGAAACCAGGAGGGGAAAACCAACCAACCACACTACTAAATCGAACTGCAAAGTGAATTTTGATTCAACAGGCGTTTTGTCGAGAAAAAAAAAAAACGTCTGCGAGCAGTTTGGAGACGGCGTGGAATCCGATTATTAAACTGTATTTCGTTCCCATTTCTGAAACGCTCCGGTCTGACAGTGTCACGGGCTGGCTGATGGATGCGGGGAAGGAGGCACAGGCTGCTCCCCGTCGCCTGGAGCCGCAGTGCCCTCTCCCGAGCTCCGGCAGCCAGAGGAGACCTGCTTTTCAGGAGCGCAGCCCTGAAGCAGCAAAGCAGCTCCCAGCGCAGCTCAGCGATGTCGGCTCAGCGCTGCCCCTGGGCAGGAATCCCGCCCCAGTCCTGCTTCCCACGGCACGGGAAAGCAGAGGGGGGGATCCTTCCAGGGGGATGGGACACGAGCAGGTTAACAGCTTTTAAACGCTACCAGCACAACCAGAAATGAGCAATCTGCAGGAAAACCCTCCCTCCCAGGAGCTTATCCAGCTGCCAGAACAGGGGCTGTGAAGGGAACAGGGAACTCTGCTCTCCTACACCACACCAAGCAGCACAGGAATTTTCCAACCAAGTCACCACAGGAGCAGTTCTGAAGAAACACTCCAGTGGTGATGGAAAGCTGCTTCAGAATTCCAGACAGAGAAACTGCATGTGCATTCCCATCTGTAATCCCTGGGACCTCTGGAACAGCCACAATGAGCCCACAGCCCAGCTGCCAGGCAGGAGGCCACTCGTGACTGGAACTGATGCAGCCACACACATCATTCCACCACGCCAACAGCTCCAGCAGCAGGAATTTGGATAGAGTGTACTCCCCTTAAAAGCCATTTCAGCCATTTAGTAGGCTAAATATAGGCTTAATTTTCAATAAAGACAGTTAAATACTGCTTATCTTCATCTTGCCTATTATAAAATCGTCTCTTGAAATAATTTTTTCGTCATTTTCCCCATTCACACATTTTCCCAGCCCTCTCATTTGAGCTCCTCATTTCAGTTCCAGCCCTGCTTTACAGGTTTATTCCCATTGAAATGGTTACAATTTCTTCCTTCCAGGGGTTCATGAGGACACATGTGCACCATGCAGGTTCAGTTGTGGAGGACAGTAAGTTTAGGGGATGTTTAAAAACAGCTTCATTTCTTTCTCTTCATGCATTTTCCCTTTGCTCACACACTGTAGTTGAGTGATACACACTATAACTTTATTTGGACAGAAATCACGAGTCATGGAGAACGAGATGACAATAAACCAACTTTTGGCCCACAAGTCTTTGCTAAGGCTCTAGCAAACAAGAAGTTCAAGAGCTTTTGAATCACAGAATCATTTATGTTGGAAAAGACCTTCAAGACCATCCAATCCAACCTGTGATCAATCCCCACCTTGTCAACCAGACCTGAGCACTGAGTCTGGTCCCTTGAACACCTCCAAGGATGGGGACTCCACCACATCCCTGGGCAGCTCCTTCCAGTGTAGGATTAAAAGGATTTCTGCATGTTTATGTCTCATGTTAGCAGACCACAACTCCTTGCTTACAGTAATCTAACACCTGCTGTCACCAAAGGAACACCTAAATATTTTAACCTCTATGCCCACAGTTGCTCCTTTCTTGCAGTCACCCTTAGCTGTGATGTTTTGCTGTCATGTCCATTTATAAACATCAGTTCTTTCCTTACCTTTTAAACTGAGCTTAAGTGGGTGCTGCTGTTCAGTTTAGCAACAGCAAGAGCTTCAACCACCAAAGCACCTTTTCATGCCAAAACATCTGTGTTTGCGCACCAGCAACAATGATTAATGTCAGCAGGGCTCTGGGAATTGTGTTTGTTAATTAAGTACTGCTGTAGAGCTCGCAGGCAGAGCACAAAACATGACGTTCCTACGGGGTGTACACAAATACTTGTTATTTTCCTTATGCAAAAAATCCCAATGGAAGAATTATTGTTTGGGGTGGTTGCATTTAACAGGTGAAAGAGTTACACTTTCTGTTGGGTATTTTGGGGTAAGGTCTCCTTGCCTGAGCTCCAGCAGCACGACACTGGAGCGGGTGAACAGGAAAGAAGGCTGGGTTTCTGTATTTCCCAGCCCTCTGAGCTGGGCCATGCCTGGAGGAAGGCAGTGTCTGCTCTAACATGAAGTGTGAGAAATTTCTGAAGGGGATTAAATGATATGGTTTTCTGTGATAGCAAGAGACTGAACTCAGTGACCCAGAAAGCTCTTTCCTGTCCTCTGTTGCTAAAATGCTTCTTCCCAGACACTGGTTATTACAGCTGTGAGACACTGGCTGTAAGAGAACAGTCTGGAGCAACCTGTGTAGCAGGTGATGCTGACAGGAGACAGGCAGACCCTTTGGGGAACCTCTCAAACCAGCTGCTCCTGACAGAGCTCTGGAGTCCACTGGAGGCCATTTGGAACATCCAGCTCATGGGAGAGCAGGAGCAGCTCCAGGGAGCTACAGCCTTGAACCTTCTGGCTGGGGTCTGCACACCAAAGAGACTGAGTGGAATGTTCCCCAGCTAGGAAGTGATCCCTAACAACCACCTCTCCCCGTGCTCACTGCAGAGCCCTGTTTGCCGTCCTGGATCCTGGGATGCTGCTGGAACTGACACCATCCATCACCTTAAAACGTTTCCAGTTTATCCTGCCTTTACCACATCTCGCCATTGTAAAAATCTCTTCTGGTTTACATTTTCCCTGTGTTTCCAGCACTGCTATTACTCCTATAATAAGCTTAATGAGGACACTGAGTGGAAGAGTCTTCACATAAATTATCACAACTGAAAATGCTCCGGAGATGCAAACAGCAATGTCACACTGCCCTCTGTTGAAATCTGAGACACTAAAGTCATTTTTAAACTTCTTATTTCTAAGGACTAAAGGTTAATTATTTCATATTTTTTAACTGCAACAGCTCTTTCCAGCCACTAGAGAAGATGATTATTTTTTTTTCCATGGATTGCAACATACATATTAAACTGAGTTTAATTAGCTGTCAGAGAGAGAAATCCTTACATCTCTACAGTGGGGGGGGGGCAGCAGGGAGGGGCTGCAAATTCTGAACCTGAACATTCCCTCCAAACCTGAGGAATTGCCCCAACACTAGTCATAACAGACTGAGCCTTTTTAGCAGCTGGGTCATCAAACCCACCCACAACACAAGCTCTTGGAAACTCCATCCACTGTCAGAGCAGCCACAACCTCTGGCAGCCACAGCAAAGAGCCTCTCCTTCACAAACACCAACAATTCTTCCTCAGCAACAGGGGTTTAGCTGAATGCCACCCTGAGAGGATGTGCTGAGTGGTCTGCAGGTGCCTCTGCTCTGAAAAGGACTCACCTGCTGCACAGATTGTCCTGTCTCTGCAGCATATTGAAAGCATAAAATATAAGTCATTATTCTTCTGTACTTATCAGCTTGAGCCACATATCATGCTGTACAAATTCCAGATGACATTCCATGATTACACCATGAAGTTTTTGAGACACATAGAGCCACACTTTAATTAGTCACCTTTGGTTTGAGCACATTAACCCAGACATGAGTTGGGAACAAGGTTCAGTACAAGTGCCATACCCTGCATTCAGCAAGTCTATTCTTAGGCACAGGAGGAAATGATATTGTGTGACAAACAATCTATAGCTGGACCCTGTTGAGCCCGAAATCACCCTTAGGGGGGTGGAATTTGGGGCAAACATCTTTTGAAATGGTTGTCTGGCTGCAGCTCCCTGTCAGGACCAGGTACAGCTGCAGAGATCAGAGCTGTCCAGCACAGCCCCTCCTGCTCGGGCTGTTCCGCCTCCTGTGGCCAAGAGAAACCTCAGCCAGTTGTGTGGGACAGTGAGAGCAGCTTTTCATGGGCATTTAGGCCAGGAAGAGCTGGCCTCTGTGACTCAATCGTGTGCCTTGCCTGTGCCCTGCAGAAACACCCACCCCTGGAGCTGGCAGTGTGGAGCTGGGCACTCACCAGTAAGGCCGTTTATCCTGATTGTTTGAATACATATTTTTATCACATGTGTGACATTCACAAAGGCAAAGGCAAACAAGACTCTTCAAAATGTATTTCTAGGAGAGAGAATGTTTTTTACCACAACGACAGCTACAATACCAAATCCAACTTATCAGCATTCTTCTCTGATCTAAAGAGTAATTCATCAGCTATATCATCCTATCTAATAAGAACATGCTGTAAAGTCTCAACTTTGAAAATGAGAGCCAAAAGAATTTTGAAGAATCCTATGAAGCTTGTTTCCCTATCTATCATTTGCTGAAGATGTGAGACCATCAGCCTTTCTTCATTTAAATTAAAGAATAGGGGTTTGGTGAATAAAGATTTTTTTATTTCAGTGCTAAAACATTGTAATCTGGGTAGCACAGCCCAAGAGGGTTGGACATGGGGCTGGAAGACAGGTAAGTCTGACCAGAGTAAACTATTAGATATCTAAAATCAATCTGTTATTTTAATTTCACCACTGCCTAAGCAGGAATATAAAGCCAGCTCTGATCATAAAACTCTTCCAGGCTGTCAATGATGATAATTTTGGCTTCCCTGGCAAGCTGGGACAGGTATCCAAGGCCATGTGAGGATTACAGGAGGCTGCAGTCTGAGCACACTCCAAGCAACATTAGCTTTAATTGCATACACACTTCTCCCGGGAACAAAGGTGCTCATAAAAAGCACATTGAGCTCCTCCCCCTCTGTTAGGAATTACACCACCAGCAGTGATTTACAGACCAATTACTGGTGTCACACAAGAACACACTGGATCAGAATTGAGGGAGAAATAAAACTCCCCTGACATACATACAATTTTTTATTACCAGGACAATCCATAATAGAGAACAAAAACTAAGTATTCTGAAGGCTAAACATTCAGACACACACTTAAATAAAACACAACTAAAGCCTGTAGGTAACAGCATCAGTTGATAACAGATGGAGGGACACAGACAGCCCTCCCCAATAGCTGTCAAATGTAGACCTGAAGAAGAAAGGATGCATCATTTTATGATTGGAATACAGTTTTATTAAAACAAAACAAAGCAAAAGAAATCCCACACTGGTCTACCAAGAACCCTGTGTTCAAACTCAGGGCCGTGCCCACGTCAGTCTGCAGGAAAAAAGGACATTTTCAGTGCTTCAGTTGAATAACACTTCACTGCTTCTGAGTCTGCATGGAAGAGTTTCACAACACTCCCTGAGTTAACTTTTTAATATCGGCCCTGAAATACTAAACTTGAGTTTAATCTTTAAGACTTGAGATCATTCAAACCAGAGTGAAATTTGAGAGAGAACAGAGGTAAATGATTGGAAACACTGAAAGCAGGAGGAGACAATTTGTTGTAACCAGACAATTCTATGTAGTTCTGGACTGGTTAATCTACAAAGAACAGAAGGAAGCCCTTTTTGGTGACAGTTCAGTTCCAAATAGTTGTATGCCAAGCTAAATGCAGGAAAAGCCTAAATAAGAAGCTCACACACCAAAGTTGTGCTTGTAATACCTAGTCAATGCTAAAACTCATGTAGGTTTATATCTCCAATACATATTAATATTCTTTGGGTTTTACACCAGAAAACACCTTCAGTTCATCTGCTGTCTTCTCTTTTTCCTTCTACACTCATAATTTTCTCAGGTTCCTTAAAATTTGATTATCCAGTATTGCTGTAGAAGTCCAGAAAAACAATATATATTCAGTGTGTTAGTTTTCCTTTTCATAAAATAACCATGTCTAATATAATTTGATCCCCATGTTTAGCTTTTGCCACAAAAGGCTGGACCAGGTGATCCTTGAGGTCACTTCCAACCCGCTCTTCTGTGATGCTACGATGCTTCAAAAGAGTCCCACCACTCCTCTCCATGTACAGTTTGTCAAAAGCTCTATCCAGCAGCTCTTCCATGAACAGCTCACACTTCCTGTAGTTTATTCCTCTCTTTGAAGGTGGAGAGGGGAAGGGGATGCCTCTTCAAGCAGCTTTAACTTCCAGAGTTAGAGTTCCACCATCTCAGCAGTGCAGCCTCAGTAGCCTCGGGATGTTCAGCTGGGTGAAATAACCTTTCACAGTAGCTTACATTACGATTTCTTTCATTCTGATTATCTCTGTTAGCTTTCATTACATTGTCTTTTCATTCTCATTATTTTATTTTTCCTTCATGCTCCACGAGTTGCAGCCAGAATATTAAAAATAAATAAATAAATAAAAATAAACAGCCATAAGTAGTTTTCCATTGAGGTTCAAATGACTTTGTCTCTTAATTAAAAGTAAAGCAGAAAGTTCTATCGCACTTTTTGAGGGCACCACCTATTTAGTATTGAATAGACCCAAGTAAGACCACAAATTTACTATTAAACTCCTATTTCTGGGAAGAACTTGCTTATCTGTGTTCACTGGAGACAACAAGGGCAGCTCAAGTTGGTGGCCACTGAAGAGAGAGCCCAAAGCTGCTCTTAAAAGTGCTCTGGTCTGGCCACAGCAGGCTCAGCCCCAGTTTATTCACCAGAGATTTATCTCAGGCACCCACAAAAACCGAGAAAATGTGTTGCTGTCTGTCAGGGGAAGCAAAGGCATCGTGTTGTGTTCATGTTTCCTAAGCTGTGAATATTTATAAGGTAGGTTTAACATCAATACCTTTTCAAGCAAACCCAAAGAGCACATCAGACAATCTGAGAAGGCACACATTAAATGCTGAGATACTGAGGCCTCGAGAGAAATAAGCTGTGGAATTAATTTATAATGCTATTGTGTTTCTCTGAATAGTATGGCCTGGTATGTATAAGGCACCTATTTAAGTATTTTCCCTTTTCCCCAGCCTCCAGAAAATAAAGTTTGAAAAGCATTCTTCTCCTTAAAAGCTCTCTTTGGTGTTTTATATTACACATGAAGTCTGAATTTCTTCTACAATTATTCAGATAATTTATCTACCAAAAGTGTAAAATGGATAATTTCGAGCTATGAAAATACCAGTATTCCACTTCAATATCTGCTGTTATTTCCTTACCTACACACACACAAAAAAAAAAAAAAAAAAAGCAGCTGAAGCCATTATCTACCTGTTACAAAGAGATTTCAACTTCTTAAAAAGCTGAGATAAGTAAAACTGCCATTCTCAAAGGTCTACTTTAAAGCAAGTAAGGTACATTTTATATTTAAAGGTGAAGTTTCTTCTTCCACCCTAAGGGCTTTACATTCTCATCTTGATGTATTAATTAAAGAACATTTATGGTGAATTTTTAATTATCTCCCTAATAAATGGTATCACAAGGAATAAAATGGTCTCTTCACAAGTCTCTCCAGGCTCCAGTGTGTCTCGGAAACAGCACTAATTCCACAGCAAACTAAGAATGCAAATCGCTGGGAGGGCTGTGAATACTGATGGGCAGGGACCAGATGGTTGTCTTGCACTCTAAGAAGCAGAACTGCAAAATGCTGCAGCCACTGTTGGCTACACGGAAAAGATGAGACTCTCCTGTATTTCACAGAATGTGCTGAGCTGGAAGGGACCCCCAAGGATCATCCAGTCCAACTCCTGGCCCTGCACAGACCCAGCCCCAGGAGCCCCCCCCTGTGCCCCAGAGGATCATCCAACCCCTCCTGGAGCTCTGGCAGCCTTGGGGCTGTGCCCACTGCCCTGGG
>JAWWES010000021.1:1126788-1146523 GCA_035583135.1 Lophotriccus pileatus
CTTTGGACACTCTCCAATGGCTCAATCCCTCCCTTCCATTGTGTCCCCCCAAACTGCCCCAATGTTGAGGTGAGGCCACCCCAGGGCAGAGAGGGACAATCCCCTCCTTTGACAAGCTGGCAATGCTGTGCTCACTGCACAGTTAGTCCTTTTAAAATACATATATTTTCTTCCACTGAAAATCAGAGAGAACTGAGAAAGGGTTTTTTGTGAAGCTACTTCCTAATAGTCAATAGACCCTTGGTCTGTTTATGCTCCTCTGTACTCCCGGGCAGAGAGGGAAAGGACAAGCTGTTTGAGGTACTTCCACTCACCAGTGTTTTCAGCATTTCTTTAGAGTGCAAAGTGAGTCCTGGCCCAGTGCAGGGGCAGCCCAGGAGCACAGGACAGCATCTGGCACAGCCAGTCCCACTCTGGGGCAGCACCTCAGGAGCCACAGCGACTCTGCACGGTCACACCAGGGTTGTCATCTACAGAAATAGTGGCTAAGGGGGGAAATACCAGCTCAGCACTGGGAGGCTCGCTAAGCAAGTTCAAAGAAATGGAAGAATGACTGTACAAAACCAGAGGAAAAGAGCAACTCGCTGCAGCACACAACCCAGGCATTCCCAGGGGGAAGGCACGTGGCTGCAGCACAGAGAGGGTGGGAAAGGGGACGTGTGCTGTTCAAATGGCAGACAGGGCCGCCTTTTTAGCCATGCTTATGTGCACACATGCACAAAATAAATATGTAGGATGGCCTCTAATCTCATGGAAAGATTTGATTCTTGGGTTGCTTTCCAGGAGCTTCTTTACAGAAGACACTCCAGGCCCTGCCAGACCTGAGTTTATCACAGAGTAAACCAGGAGCACAGCAAGCCACAGTGAATGACAGTCTCCCCCTCCAAGAAGGGGCCAATAAACACCTCTGGGGGAAGTGACTGTTGCCTGCTTTGCTTTTTATCCCACGCCTATCCCTCTTGCAGAATGCCTGTGATCAAATCAAGCCAGCACTTCAAAGCAGCTCTTAGGGTATTCAATGAGCAGAGGTAAATGTTACTAATTCCCTCATAGTTGGGGCTATAAATCCATCTCTTTGTAGATGCTGGAAGTCAACTGGTATCATGCAGTTAAAATCCTGTTTGCTATTTTCCAAACAGGCTGCACCCCACAGCCTCAGTGCCTTTGGCCTGCTGCCAGTCTCTTTAAATATAGAGAAAAATATCAGAATACATTCCTGCTCTACAGAATACTTCAGTGATTAACAGGGAACTTATGACTAGTTCTTTTAACCACAGTCTAGCTGTCCTAATCAATTTTCTGCACCTTTAGTTACCAAAGCTACTTCAGCTGTGCAGAACAGCAATCAGGAGCGGCAGTTTTTTAAACACACGTACAAGACCTTAAAGTATCATGGCAGAGCATTACACAGAAGAGCATCAACACCAAGACCACACCATTAATTGACAATTGCACATTTAGTTATTTGTGAAATGGAGATTCCTGTGTTTATGGTGCAATGTTTAAAGGTCTAACAAGCTGTGGATAATTGGGAAGAACTGATATCTCCTAACTTGTACTGTGAGGGGTCTTGTACACACATTGACCAAATTCATGAGTAGGTATATAAATAACACTTTTGGCATATTTAATGATTAGCATCCCTGTGGTATTTTCCTGTTCAGCTAAAAATTGTTAGTAATTACGCTTTAGCAATTATATGTTTTCCAAACTGCTGTCAACTCAGCTTCAAAGATGTCAGGAGTTCTGCAAGACTTCTCCACTTACCAGTTCGGGAGCTGCTACTCATTCAAGCTGCTAACCAGAAAAGAATCAATAGGAATTGTATACATTATGTATTGTCATTACATGCTGGCATGATTCCCTTGCAGAACAGATTATGCTACATCTCCAACATGTTGATTTCCTAATAAAGCATATTAATTTGTCTGTGACAGTTATTGCCTTGAACCACCACAAATTAAGGATGAAATAAAGTATTTTATTTTTAACATTTTCATTTATATGCTCATCTGTTGAAGTACAGACATTATTTTCATGCAAGTTATGATGTGCATGAATCAGATTCACTTGCTTGTAAAGTCTTAGTAGCTTGTAATTAAATAGCTTATTTTATATGCAATGCAGGGCAGAGATTTACTCTGTGTGCACTGTCCTGGCACATGTGCAACTTCCCTTGCAGACCTGCGCAGCATAGGCACTACAAACTATTTTTATATTTGATTTTCCAAGTCATGCCTGGTTAGCATTACCCTAAAGGAGAACAGACACAAACTCAGGAGATGACTGACCTGGGTCTGCTGAGGCCATCAGTTCTGAGCACCCCTAACTCATACAAACACACAAGGAGGCCAGATTGCTGGGTTTGGGTCCTGGCTGGCCCTGGTTAACTCCCAGCTGCTCCCAGGGGCTGTGTGTGCCAAAGGCACAGGAGCCACACGGGGTGTGAGTGCAGGGCAGCCGCTGGCTGAGCGGTGACACCACGATAAAACAGGCACAATGAAACCCCTCTCATGGCCTTAAACTGCAAACTTCCCACAGGGCAGGAAGGCAGAGCAGAGCCCCCCAGCTGCAGCAGCCAGAATTTTCATCAGCTTTAACATGTGCCTTATTCCCACAGAGCAGGTCTCCCCTCAGAGATGGGGACACATCCTCCAAGCTGAACCCTGGGCACAGCTCCTGCTCACAGGAATTCCATGTCAGAGCATGGCTCCTCACTGTCATATTCCATCTCATTTGTGTCACAGGCCCAGCTGGAGCAGGGGCATTACTGCAGCAGGTAGTGGAGGGAGGTCACAGATGTACCCTGCCAACTACAGCACTCACTGCAGGGGAAAACCAGCCATGCAGCAAGAGCGGGGCACCACAGCCCCCCTTCCACGGGGGACACTGGGCTCTGGCTGGAAACAGTGGGTGGGTGACTTCATGCAGATAAGCACTATGTAGTCAGGATACAGGTAAAATAAAATAAAGGTCTATGGCACTTAAAGCAAAATAGCACAGACAGCTGGAGCCAAAGTCATGGAGCATCGTTTGGGAAGTTACTCAAGTATTCTGAAGAAAGGTCATTCCTGTCTGAATCATGCTAAGCAGGAATGTCTGTAGCCCTCTAAAGGCACAAAAGCCACCAGATCACAGACCTTTCCTTCCCAGCTCCAGACCCCTGTGGGGTCCCAGGGAAAGCTCCAGCTTCCTCACAGAACCTCCTCTTGTTCTCCAAAGAAATCCCATGCTGGGTGAGCCCTTCTCTCCTTTGCCAGTAAAGCAGGTACATTATGAGCCCGTGGTCAGCCTGTGGCCCCTGCCTGCCTTCTGGTCCCTTCAGCTGCTCTCAGAGCAGCCAACATTCAGCTCTGAAGCCACTGATATTTCCACTCTGACATGAAACACAGCAGAAATTACACTATTAATAATCTCTTGCACTTGTCACCCACCGAAGTGTCAACCTTTTGACAGCTGAATTGTTGAGGTTGTGTCAATAAGTGATGTTAATAAGTTTTTCCATAATACTTAGTGCATCCACTGGTTGCTAGGCAAGCTTTTTATTTTAGAACTGTATTAGATGAAGAGGTGCAAAAAGACCCATTAAAGAATGGCAAAGCAGTTTAACAAAAAGCCATTTACAAAATCAAGATGAAAAAGTGTAGAAATTACTGAGGAATTTGATGAGAGGGAAGTGTGTTGGATTATGCATCTTCTGGCTGAGTTTTACACAGCAAAATATTTATCAGAAACTTTGAGACAGTAGTTTCCTCCTGAAGATTCAACAAAGCAAAACATGGATATCTGCAAGTTTCCATCTAAACTCTTCCAAATCAGTAAGTATCAGCACAGCTGCATTAACACCAGAGGGAATACTTGGGAAGTAAGGCACTATTGACAGGAACCTGTCCTGTGCTTCCCACTAATGTTTACTCTGGGAGAGGTACTTACTTAATAAACAATTCACTTTCAGTAATGCCTGCGTTTTCTGCATAGACCTAAACTCACCTGAGTAGTTTCACCACCACATGAACGGTGCATTTGTCCCAGAATTCCCATTTTTACAGGATGTGTGTGTAGCTACAGCTTTATGCCCTTATCGAGGCTCTGTCGAGCAGCAGAATATAAAACAAAGACCTGTAATTAAGCCTCGCTCACCTCAGCCACCCCCGCTTTAGCAGCCCCAGAGAAGAGCCCTTTTTTGCCTGGCTTTAAGGCAGACCCAGAGCCTGCCCCGATCTCCCCCTGGTCCCTGCAGCACCTCAGAGCTGCTGATAACCCCCCCTCAGATGCAGCAGAAGAAACATATCTCCTTTTTGTTGAAAAGGAGATTAAAGGATCAAAAACCTCTTACCACCTCTCGCTAGGAGGTCTGGCTAACACCCTGAAATATTCCCTTTCTTTCAAATGTATGAAGATTATTAATCCTTTCCCATTAAGCTTGTGCCACCCCGGAGCTTCCACGGCCCCACCCCAGGCACTGCACAAGCAGCCCTGCTGCACAGAATTGTCTGCTCTCTGCTGTGAAAAGCTCCTGCTCTTCACTTCCAACCTGCCTGAAATATTTAATGAATACTTGAAACTGGCACCAACGTTTAGTTTGTCTCCTGAAAAACAAGGGGGAAAACATATGGGTAATATGCAGCCTGTTTTGCAAAACAATAACGAAGCATCTGGTAACTTCTCCAGGAAAAGAAATGGAAGCTGAGGGGATATTTTACAGGACTTGGAAGCGTACATGGGATGGTGTGCTGTTAGCCAGCATGTGCCTGAACACAGTCTCCTAGCACAGCTTGAGCAGAGATATTTGGTGTATTCCTTGTAAATCTCTGGCAAGCACAGCACACGGCCACTCTGCTCCCTCTGGCAGGCACAGGAGCCAATCCCGCTCCTCCCAGCCAGTCCAGGCAGGAATGTGCCCAGAAATGCAGAGGGAAAGGCTTGTGACAGAGCCAGGGCAGGCTCACACCTTCATTGTGCCATCAGCCAGCAGAGCCAGCCCCTCGTGTGCCAATGCATTATTTCCTGCTGGGGAAATACACCTATCCTAAAATTCAGGGTTCGCCTGCATTTAAAGTTTATCCTCAACTCTAATTCTATCCCCTGCTAGGACAAATAAGCAAAGCCGGTTTGTATGGTTGAAATCTGAGGCATTAAAAATATGCCTGCCAGATATCACTTTTATTGTCTTGCTGTAGTACCTATAACCACACACAAAATGCCAAATTTAACAAGCAGTGCCTATTACACACTCCATAATGCTCACAGACATGTATCAAGTAGAGTATGTGAGCCACACTATCAGCTGGTGTAACACAGCCAGGGTTTGCCTTAGCAGCATAAGAAAAGAATGCTAATTAGAGAGCTGTAAGAGAATTTAGACCCAAGTCGTTATAAAATACTATGAAAAGGATCAATGCTGAGAGAGGGGAAGGGCATACAAGTAGAATACACTCAGCAAGGGCATGATCAAAGGTAGGACAAATAGACTGCAAACACTGTGTAATGAGCATCCTCCCTCCCACAGCAGGAGGCTGCAGGCACCTTCATGTGGCCTAATTCACCAACACATCACAGCCAACTAATAAAAGCATTTCTCAAAGACAGGCAAGCTCTGCTGGGCTGGCCCAGTGCCACACAGTCAGATGGAAAGCTGTTCTCCAGCCCTGTCTGTGCTCCCCTTCCAGCAGTGCAGGTAACGCGGTGGAGATGCGGGTTGAGCTCTGAGCGCTGGGCAGGCCCTGCTCACAGGGATGGTCCAGCAGCAGGCTCTGCTCTGGGTCCCTGCTGGCACCAGGCACAGGGCTTACTGCGCTCAGGTCTCTCTCCCAGCGTGGGGCACACAGACTGGCAGGCCAGGACACCGAGTTCCCACATCCCATGGATCCCAGCAACCATCTGGGATACAGGAGTCAGCCTCCATCTGAGCTGAGCAAGTATTTTCCTTTCAGGTGCAGCTTGTTTCCCAGAGCAATCCTCAGAAACGCAGTGCCTTGGATGTTCCTCTTCA
Source organism: Lophotriccus pileatus (assembly GCA_035583135.1). NCBI lineage: Eukaryota > Metazoa > Chordata > Aves > Passeriformes > Tyrannidae > Lophotriccus > Lophotriccus pileatus. The sequence goes on from JAWWES010000021.1 coordinate 1,132,781, forward strand.
AAGAAACAACCCAGGCCCAGTTTCCCTTTGTTCAGGAAATTCCACGGGGGAATGGCACAAGGGAACAGCCTTGGAGGCAGGATAACCTCCAGCCACATGGTGTCAGCCCCACTGCCAGGCAGGAACTGCTGCCACCTCAGCTGCTTTACCTGTCCCTGCATGTAAGGGCAAAACAGCCCCCCCTGCTGAGGAGGGTCCACACCTATTCCCCAGCTGTACCTCACATCACACACTATCCCTGAGCTTGTCTGAGCTCTCTGCACCCATCACTGTACACAGAACCCTGGGCTCCTGAATACCTGTGTCCTTGGAAAGTTAGAAGGGGGAAGGTGGCAGTTTGGAAAATTCCAGCCTTAACCCAAACCAGTATGTGCAGCGCCTGAGTGTGCAGACTCCCAAGGAAGAATTAATTATTAATAACTTAATGCAGTGAGAGCTGCTGTTTTCATTCTCTTCACAGCTGTCAGGGAGGCACAGATGCAGCACCACCTTCTGTAATTGGAATCTTTATTTCACAAACAGTGCAATAGACTGTATTTTATCTTCTTTGATCCCTGTGTAATACAATCAAGGCTCACCAATCAAGGCTCCTTCCCCTTTGTTTGCCCTTCAGATGCTGCAGAGAGCCTCTTCCTGCAGGATATTGTTGCTCTGTGCATTGCACAGTGAGAGTGGTGTGATACAGCAGCATTTCAGACAGCTTTTGTCCTGACTTTCAGGTATCCCCATAGTGCCAACTGGCAGCACATTCCAGCCTGGCCAGGTGCTGTTCTTCAAAAGACACCATTATGTACCAACAATTAACAAATTTATCAACACATTTCCTCTGCGATTCTCGGTGCTAGCGAATTTAAATACCTGCAGAAGAATAACAGTGCCTGGGTGGGATACAAAAACATGTCTGGCTGGCAGACCTGAAGGATGAACAGAGCAAAGCAGCTCTGCTAAACCAGAGAGGGATGGGAGCACACAGAAATCCTAACCCTGTGAAAAGCCTTCAGCCACAGGCAGAGCAGGGGCTGTGATGGGGCTGCCTGACACTTGGAGCTGCAGAACAGCAGCTGCAGCTGCAAACTTTGTCAAACCTTGAACAGTTTGGGCGTTTCAAAGGGAGACATTTTGTGTGAGCATTTCAACCACAGCACTTCTTCCACTTTCTGAGGATGCCCCTGAAGGAAGGACAAGGTCATTTTGCTCTGGTTAACTACAAACTGTTTTACTTTAAAATCAGGACTGTGCGAGTTCTTGGAGCAAGAAGAAAAAATACAAACAGCTTTAGTTTTCATGATAACCTGCCTGACTTTGAGACGACTTCATAAGTAAAGTTCATGCCCATTAAGTGTATTTCCTTACAGAAGTTTCCTTGGGAAATTTCCTTGGTAGAACCAAGACCTTTCCAAGCAAAATGTTTTTCTGCTCCTTTTGCCTGTTTCTGGCTGGCATGAAGTTTAATATTAGGGGAGATAAATGCCAGCTAATCAGGGACAACAGGATAGATCAGGAGCTGGGACTGGCTAAGAAAATAAAAAAAAAAAAAAGAAAAGGAATGAAATGCCAAACTAGAGGTTTTGGCTACAAGCAATACAAAAATAAACACACAAGAAGAATTGATGGAAAGCAATATACAGGGGGAACAAGCACTCACTTGACAAAGAGCAGTGTCAGTGGAAAGCCACAGAGACAGTAAAATACGGACAGATTGGATGGAGAGCCAGGAAAACAGTGTAGATGATGAGAGGAGTGTAGACTACTGGTGATCAGAGCTGGGGACTGTATCAGGCTTTGCAGGTGAGAAACTGCAGCAGGAAAACCAGGACTAGCTGAGTGGTGCTTTGGCTTCAGGTAGGTGAGCAGCAAAGGTCACGTGTGTCCAAAGGGCACATCCTCTCCCTGGCCCCACCATCACATCCTGGGCACGGAAACGTCTGCTTTGTTTTAGGAATGCTGGGGTGAAAAGCACCAGAAGCACAACTAAAAAGCTAATTAAAACAGTTGTCAAATGATAACTTAGCTTGAGCAACTCCCCCTGGTAACCCTGCAGTCCAAGATCAGGGCAGGTTTGGTCTCTATTTCCTGGGGGTGTCAGCTGGGTCTCAGCAGTTGGGGCCCAAGTGGACATCTCTACTGCCATGAGCTGTGGCCACTTCAGAACAAGCAGGATTTCTGTTTCCTTATGCCAGGAATCTGTAAAGGTGGGTGAAGCTTTCCTGCCTCCCAGCCCTGCTGTCCTGGGCTGACTGCTCTTCTCTGGAGCACACAGGGAAGGGTGAGACCCTCTCTCCAGTGAGGGCAGTCAGGCCCCTCAGCTGCCCAGTCCTGGTTCTGTGCCCTGGACTCACCTTCCTGACCATCTTTCCTCTCCTCTCCAAGAGAAATCCAGCAGCAAGGAGATGAGGAGGCTTTGGATCAGTCTGAATTCCCTACCTAAATCCCAAGAGCTCAAAAGCTTTCAGCTGTATCCTATTCACATCTTTTCCTTGTCAGATATCCCTTGATGTGAACAAGGTCTGACAGGAGGGAAGGAAGAAGGAAATTACATAAGCAAAACAAAAGTGTAATTAAATTCCCTCTGCAGATGAGCAGATCAGGTCTCTGCTGTTACTTTTCTTCTTTCTGGCACATTCTGGACTGTTCTTTAAGGAATTCTCTGCTAACTGGAACTCAGAGGACAGCTAAAGTTTTCCTTTTTCCAAGGAATGCCATATGTTTGGTCTCTTCTTCCACTCCTGCTGTCTTATGCCATTTATACCAACCTGAGCATGGACTGGGTGAAGCACAGAGTGTGTATTTTCAAGGTTCTAAAATGAAAGCACCAAAGCTGTGGTTGAATTATGCAGGAATAAAGCTTCCACCAAGTGTCAGCCTCCCTGGGGTACAGTCCTGAGCTGACTCTGACTGCTCACAGCAGCAACAAAGTGCCTGCTGACTGATACTGAATGTTCCTAAGGCACCCCATCAATCACAGCCTAAGCCTTTCCCAGTGACTAACTTAGGAAAACAAGGCCATTCCTCCTGTTCATCCTGCTCTGATGATTTTCAGAGGCTCCATTATTCTGAGTTACTGACAGATGCTTTGTTTCTCCAGCTGAACAACTTCTGGGTACAAACTCCTTTTGACTGAGCACACAGATTAAGTTCTTACCCCGTCACACTTCTCTAATTGGAAAAAGGCCTGAGGCAAATTCAAGGAAAACTGTCCATGGTTCCTTCTTTCAAAATAAAGTTGTGACATCTTTAAAAAGCACACAAAGGCTGTTGGGGGTCAGGTGTCTGAAGAAGACACTGCCTGAAGAAGAAAGAACATGAGGTCGGTCCTGTTGAGAACACCGAGTTGTGCCACACTGAACTGCTCTGCTCCTGCTCAAGGTTATTGTGCAGAACAATCTGAAGATATTCCTGAGACTGGGGGAAGTAGATCAACTCCAGATATTTTACCTGCAGGCAGAAGATCATCCTGACATGCTTGGACTGCTTAAAGAGATCAGACAAACTCAGAGACTAAATTCGGCTAAACCAGATTAGATCTTTTATTGGCAATTTATCCAAAGACTCTTCAAGACTCAAACTTAATAAGCATGAGTTCAATGTCTTATAAAAGATTATGTCTCATTTTCTCTCACTATTCCTTTACCAGCTGAAAACCATGCCTTATTTTTTGGGGGGAGGGAGGGGTACGAAAAAAGGAACAGCAAATTTTTTAAGTGCGGAATAGAAATTGTGAACTTTCGAGAAAGTTGGAGAGAAAAGGAAGGAAGTGAATCTTTCAACACAAAAGTGCAAAGTAGACAGCAAATTCTCAGCATTTAGATGAGCAAAAGCTACATAATGGTGCAATCAAGTTTATTTCAGCATTATTTTTCCACTTTTAACTTGCTAACATTTAGCAGGGGATTCAGAAAGTAATTATTTACGTGGAGGTTTCGTTCACTTTTAGGGTACTTTATTTTGTTGGGTTTGGGGTTGTTTTTTTTTTTAGCTAATAGAGAATGACAGTGATGGTTAAAAAGAATAACTCTTTAGTTTTAGCTCCAGTAGAGGAAAACTGTCTCTCAATACCATTTCATTTCCATGGCAGAACTATTTCTGAAATCCAGACTCCAAAAACAATCAATTTAATGCATTAGATGGATTTGCATGCATTTAAATTCATGACTTAAAACACTATCAACTGTATGCATGTAAAATTAACACACACACACACTTGCCTCCATTCACTCATTACAATTTCACTGACCCTTATTAAGGGCTACCAGTGTTTTCCCAGGCAGAGAAGTGACTTAAGTGATCCCTAAGAGGGGGAACTGGGGCTCCAAGTTCTGCCTTCCTTGACCTACTTTAACATCTCCCCAAACCCCGTGGAGGGAGCAGTTCCTCACCCCTGTTGGGATGGAGTTGGTTCTGGAGAAAACAGCTAAAGAACCCATTTATATCCTCTAAAATCAAGATTATATTTGCTCTTTTATGTAAAAAATCGTATTTTGTCTGAGAGTTAAACTAAAAGCAGCATATTCCTTAAAAAAAATAAAAATCAGAGTGACAACCAAGCCATGGTACTTTATCCCTCCCAGGAAATCCTGACAACATTTTCATTGTAAGTAGGGGCAGTAAATGATTGCCCATCTCAGCTGCAGAGGACACACAGCTTGTGTGATCCAAACAATTGATGGTAACATGCACAAAAGTAAGGAAAATACATTATCCAGATTACTAAAGCAGCAACCTGATGTAATAAATGAATATTTCTGCAAGTTATAGTATATAAATCTATTTCTTTGCTTCATGCAATGTCTACTACATGAAAATTATGCTCTGTACCATCTTATTTACCACAGGGAAGAAGGTTAATGTAGGAGAACATATTAAAGGTCACTTTCATTCTTTGAAATAATTAAGTGTAGCGCTTGCAGAATCATTTTGAGGAGACTTGCAACAGAAAATGCTTTTAAACAGCTCCACAGGTAACTGCATTTAAAAAACCTTCAGACAGCAGAGACTGGACAGAGAACTTAGAATAAAACTGTTTGAGAGCCCCTGTTTGAGAGAGTCCCAAGGTTTTTTTCAGTTGCCAAACCAGCAGTGCCCACAGAACATTGTTTTGTCCTATGGTTCTTGTAGGTCCAACAGGAAAATTACCATGTACTTATAACTAGATTAACTCCAGACTTTCATACAGGAACAAACCTATAATGGACTGGAAATATGATACAGCCTGCACTGTCATGTAACCAGATGTCTCAGTGTTACCAAAAACACTGAGGCCAACACAAAACCATAAAGGGAAGCTCATTGAACAAGAGCAGAAATAAGCTGAAAACACCGTGTTCTTGTGGTGTTGGATCCAGAAACTCATCTTGCCAGCTCACAGAAAATGTTTCATTCTTTTGGGGCACAGAGACCTGCCAGAACTCCTAAGCCAGCAGGGGGGAATCTGGGTCTGCCAACAGAGCGAGGAGACAACCCCAGCACCGCTGGCATGGATGGAAGAACAGCATTCCCTGCCTCCCCTTGGGGGAGGGAGATTTTTGTTAGATGGGGCACAAATTGTTTTTATTACCCTTACTTCAGTGTTGTCTTCTCTTGACGTAAAATAGCTCAAATATGCAATGCTGGTGATAATGACACATATGCACAAAAAAAGGGGGAAGGAAAGAGAAGGATCCTGTATTTTAAGCAGCAGTTGTAACACACATTGCAGGAATCATTGAGGCCACATCACAAGTGGGAAGCCCAGGAGTGACAAGCATATTTCCCCTAAATTAGGTCATAAGAGAAGCAGTGGGATGTGTCAAAATCATCAGACAGAGAAGCCCCAGCTCCATAAGGTTTTGGTGGTCTTTTTTAGGCTGACAGCTACAGGGACACCGCTGTGCTTGAGTTACATCAGGTGACAGTGAATTACACCAGGTGACAGTGGCCAACTTATAAACACCACAGATCTGGTGCCCAGCTTCACTGGAACACTTCAGCAGCCTCGAGCTGCCCACCAGGACAGAGTGAGCCCCAACCCCTGCTTAGTGCTTACTGGGCACCAGCAAAGACACGAACTACAAACCAGCCTATCAAGAGCTTCAACTTGGTAGATATTGTCATTTTGATAATTTATTGTTCAGACTGAACAATAACCACTTGTTTCTACAGTAAAAGTTATGAAACCCTGAATGGAAAAGCCAAAGTGATGGGAGTTTCTCTTTGTCCTTTAAGCTCCCTTGAGCTGCTGGCAGTGGCAGGTCCATGGCTGCTGCCCACTCATTAACCTTCACACCTACATTCCTCCCTGGGAGGAGCAGGCAGCGCCTCTCCCGGTGCCCACAGTCCCTCTGAGGTCAGGGAACCCTCCAGAGAGGGTGGCAAGATGCAGCTGAAAGGCTTCTCCTTGCAGCCCAAATCACCGTGGCACAGCCGTCAGAACCGGTTTCCTGCTGAACTCTGCTGTCAGCTACAGGCCATAATTTGTACCCTTGGACACCTTACAAGCATAATGGAGAATATATAAATGAATGCACAATGATTATAGATATTTATATGCATCCTGCTGCTCAGAGATCATGCCTATAATTCATATGTGGTAAAGCCACAAAATTATGAAGGTCTTCCTAGCACAGCCATTTATAATCCAATGGGAATCCATTACATTTTTATTTCTCGTGTTACAGGAGGCAATTTATGACTGTCTGTATATCACATTATGTTTTAGCGGTGATGATAATGTAAAAGCAGCCTGACCTCAAAATGGAATAACTGATTCAAGCCAAAAGCAATTGCACAAAATGTTTACTTGGTTTCTTAGAGAAATAAGAAACCACAGCTTTTTAGATTTTTGGTGTGGAATTCATTTTAGAAAACGTTTTTTGTCAGAATAATCTCTTTCTGGGGGCATTTAATTTAATTTTCCTTTCAGGAGCAGAGGTGTCAGAAGCCTTAAAAGAGCCCACTCTCTAGTCTTTCAGTCTGGTCATTCCCAAGCCATTTTGTGATCAATACTGAGCTGTTCTCAGCCCAAATGGAAATTTCGAGACTGCTACTATTTATCTGCCTCCTAATTGAGGTTTAACAGGCAAGCTCTTGGTGCACTTGCACACATTTAGGGGTTACTGTGGTGACATCAATACCCGAGGCCAGAATTAGTGTCAGCTGATTGTCACACCTAAGGCACAAGATTTCATGGATTTGTTGCTACATAAAAATTAAATAACAATTGTGACAACAACTATCCTGTGCCCTCTGCAAAAACTGCCAAACCTGAATGTGAGACGAGACCTGAATGTTCCTTTATCACTGCTGTGAAAAAGCCAACTTATTGTTGGCTTTGTTATCGTTTCTAAGGATAAGTGATCTATTATATTCATTTGGTTTCTGAACAGCAATATAATTTTGTTGATACCTTTGCAAGCCCACCACATTTTCACTCTCAGGTTCTCGAGTTTCCAATATTAAGGAGAGCATTGCCATATTCTGGCCATGGTTTTTTAAAAGCTGTAAATTCTGCTCCATGTTGAAGGGCTCTCTTTCTGGGGGCATAAGTATTTCAGAACAGATACATAAAAATTGACAGCTAGCTAAACTTTATGCATCCTGACCTCACTCAGAGTTCTGTTTCACCTGCAGTAGAGCCATTTATATTGGCATAATATGTTACACAAGTCTAGCTGAAATAAAATTACACTTAATAAGACAGACTATATTTTAAAAGAAGATGAAATAATGGCTATAATATTTAATGTGTCACTTAGCTCTCACATTAATAGTAAATCTATCAGTAAAGATGACAGAGCTGCAGTGATTTAGCAGTTTCCAATCCAGACCATTAGAGCTTTATGAGTAACACCAGCAAACAGCATTGTGGGACCAATTCATATAATTTCTCACATGAAAAATTACTTTTTTGAAATTCCTGAACAGCCTCAACTGGATGGGACTATTATGAGGCTGCCCAGAGTCAGTCAAGGTACCAGACTGTGGCTCCAGCAAGTGTAAAACATGACACCATTTTCCATCCTGACATGATGTCACCTCCTGATGTGAATCCTATGGCACATCTGAACAACCTGCTGGCTGTGTCGCCCTTAGAGGGCCTAAAGACAGAGAACTCTTTCAGCATCAGACATGAATTCCTTCTCAGATTCACCTGCAGAGGTGAACTGTCCTCAGTCAGAACCAACAAAACAGAGCCATGGAGGGATCAGAGGTCAGTGGGAGCAGAGTAGCCCAGGCATATATCGAGCTGAGCTGCCTGAGGCTGAACACCCAGCGTGGACACAGCTGAGGACTGACTGCAGTCTCCACACAAGCCCCAGCAGCTGCAAGGACATCTCTGTAGAAGGGGAGAGAACATTGTTGGATCGTCAGTGATGCATTTCAGGCCTTCTCCACCTATCTGGAGACTATTTGAATTTTCTTTTAAATATCACTCTGACTACACTTACTGAAACAGGGCTTTCTTCTTTGCATATGAAGTGAGCCTAGTGTTGGAACAAGCTGCAATTTTTTTTCTCAGTCTAATGCTTGAACTGCAACTGAGCTTCTAAATATTTCAGCAACATCAGCCCCAAGCTCTCTTTGCTCACCAAGGAAAACTGCAACTGCCCAAGTAGCCTTATTTTTATAGAAAGGCAACAGCTCGAGTTCCACCACACCCTGTTGTCCCTTAATTCATTGAAAAGGCCACTAATCCAGGTTTAGAAGGTCCTACGTGGCCCGTGTACTTGAAACCCCTTTTTTCATGGGCACTGAACATTGTTCTCCAGCCACACAAGAGAACAAGTTAAAAGCTGTATGTCCCTTGCAAGCATCCCCGGCTATTTGATCAAGCAAATTAGAAAGGCTCTATAGGTTGTACAGAAAGCACACTGGTTTACAATTAGCTGCCCTGGGCTGTGTGCTTGGTGTGCTCTGTGAAAAGCTTTCTCAGCTGAAGCTGAAGCCCTTGTTTCTGTCTTTAGTACCCACCTCCCCCGGTAATAACTTGCACTGCCACTGTGGCCTGCTCCCAAATTCAGTAGCCTCTGGCCACAGATAACCATCCACTGAGTAACCTTAAATGTTATCCTATCAAGGTTAAAAAAGTGTTTAAGATTGCTTTGGCTTTCAGGTCACATTCTTGCATCCTTCCTGAACTCCTTCTTCCCAGGAGATCTTGCCCGGTGATGGATTCAATATGTTTTCCCTCTTGTTCTTTAAAGCCAATTCATTCATCACACTAGGTGGGGTACATTTTTTAAGCACTGGAATGAGAGCTGGTCAGCACAAAACAGCATGCAGGAAAGATAAAACTGTGGTGAAAACAGACCTGGGGTAGTGCTGAGGAAGAGTCCAGAAAAGTGCACAGAAACATCTCTTACCGAGACCTTGTGCCAAGCAGCTCACTGCATCTCCCTCTCAAAAACTCTGTAACCTCAAGAGGTGTTCCAGGTATTATACTGCATTAAAGTTTATTGATATTAACCTGGAATATAACCAAAAAGAATTCAACATTTTCTCTCATCTTTGAAGTCTGCTGAGGGAAGAGACCCAAAAAGAAAACAGCTCAATAGCCAGCCTTGATTAGCATTGTCCATATAATGAACCCAACATCATAGACAGGACTTACTACAAGTATTTTTCACCTAATTTTTAATAGACAATTACTTTTCCCCATATATATTCTCTATTTCATGGTATCCACACTTATCCCCTTAACCCTCCCATATAACTGCCACAGAAGATCTGTTAGAAAATGTAGCTTTCTCTGCAACTGAAGTCATAAGTCTTATATCTCACCATTTACTTTTCATGTTACAATCAAGAGTATTTAGGATGTTATTATCACACATCAAATAACAAATCTACTCATCAGATTACTAAGAAAATTTCAGAGGGAATTAATAACAGGGTTTGCCTTTGCACAGTACAGATACACATTGTTATTAGAAAGGCCTTGGTCACTGAAGATTTGACTATTGGGGCAAGTCACAGAAGCCAGGACATGGAGTTTTCATCTCTAGCTTAGTCACTAGTGCAAACTGACTGTTTAGAACTCAGGTTGCTTATACCCAACAAGATTACAGAACACATTTTGAATTCAGACCTAAAAGCATCATTGAACTGTTGGCATAGAAAAAAAATTAAACCCTAGAGACGAAATATTTCTGCTACTGTTGATTTTCATGTATCACTAATCTACATGATCTGTTATTTAATCTACCAGTGCTATAACTGATTTTAATGGCCTGATAGTAACGATTTTCTTTTAAGCTGTCATTAAACACAGAAAAAAAGATGTCACAGCCATAGAGGAGACACTAACCAGGCAGGTGTCTGCCTGCTGAAGTCTTATCAGCACACCAGGTGATTACCATATCTTGGGGTACAGCAGCTCTTCATGGGGGGGTTCAGGTGTAGGCAAGGTGAGACCCAACCCTTATCTGTTGGAGGAACTGATGTACACAGCAAAGGGTGTCTTGGATCTCCTCCAAGATCTCCTATTTCTAAAAGTATTAGTATTAAAATACTACAGAAACACAGCAAAACAGTTTTCTCCTTTTCCTTACAGTTTGCTTTGTTTCCCCAGTAGCCAATTTCTAAGTGGGAAAAAACCCCAAAACAATCCCAGCTCACTGTAAAGGTACAAGTTTACCATTTTACAAGTCTATACCTTGTTTCAGCAAAAGCCCAAACACAATGTGCTTCCTGTCCCCAGCTTTGTTATAAAACGGAAATCCTTTCCACAGAAGCAGAGATGGGTCAAAACAAACCAGAACTACTGCATCCAGAAAGAAAAAAGTTCCCGTTCCCACCTATTGTTCTATTCAAAGCATATTTGAGAGCATTTGCTGGCACCCAGATTGAATCTTCCCCTTCACCATGGTACTGAATTCAGACTACCTTCAGCAGTACTAGTAAGGGAAATGGGCCAATTCTTCCCACCATGGTTGTATTATCATAACATTGTGGGGCATAGATCAGGATCCAGAATGAAAAGATCTAAGCCATCCTTAAAGAGATGTGATGAACAAAAACTAGCAAATCAATAAGAAAATCAATAGGAAATAATATTTGAGCTATTCACAGACAAATTTGTTTAATAGAATCATAGAATTTTTTAGGTTGGAAAAGGTCTCTAAGATCATCGAGTCCAACCATCCCCCAGCACTGCCAAGGCAACCACTGACCTGTGTCTCCAAGTGCCACATTCACATGGCTTTTAATCCCTCCAGGGGTGGAGACTTCACCACTGCCCTGAGCAGTCTGTGCAGAATCACAGAATCACTGAGGCTGGAAAAGCCCTCCCAGCCCATGGACCCCCCCCCCCGTGCCCATCCCCCTGCCTTGTCCCCCAGCCCAGAGCACTGAGTGCCTTCCTTGAACACCTCCAGGGGTGGGGACTCCAAACTTCCTGGGCAGCGCCTTCCAATTCCTGACCACCCTTTCCAGGAAGAAATTCCTCCTGATGGCCAACCTGAGTCTCCCCTGGCTCAGTTTGAGGCCGTTCCCTCTCCTCCTGTCCCTTCTTCCCTGGGAGCAGAGCCCGATCCCCACCTTGCCAGAACCAACTTTCAGGTGGTCGTAGAGAGTGAGCAGATCTTCCCTGAGCGTCCTCTTCTCCAGGCTAAAGTTCCAGTTCTTCATTTCCAGTGCTTGACAATCATTTCAGTGATGTTCAGTCACAGAATTTAACATAAAGTCACTTTTAAAGCTTAATTAAGCTACAGCTGGGTAAACAGATAAAAATGTTACCCTAATGCCTGCAATCCCTTGCAGGAGTGGAGAAAAGAGCACTCTGTAGGCCAAGAACTGAAGATTTCAAGCCAATAAGTCATTTGCACAATGCTCAGCACAACAGGGCCCTGTTGCATCCTGGACATCATAATAAACTTCATCAGCAATGGACCCAGCAGGTCCCCTTCGTTTGTGGCACTGCATGAGCTTTTGTAGATGAGGCACCAGTGAAGCTGGAAAGAGGCATTTTGGCCCTGAAACACAGAGCCCTAGGACAAGCTTCTACATCCCACTGCAGCAGAGTGGCTCATGGCAGGCACATCCCTTTCTCCCAGAGAGTATTGTCGGCACTATCTATTGTTGCTGGGGAAAATCAGAAAAGCAGGAAAGCTGGATTCAATCACTCCAGATTCCCTGGTCCCACAGGGGCAACTGCTCCCTTCTGCTCTGCACAGGTTTGAGGGCCCACCTCTGCAGCACAGAATGAGCTGGAGGCACTACAGAGGGAACCAGGGCAAGAGGAAAAGCAGAGGAGCTGCAGGAAGGAGCAGGAGAAGGATGCTGAGCGTGTGTGGACTGGCAGGGAGAGCAAAGAAAATGCCGTGTGCTGGCTGAAAAAGGAAGGGGTGAGAAGGGAACCCCTAAAGTGCAACAGAAAAAACAAATTCTCGACTTTGTGACAGGAATATGTGCAATCATCCAACCATCACCACCTGTTTGGTCCCAGCAACTCCCTTCAAACCAGCACGATGCCTTTCCAATGCAACTGCGCTGCTCTGCCTCACAGGCACAACTTCTACAGAAGAAAGACAGTCTCTGACCCTCCAGCAATAAGTAGAATGAAGCAAAAATTATTCTGCCACTAAATTCTTTTGGTTATGCAGCAAACCCTACTTGTGCATCTTTATAAACAAAGGCAACACATCAGGCTCATTTTATCATGTTCTAATTGGTCTCTTGCTCTGGAAAGGCAAAACAAAACCTGGAATTTCTCATTTCCCTGATTGTGAGACATTAAGCCTTTACTGAATAGTCCAACTCCACATCTACAGTTGCTCTTTATTTTCCTCTCTACTTCCAGGCTGTCAAATTAAAATAAAACACAGCATTTTTTCACATATAACCCAAGACACTGAACTGGTCATCACTGCCAAAGAAGTAAATTCACTCTTTCAGCTATTATTATTATTGCAATAAGTTGTTTTAAAATGTAAGTTTTTGGACAACTGTTGTTTACAGCCCTGGTAGAAGCTTTTTATAATCACACTGGTGTAATTATCAGAGATTGAGTGTTCTCCAATAGTGTAAAGTATCACTAAAAACCTCACTTTGTTACAAGCTTTACTGTAGTGTATTAAATATCTCAGCCTGCCCATAGATGCAGCCACTGGGGTACCCAGCATTTTAGTCTGGAGTGTGAAAATAAATCCCTTTTTTGTAATTATAGCATTCTTTATTTTTTCCTCCAGGTGAGACTGGACACAAAATCTTTGTCATGACTGTCAGAAAGTGCTTGTGTGAAACAAATGCACACAATGTGCTCTTCTATTTTAGCACGAGACAGGCTGTCCCCAGTTGGGCTGGGCAAGGCATCTTCCAGCACAGGGACATCCTGCACAGTCAGGACTCACTCCACTTGACTGAACCGCTCTGAAGAGCCACACCATGTGCATTTTCTCCCCCCACCCAGTTGGATGTCACCAAAGAGCATCATCCCCAGCCACCAGCACATTCCAGCCTGTTGACTCACTACATTCACTGCCAGGGGTAGGTGCATTTTCCTTTCCAACAGCCTCATTTTTAAAATGTGCTCGTATTTAATGCTCACACTTCAGAACACTTCTGCACTCGTTTGCTACGTGCAGCCCTAGTGTGGTAACACTCCCCAGGGATCCCAGAATCCCAGAATGGGCTGAGCTGGAAGGGACCCACAAGGACCATCCAGTCCAACCCCTGGCCCTGCACAAGGCACCCCATCCCCAAGAGTCCCCCCCTGTGCCCCAGAGGATCATCCAAACCCTCCTGGAGCTCTGGCAGCCTTGGGGCTGT
>JAWWES010000021.1:1147066-1182537 GCA_035583135.1 Lophotriccus pileatus
ATTCCCTGGGGGCTGTCCCTGGTCCCCCCAGAGCAGAGCTCAGTCCTGCCCCTCCTCTGCCCCTGCCCAGGAAGGTGATGATTAGAAATGGCTCGTGTTTCATCCAAGCTCCCCCAGACCCACTATCTGAAGAGGGAAGGGCAGCACGTAGGAGGATCTCTCATTGTGCTGCCGCACACCTGCAGCTGCCAGCCAAGGTCAGGGGAGGAAACAACAAAATTCTTCAAGAAAGCAGCTCCTTTGTCATCTGAATGCGGCAGGAAACACTGGAAGTGTCTTAAGAAAGTTTTTCTAATGAGATCTTAGCCCAGCCTTGCAGAAGCCAAATACAGATGATCATTGCAGGTCCCTTCCAACTGAAATGGTCTCTTTCACCCTACACAGCTCTGAGGAATAACCACCCTGACATGTGGCCATTTCAGACCCTGAGCCAGGCAGGCCAGGTCCTCATGTTCACAGAGGTTTCTGTGGTGCTTTACAGCAGAGGCACAGCCACAGAACTCGGGTTTGAGGGGAGGGAAGGGTCAAGGGCTGGGTCTGACCTGCTCTGGTTGAACTGCCCCATCCACCAAAAAATGGCCTGATTCAGGTTCTGTTGCTCTGGTTTAACCTCAGGTGGATTTCAGAGGAGACCATTTGTGTTACTCTGCAACACAAATAATATTAATTACCAGCCATTTTATATCATAGATACTCAAAGCCCACTTAAAAATACTGTGCTCAGTGTGCAGAAAAGGTAGGGTGTTTTTGCAAATCAAGTGTTTTAAAATCATGCTTTCTCTCCAAAGCAGATTTTTAAAGTTAAATCAGCATAATTTTCTGCTGCATTAAACTGATGACAAGTCAAAATGGCTGAAGTCTACTTGAAATAATTCATGAACATTTATCTTTCTTCTTGTTTATTGTAAATATATCTTCAGAGAATAAGTTAATTTTGCAGCATACTTTTTCAGGAGCACTCAGGAAGACAGATCCTAATAGAAGTGTTCATGCACAACCCTTGATAACTAGCAAGATCAATCATTTTTCTATTTCTCTGAGTTTCCAAAATTAATGTAAATCCTGAAAAGTCAAAGCAAGGATTTAACTGTCTTAAATTTTCCATTGTGCTTTTAAATATACATTTTCTCTCCTTTGAGATTCCGTTTGAATGTTAGGAAGCAACTCTTACTCTTTTAATCTCTATTAAAGTGCACAGGGATGGGCACAGCATAACCATTTGTACATTCACGAGGAAATATCAGCAAAAGAAATCTGTCCAGCATGAATTATTAATGCGTAAAGCCTGAGTTTCTTCATTATTCATTACCCATTTTTCATCGAGCAGTCCTCCCTCAGTTAGCAGAGCTGCACTGAGATCCTCACAGCTCAGAGGTGTTAGTGTGGGAGAGCAGCCCCTCACCTCAGCACTGTCAAAGTGACCAATTCACTGGTAACCACAAGATTTAAACTATTTTTCCATTGCATTGCAAAGATCAGTCACTGAAATTTGGCATTTTATAGACCAAGCCCTTCAGCCTCTGTGACTAGTTTCCCTGACTGTTTGCAGGGTATTTCTTTGTGCCAGAATTACAAACGGGAATATCCAAACCCAAGTCTTCAGATTCCCATCTAATCTGCACCATCCCTCTGCTTGAGAGCTAAGAAGCTATGCAATTATAAACATATTTAGTCCATTAAGAATTAAATTCTATTTTATCAGTTCTAGGGAAAGACTGAAACTTTATATTCCACATTCCACAGCAATGGCTAAATTCAAACCAGTGCCAATCAGAGCAGCTTCGTTGCAGAGGAGACATCACAGCAGAAAAGGGCCTCCAGTGTTTAAGTAAAGGCAAATACTGGCTGCTGGACCCTCCACACAGATGTCTGAGTTACAACAGGCTGGGGAGGGGGGGGGGAATCCATCCTGACTGATTTCCAAGGCATTAGGAGTTGTTCCACATGCCCTCACGGGCCAAGAGAGGCACAGTGCCGGCTGCAGGACGGGAACGGGGCAGTGGGGATGGCAGGGATGCACTGAAACCATCTGCATTCGCACAGCACTTGGCAGCGACCCCGCCGTGAGGCAGCCCGGGCCTGGGGGGGAATAAAGGGGCGGGAGAGAAATGAGTAAAAGTCACCCAACCAATTTACGAGGCATTAGTGCCTTGGCTCTCACACTCCAGCCCCTCAGCAAGGATTCTTTGAGAGCAGCTCCCTCCACCCTGCTCTTGGCAGGCGCTCAGCCAGGCTCGGCCCAGCTCACACGTCCACCAGCAGCTTGCAGGGGAGGCACACGCACCTCCCTCCCTTCTCCCACGTGCCTTCTGACCACACAAACCCAGCCTGCCCTCCCGTGCCCCTGGGAGAAGGGCTGAGGTGGCAGTGGGGTCCGTCTGACGCGTGTGGTGGGAGCCGTGGAGTCCCACAGCCCCTCTGTGGTGTTGCACAGCCCAGGCCCCACGGCCTGCGCTGCCCCAGCCCGTCACAGCGCTCACACGGGCATGGCAGGGTGGCCCAGCCTCTCTCACACAGGTCTATCTCTGTGTGTCTGTGTGTCTGTGTGTTTTTGGGTACCACCACAGGGCACCCCATGGCGGGGAGGTCTCTACCCCTGAATGGTAAAAGCGGGAGGAGGGAGGGGTGACTCATTTCACGGGACACCCACGTCACTGGCATGACTTCAGATTAAATCACTGCAGCACTGGCAGCTCAATGAAACAGATGAAAGGAAAATCTAGACACTTCAAGGGGCATCAAGGAAAGCATTTATGATGTGGGTCATGTCACGTCCTGTAAACACCCAGTGCAGCTTCCCTTCAGGAACTTGTTTATTCGCAGACTCATCTGTCAGGGAACAAAGCCCGAGTGAGACGCTGTCCTTTCCCTGGCAAGTTTACAAGTGGATATGGTGGGTGGGGAAAGACCCTGAGGTGAACAACACCCCAGCAAAGTGACCTGCTCTTTGTAGCACCCTGCTCTTTTCACCCCCATGCCATAAAGTCTTACTCTCGAGATAAAACTCCCTCTGCACTCGACTGGCCACTTGAATCCCAGCACAGCAGAGCTCTCTGTGTGCTGCAGCTTTTGGGGTGACGGCTCTCCTATGTCTGGAATCGTTAGTTTGTATATAGGTTGCAGTTCAAGCAATAATCTTTTTCTCTCCCCTGAAGCTTTCACAGAACAGTAAGATGCATGAAAAATTAGATTTCAGCCTTTTTTGAAAGAAATATCAACATTATTTCAACCTTTTTGAAAATCATCTTCTGTTTCAGAGCTTCCTGGCAGACATTTAACTGCTGAACAAGTCAAGCGCTGCTGAGTGCAAGGACTGAGATCCACTGGCCTTGGTCACCCCACCACTGGAGTCAGGAGCTTGTAGGCTGAGGGGAAAATGGGGACAATGCCATATGAAAGCCAGGATCAGGATGGGCACACAGCTGTGTAAATAGTGTAGGAAGGAAAGGGTTTGGGAAGCACAGGCAGGGCTCACACAGATGGAAATCTCAACAGTCCCTCCTGCCCCAGCAGCTCCACAGCATTGCCTCTCCATCACCCACTGCATACCCTGGTTCTGGTTGTTTTTTGAATTAATCCCACAGTCAGAAGGAGTGTTTGCACTGCAGACTTTACCAAAAATTAGGATGGATATTATCCCTCTCATTTCATCTCTTCTGCACCAAAACATGAGCATCCTATTTACGGTACCAGTCAGGGGTGGAAGCTGGGCTGCTTCGACAAACAACCAGCAGAGTTAATGAATGAAAGGTGATGATTTTCATCAGTTTTGTTTCAGTGGGAGAAGAAGAGATTGTGTTGGTTTGGGGTTCCATTTTAAGAGACATGCCCATTAAAGCAGATAAGTTCTTTGGCTGTAAAAGATTTCACTGAAATCAAGTGATTTGTCAAAAAAGCTTTCTGGAAATCTTTTATCACAAGTCTGAATTAGACCTGCTCTTCAGATTGAAATCACAGATGAAGGTCAGGGTGCCCAGCCTGCAGGCTTGCTTGTTGCAAATTCCTGTGGATTGTGTCCTCACTGCACAAATCAAAGGGATTTGTGATTCCTTCCTCTCAGTCCCCTGGTGACGCAGTTCCATGTTACGGCTCCTGCTCGGGGTTACTGAGTTTTTGGACAAAGTGGGTGCATTTTCTGCCATCTGTTTTTTCCTGCCATTTCCAAGCAAGGAAACAAGATCATTTGGGATCATTCCCTGCTGAACATTTTAGAAAAAAAACCCTGCAGTCATTAGTCTTTATGCAGCCAGAGGTCTCATATTAATGAGAGATTTGCCTGATTAAGGAGCCCAGGGCTGCCCCTTCCACAAGAGATCTGATTTGATGAAATGTGTATGGTACAGCCATAACAGTGCTCTGCAAACATCTCAGAAAATGCTACTGCACATCCCCCCAGCAAACATCCAGTTCCACCAGCTTTAACAAAAATTCCTCAGCAGTTTTTTAAGTACAACATATACTAAAATAAATAAATAAATAAATTTTTAAAAAATCAGAGCTACATTCTTTTGTTTAACAAACCTGACAAAAGGAAGCTGAGTCAGGCTCCCTCCAGGATACACACCTCAAGCTGTGACAAAAAGGAAACCAGTTACCAGGTGGAAGTGACTAAGAGCACTGCACTGCCCTGATTAAAAGGCCCAGAAATAACAACACAACGTGCTGCAGAGATTATGCTTTCCACATGGAGCAGTAATTGTTATTTTTCAAACTTTAAGTAATGCTTCTTCCAGAGAGCCTTCGGACAACAGTCAGATGCAAGTGCACATTTCAAATGGGAGGGATTTTACCATGGTTATCTGAGCTGTTCAAAACGAGCATTTGGGATTATTTTTATAACTGAAGGAAAGCTTATGCTCTCCCATAATTCCTGACTGGTCAGAAAAACACTGACACAGTGTTACTGCTGTGACTGAATTTCAGATCTTGGCAGACCTACACTTGCACAGTGCCTGTTAACGAGCTGTGTTTAATAAGACAGACTAGTAGGTCTAACCTTGATAAACTGCTACAAAAGCATTCCTGGGCTGTATTGCCAAGGGTAAAGCCCTTCCCCAGAGAGAGTCAGATAGGAGGACATTGCTTTTGAGGGTTAAAGATCCTCAGTTGCAGCTGTGTCAATACTGTCTTTGGTCTCAATGACTGTGCTTATTAAGAAGGGCTTATTTATCATGTGGAATTTCACCAGAACTGGAATTACTTGCAAAAAAAGAAAATGGCATGGGCTGCTTTACCAGCTTTGCTGGGATTTGTGTGGTTAGGGAAGCAATGAGTGTGTTCCTACAGCTGTGTTTTCCATGAATTCTTTGAGGAGAACCCCACAGACCCTGATCAGAGGGGGCAGCGAACGAGCACTACAATGAAAACCTGAAACCAGCTGTAACCAAGAGTTACCAACCACTGGAGTCAGCCTGCCTGGCTGCAAGTAATGAACTGGAGCTTCAGCTCACCTGACCAGCCTCCTCAGCAGCAGATAAAATATAATTCTGAGGGAAGATGCAGGTTTCAGTGTCACATTTTTTCTGTGCAGTTACCAATCCCATTAACTTGCACTAACCCACTCACAGGTATCTGCAGGGGAGAGCAGGTAGATTCCACAGACAGCAGAGTGAATGAGGGCTCTGTTTCTGCCCAGTATAACACATTATTCCCCTCAGCAGCAGCAAGATGACAGTTATTACTTTAGATTCCCAGAAATGTCAAATTTAAACTATGCACAAGCACCTTCAAAGCTGAGCTGAGTTTTACCCCCTTATTCAAAAAGGGAAGACTATTTTAAAGTTTACTAGCATAAGAAGTCTGGTAGATTGCTCAGACACCTGCATTTAAATAGCACAGGCTAACCTCATGAAGTTTCATAGAAAGAGATGCTGGTCTGAACCAGACAGATCTAAGCCATGTGCCACAAAGTCCCAAAACAGCAGCTAAATCTGTGGGAAAAGCTCATGGAAAGAAGCAAATGATCCAGTAGAGGCAGCTGGATATAACATGGAAAGCTCATACAGCAGCACTGAACTGACCAATGAAAAAGGTCTGGTGTCATTTGGGAAAGGGAGCAGGAGGAAAACACTGTGAAATTCCAAGTAGAAAATTTTCACTCCTTTTATTTGTGCCAGCGTCTCCATGCCTCCATCTGCGAGTCACACAGCCAGTGGACAGTTGTTAGATGCTAAGCTTCCTATTCATTTTTTATCTGTTCCTTTCACTTTCACAAGTTAAGAGTTCATACACAAAACGAGGCACCCAAAGGTAAGTGTACCTGCCAGGATTGTCTGACCATGCCCAGGGTTTTTCTCATTAGCGGAACTTGGTGTGAATTAATAATATGTGGTTTAAAGCATTTACCCCCAGGCTTGCAAAAGGCACCAGTCATCAAGGAGTTTTTCCAAAGTCTATTGCTTTGGCCCTAACGATAAAGAGAAATGAATCTGAAAGTCTCAGCCCCACAAGCAAACCTGCCTGCCAGCATTTTGAGTCAGCAGCTTTGAAATGTGGTGACATTCACTGTCCAGGAGGGACAGCAGGGCAAATGCCAAAGGACACAGGTGCTCTGGACCATCAGGAGCTTTGCTGCCTCTTGGGATGGGCTGCAAGGATCCATTCTGCAAGGATTCATTCCATAAAATCTCAGTGGACATTTGCCCATAGCCAGAAACAGGACTTAAAGAATCAGTTCAGCAGAGATGAAATCTATAAAGCATAATGGAGATGGGTTTAGATCATAAATCAGATTTTGAAAATTTCAGTGGAAGTGTCTTCCTCAAAGCTTATAAATGGTTTTCAGTTATTCTACTGAGCTCTGAAAAAGAGCATGTGAAAAGGCCTTTAGAAATTTTCTCACTGGTTTCCTTGAACTTTTCAGTAGAGATTAAACCAATCAGATAATACAAAGCTCATTTGGCAGGTACCAAAACAGACCTGGATCACCTTGGCCTTTTGCCTCAGGGCATGAGTTGAGCTCAGTGATTAGAGCAGAGTTCTAATGACACCAAGGTTGTGGGTCCAACGCCTTCAGGCCTTTCACTTAGGAGCTGGACTTGATGATCCTTGTGGGTCCTTTCCAGTCAGAATATTCTGTGAAATACAATTCTGTGGAACACTGGGGTTTCCTCTTTCTGAGCTCCCTTCCCTTGCCCTTTGTTTAGAGAGCTGAGCAGCTCCCAAGCCCACAGATAGGGACATCAAAGGCTTTGGGACAGTTGTGAATACATTTGCAAGGGTAAGTCATATTTGGGCCCGCTGTGTGCTGTGGGCACCAGATTATCAGGGAGCTGCATCCTGATCAGATAGTTGCGCTTCCCTGGAAAACTCCTATCAACATCCTCCCTGCTCCTCGCTCAGCACTGACACAGCAACGGCTGGGTTTTGTGTGAGGAAACTGGGCTCTGCTTGGGCTCCTTGCATGAGACTTTGAAAAATGTTACCTTGTTATTTGCTTGACTTTTAATAATTAAGATAACTTTTTTTTAAAGGCCATTCACCTTTGTTGCTGTACAATCTAGAAATGTGAAACAATCTGACCAACCTCAGCCTTCTGGCAAGCCGGGAAATCAGTGTCACCACCTGTGCTGGACTGTGATGACAAACAGGAGCAAGAGAATATATAACAGTGGAACATTACTAAAAATTTAATTGAATTTAATAATTGAAATTATGAAATTCTGCTTAAGATACATTGAACATTTGCCTACATTTATGATAAGTGGTTCCAAAAAGTGAGTTTTGAGTTAAGTCCCACACTTCTCAGTTTTCTTCTGCACAGTGCCAGAGCTAGACCTTTGTGTTCAGTGTAATGGCCAGACAGGGGTCAGGAATAGGAAAGGGGCTCTGAAGAATCCATCACAGTCCCACAGAAGGGTCTGGGCACTCAGCACAGGCTGGAGGAAAGCCCACTGGTCCGTCAGGAGACACCGACATCTGTGTCCTGGTGAAATTCCCTCCCTGCCGCTGCCCCACAGTCACCCTCAGAAATGTAACCCAGATGCTGAAGCTTTCCCTTCTGTCTGCCCTGAGTGGTCTCCAGACTTAAAACTCACCACAAGCAAGATGTTACAAATATTTTCTCCTTCTGGAAGGCCCACTTACACTGTCTTGCTCCCAGGCTCTTCACTTTACCTGTGAAAAATCCTGTTAAATTCCATTTTTATATTCAGTGCAGACAGAGCTTTAGAGGAACTCAGTCTCATTCCTATGAGGGCTCTACCTTTTTGTCTTCCAGGTATAAAAATCCTCCAAGCTGCTTTGAAAATCCTGTTTGTGCAAAACAGACATAGTTTGTGCTGATCAAATATCAGATGCTGAAAGTACCATTCAGATTTGCAACTCCTAAAGCTCTTTCTGAAACAATACTAAATAACATACCAACTTTGGTGTTTCTCTCAGAGCCAGTTTCCTTTTATTCAGCTCCCTCATTAGAGTCAGCAACAAATAAGTAGATATAGCAATAATAAGGCTAAGTTTATCTTGTTTCCTTTTCCTCCACTCCCTTTTCTCACTGTATTGCTAAAACTTGGAACAATAACAGGATGCCGGGATGCAGGGTGGGAAAAGGCTGACTCCCAGCTGGAAAACCTTGGAGACTGGAGAGCTGAACACTCCCAGTATTGCTTAATGAAAGGAACAGTGGATTTTGCTATTTGATCTTCGTTTTTTGTGTACTGCCTAACGTTTTGGGATACTGCTGATTTTCGTTTGCCCGATCTGGGGACCGACCGAAGCTCCGCCAACTCTGATCAGGTAAGGGATAAATGTTATTTGCTGTCCTTCAGCTCTCAAGTTCATTGCAAAGGTTTTTTTAGCTCCACCAAAATTATTTTCTAATGTGTAAAATAGTTTAAGAAGTTTAAGTTTAAGCCAAACAGGCTCTGAATTTTATATATATCCACAGATCCCTTTGGGCCTCACATTGAGGGCACTCACACCAAGTGCAGACAATAGCAGAGCTGTTACAGTTGACACTGCAAGAGGAAAATCTCTGGCTTTCTTGGGCTATAACACAATACTCCCAGATTGTTTAGAAGAAGAGGCATTTCATGATTTTTTGGAGGAATATTTAGATTATGTTGCCCATGCACATTCATAACGGAAAAGGGACAGAAATGATCCTGCAAATTGCACCTGTAAGCCCTTTAGGAAAGAACTTCCCTTGTGGTGGGGACACTTACGGGTCCAGAACTGTTTGGAGGGAGCAGGTGTGTGCTGGGCTGTGGTTTGGTGTAACATGGTTTATCATCGGGTGGCTGGTTGGCACTGCCCAGGCTCCCCAGGGCAGTGGGCACAGCCCCAAGGCTGCCAGAGCTCCAGGAGGGTTTGGATGATCCTCTGGGGCACAGGGGGGGACTCTTGGGGATGGGCCTGAGCAGGGCCAGGGGTTGGACTGGATGATCCTTGGGGGTCCCTTCCAGCTCAGCACATTCTGTGATTCTGTGATTAAACTGGGAGTTGTCTTGGTATCTGTCTTTGAGGTGCCATGGCTTTGAAAGACCAGCAATTATTATTTCAGAAGTTTTTTGGTCTCAGTGGTCCAAAAAGACCTATTTTTTCTGATGAGGTATTTTACGAGCAGTGGCTTGATACAAAAAGTTGGTTGAAAAGGCTTTTATCTTATCCTCAAGCTATTGTAACAGGGCCCTGAACTAACAAGCTCACTGTACAGCTAGCCCAGACAAAGCATTTATGCATAAGAGACGAACTGATTGTGGTTTTTTCTGTAAGAACTCTATTCTGCAATAGTGGGACTGTCAGTGTGCACAGTACCTTGCTGTGCTGGTTGTCACTCTGTAATAAAGATAAAGGTAGGAAAAAAATGCAAGGAAAAAAATGTGGAAGAAGATGAATCTCTGTGAGAAAATCTCCTGCATTCTTAGCAACCAAAGACATTCCAAGTTGGCTGCCACTGCAGTTAACAAAGGCATTGTTAATCAATGTGTCCCTGCCTCCACTGATTATAGATCATCAGATCAGAATCTGTAAAAGCACACAGTATTACAAATGTTCAGGTAGGAAAAAATACTGGACAAATGCGAGGATGCCCCAATGATTTACAAAAGCTTCTCATCTTAGGTTAATTTGTGCCTTGTAACAACAGCCCACAGAAATGCTGACTTACAATTTATCTGCAGTATCTCCAGAGGTACATTTTATCCTTAAGTAAAGGGTGACCCATAAGAGAAAAGGACTCTGGATTAATTTAGCATATGAAAGCCTTAGAATGGTACAGTATATTATAGAGAAGAACGTGAAATTGCAATCAATAAAACAAGTTAATTTGAAAGCAAAAGATAAACTCAATTAACAAATTGCCCACAAACCTGGCTTTATTTTTCAGGCTGCTACACCTGCACTGCATTGCAACAGAAGTATTTCCTGAAGCTTTGCTTTAACGTAAGACCACAGAAGTGTTTTTCAAACGTTTTAGAACAAATGCTAATGCTGAAATTGTGCCCTGAAAGGGCTGCATGTCCCTCAGCAAGGTGCAGCGTGCAGGGTGTGAGGTGTGGGGCTCAGTGCTGCAGAGGCAGCTGGGGCAGAGCAGAGTTAACAGGTCTGATGCCAGGTTTGCTTCACATCCTGCCTCTGCTGAGGGAAACCGCTCTGAAAACAGGATACAGGCAAAAATCCCGGGGCAGGGTTTAGAAGCTGCTCTGATTTACAGCACTTGTGGAACAAAGGACTTCACTGCACATCTGTAAATCAGTTACTTCAATTAATATTTCAAGAAAAAAATAGGAAAACTTTTTTTTAAATTATTTTTTCTTATCAGGGTATATGTCTACAGAACTACAGGTTTAAATCAGGCCAGACAATATCTTATATTTTCTAAAGGAACAGAGGTTCACAGATTAGAGATGAAGGATTAATTCTAGCAGCTGAGCTTCTGTAAGGCACCTCATGATATTTCTGGGTTTTGCTCAGGTTGCAGAAGTCTAATTCAGAGCTTCAAATGTTAGAGGCAAGAACAAAATAAGAGGCTCCCTGTTTTTGTGAGAAAATTTGTTGGACACGAAATTATTTTGGTGTGATTTTTTTTAAACAAACGTCTCTCCCCCTGTTGTCTTTGTGGGTTTACAAACCAAAAAGCCCTCCAAGTTTAGCCCTGATGTGTCTGGTTTCCATTCTAGCCTGGAACACAGCAGACAGTGGTTATTGTGTAAGCTGGAGGGTGGCTGGGACAGAGATGCCCAGCTCACAATGACTAGAACAATTCCCCACATGCGCTTTTGAAGAGCTGAGCAGAGTCTGAACTTGGAGAACAGACCTTGGCAAGCCCAGAGCTGGATCCTTGTTTGGTCTGTGAGAAGGGTTTGGTTGATCCCCCCGTGGATCCCAGCTGAGCACCTGCTCCATCCCAAGGGGCTGTGCAGAGGTGTTAGCACTGCAGACACGCACAGCACAGAACCCCTGGGGTCAGGCCACCTCCAGGAGCCACCACGTCGGTAGTGGAACTGCCAGGCATCCTTCCCCAGAGCCTGTCCAAGCACAGAGCCCAGGGACCCTACCAACAGATGCTGGGATCAAGGATGTGCAAAATCAGTGTATATCTGTTAAGGAAACTTCCCAGTCCACCTCCTAACCTGAACCAGAATCCCTCAGAATCACACTCTGAGCTGGAAGGCAATGGCCCACACAGGGATCAAACCCATCATCCTGGTGTTCTTAGCACCAGCTGAGCTCAGCTCAGGGTCACTGCGATGAGGCTGACCATGAAATATGGCAAAATTAATATAACATTTTGAAGAACCTGTTTGCAATTCTTCAGCACAGGAATACAAACTTGCCCTTCCATTTGATTTCCACTCACCTTCGTCTGAATTTCAGATTTGCCAACAAGAATGGAACTAGCCATATTTGGAATGTGAGGCTTGGCTGAATATTTTCTCATACTTCTGAAATGGATGTTATTTGTGCCATGAGTCTGTTTAATACACATGTTGCTGCACACATCTATTGGGCAGGCAGTGAGAGTTGGGGCCCAGCCCTTCTGGGTGCTAAATAAACCCCATGCGTGGAGCAGTTCAAGAACTGTGATTCCCAGGGCTGGCAAAGACAGGAGAAGGGCACAGGGGCAACTTATCCATCCATTGCACTGCCTACACTTCAGTTTTGCTGCTCTGAGGATATCCCAGTAAATATTTACAACCAGTAAACCAGAGTCAAGCAGGTGGATGGACACCAATAAGTATTTTTGTGTGAGACAGACAGCAAAACTCTTAGAAAAGATTAGCAGCTGAATGTGAAAGTGTTTTCAAGTATTATCTCTGAAGGTCCAGAACTTACAGTGAAAAATGGCTGGTATTTTGGATGTTACCTGGGACACACTGCAGAAATTGCACATGTACCTTCCCAGCAGAGAGGAAAGAGTGTTCTTCTGTCCTGACTCTGCTGGCTGACATGCAGGGGGGAACAGAACACCATCACAGCTAGAGGTAGATCAAAACCAGAAATGTTGTAAATGTTTGTTTTCAGAACCCAAAGAGGTCAGTTGGATTGGCCCAGTCTAGTTGCCATCAGAGCCTTCTGCTCCTGTCCAATTTCACCAGAATCCTTTTGCCAAAAGTTGAGGAGAAAGAGCCCCCATTTCTATTATACATTCCTTTACGAAGCCTCCTGTCACTCTCCACGAACTCACAGGAGCCCACCTGGCTTTGTCCCCGTTTCTCTGCATCCTCTGCATCCTCCTCTCTCCCCAAGCCCAACCCCAACATCTGGAATGGTTCTCCTGACACCTGGCAAAGCTCACAGGGCACAAGGTGGGTTATCTGCATCCCACAGGACCCTTGGCCTTATTGTGTATGACAGTGGAAAGGGAAATTCCACTTCCACAGAGTGTCTGGAGGATACAGTCGAATTCCTTCTCCTGCCTTTGTCCACATTTCTAAGCAATGCTTTGGTAGGACCAGTCTTCCTTTTCCCCTTCCTTTTGTGATGCTATCTGGTATGAATTTGTGCTCTGGAAATCCTCGAGGAGCCCCAGCTCTACCTTACAACACATTGCTTGAGGAGACCAAGGGCCTGGTGTTGCTCTCATGCAAATGAGAGGAAATCCTGCCATTGATGGGAATTGTTCCTGTGAGAGGTTCAGCTTCACTGGCAGAATCTCCTCTGGCACAGAGTTTTAGGTCACCTCCATTCTTTTTGTGGGATACTCCCTCCCCCCACCTCCAGTCCTGGGCCTGAATTCAGAAGAGATTTTCATTGTCTTACTGGCTTTTACTGCCATTATCTTTCAGATATACATGATCTATCTGCAAGACAACCAGTTTACTCATTACTTGATGATCTTAAAGGTCTTTTCCAACCTTAAAGATCCTATGATTCTATGTTAGAATTGGGCCAAGCAATCAATACTACTAATAATCAGACTTTTCACCACCTGATCTCGGAACCTACAATGAAATACTATGCATAATATAGTCTACTAGTAGTATAATTAATAGCATATGTTATAGTAGTATAATTAATAGCACATGTTATCTATTTGCTCAGTACTGTTAATTTAGGGGTTTAGGCTCTCATTAAACATAAACAAATATTGCTACACCATGCACATTTTCATATTGTTCAGATTCCCAGTGCACTCCACCTAAGACACTCACCCAGCACAGAAATGGAGAAGTGAGGGCAGAAAGCAGAGAGCACGAAGAGCTGGAATGCTTTTTGTGATGGGTTCATTCTGCAAAGACAATAAGGTCGATTTGACAGTGACGGAGCTATCACAGATCTCTGTAGCATCAATTAACAAACACCTTTGCTTTGTACCCTGGATTTGCCAGAGCAGCCTTGGTAAAAGTTCAGGATTGGAATGGGGACCGAATTACTGAGTAGTAATTGCACTTGGAGGTGACTTCAGTTTCAAACAGGAAGAAAGGAGCACATTTTTCTGTGAAATATATTGTCTCATTTTCCTGCTGTGAAATCGTGAGCTGTACCACCTGCCTTGTAGGGATTGATCTTGGGCTTCTTTACGTGATGAGAAAGGGTTCATTCACAAAAGAAAGGGGTTTTCAGAGGCCTTGATTAAAACATGAGCTGTGGGAGAAATAAATGTTCCTCCTACACAGCCACTAAAGAGAAAATAAAATCCCACCTGAGCTCAGAAAATATCTCCAGCTGTGTTTGGGGTTCAGGCAGCAAAGCCAGACATGCAGCACTGCTGGGAACAAGAACTGCCCAAACATCAGGGCACTCAGAGCCACCAGTCCCAGGGCATGCAGCAGCTCCAGCCTCTGGGGGCAGGTTTGCTCCTGGCCTCTGCTCTGGGGGGGCAAAATTCATCAGCCTAATGATCTCCTGAAGCCAGAGCACAGCTAATGGAGCAAAACACAATTACTCCACATGGAAACAAATCCACACTGACAAAAAAAAAAAATGTCATACCACGTACAACAGCTTTCCTCCTCTTTTTAAGCTTCCCTGAGTTTTCAGGCTCTTGGCTTCCCTTTATCAGCACATTGAACTGGCAATTTGCTTCCCTAGTTTGGGGTTGATTTCCAGATGAGATTTGCCTGACAAGAGCTGAGCTGTAAGTAAAACTATTGAAAGGCTTATTGTAAATTCACTAGTAATAATATCATTTGCATCATCTCACAACACATGGAGATTATAACAATGGGAATGTTCCAGGAAAGGACCGTAACTACAGAGGTGGGCAGAAAAGGTCTTAAAGTTAATTAAGCCTGGTCTAGAAGTCTAGTTGAATAAGGGCAGGAAACAGAGAAGAATGAACTGACATTTGAATTAGACATTTTAAAAAGGGAGAAAAATACCGAACGCTAAACTAAATCCATCCAGACACACCCTGTTTTTTTAGCCTCTTGCCCAGACAGAAAACAAGAGATTTATGTATATGTACACGCTTTCTTTATCTGCCAGAAAAATAATTTTCTAAGGAAATACTAATGCATTCAGTTCCCCAGGAGAATACCCTGGACAAAGGAATGAGCACACACAGCCAGCTGAACATGGTTTCTCTGTTTCAGATTACTGTTAGTGCAGTAAATACCAATTACTGTGACCTGGGCATGATGCTTGTGTTCCAGACAGATACTTCTACTCTTGAGCTTTTGTTTAAGGAAAATGTCAAAAAAAAATCTTATCTGCTGTAAACACAGCTACATTGTACCTTTAAAAAAATCCTGTTTATTGCATGTGGTTCCTCAAAGGATTGGGACTTCTCCTTAACGAGAGCGGCTCAGCTGGAGCTCTGTGCTCGGAGGCCTCTCTGATAGAAAGGCTTTATCTGGAAACAAAGGGGAAGTGGAGAAAACTCTTCATTACACTATTCTTACACTGTACCTTATTTTGTTTCAGCTTGTCCTGGCTCTCAAACATCCAGTGACAGCTTCAGCTGATCCCTATGCAGAGCAGAGTAACCAAGGGCAGTGCCAGAACAGATCCATTCTGAGAGGTGCTCACAGTCTGTTGTAGGGAACAAAGCTCCTGGTCAGAGATGCTTGAGAAGTCTTTTTAATGACGACAAACAACTCCAGTGTGCCCAAACTATTCTACTTCTGCACCAGAATGAGCAAATAGTTTTTGAAGGATTCTCTTGTCCCCCCACTCCCCAAAAATCAAACATCACCTGAGTGTGGGGGGTGCTGGGGATGAGGGAAGCTTGGTGCTGAGACACCTGCACCTCTGTCTCTCCCACTGGAGCCACCATAGTTTGGGATAAGGAAAAGGAAATTGGCTCAGTGCAAGAGGGAAAAAAGCTGAATCTACAGCCACATAAATATGTCCCTGAGGCTGATGATTCTCCAAGTCAGTGAGTCCCTTCTGAGCAGTGAGTGCACCTGACCCCGGGATCAGCCCTGGAAATGGCTGTAGGAATCAAGGGAGGGAACAAGCTCTTTGCCTGTCTGCAATACTAACACTTCATCACTATTTTCAGCATCTGTCTTTATCAATAATTAATCTGGACAGGAGATATTTTCCTCTTGGCTCTTTCTTTTGGACAAAGAATTCCTGGGGGGAAATGCCTGCAGTTCCAGACTGTGATGCAGGGTTGCCCCACCCACCTTATCAGCTCACTTCAGAACAGGGCTGTATCTAATGCAAAGTTAAGCCCCCAAAATAGCTCAGATTTCAACAGCATCTGGCAACTGTCATCAACAGATGTGGCCAAGAACAAATTTTCTGTCACCTGATCGTGAGTTTCATCCCTGCAACATCTGCAAACCAGTAAGTCACACCAGTCATAGGTACTAGAGGCTTCCAGATTTTAAAAAACACTCTAAACCAACAGAGTACAGAATCTCTATGATACAGGGATGATGAGCTAATAATGTTCTGTACTAATACTTAAACTCTGCTTGTGGGTTTGAGCACATTCACTAAACACCAGAATGTTGCTGCTCCTCAGGAGTCATTCAGCCCTCATACACCTGCTCCAGAGAGCAGAAGCTGCAAAGAACTAGAGCAGAGTAGTTTGTGACCTTAAAACTCCATGCTGTCCGTGCTGGCAACAACTCAAAGAATGCCCAAACCTTCTGTTTATGATAATATATTTATTTGTTATGAAACAGCATCAAAAATTGGTTTAGTAGTTTAATCAGAATCGAGCTTCAACATATTTTAGCAGCTGGGTTCATACTGGGCATTGTGCTTAAGCACATTTTATCCCTTGCTGTATTTTGTATTAACAGATTTGTATGGGAAGTAAAATGACATGTATGTGTGTGAAGTGAAAGGTTTTGTGCATGGAAAGACTGGACAACACCACTTGCTTCTACTTTAAAGGTCTCTAATCCACTTTGGGGACACTTCAGGGCAAGTTCTTGTAGTAAAGCATTATGTGGCTGTAGTAGAAGGCTAGAGCAAGAACCCTTCAGCAGCACCAGGACACAGAGACTTCAGTGTTTCATTTCAGTGCTCCATTTCAAATTGTTTTCACCAGCACTCAAGTATCTCTACAGTCTCTGTGATGACAATTAACTTTATCACAAAAAATGAGCAAAGGCAGGGATTCTGCACCTGCCAGGAGACATGATCTGCATGTGAGAGTGGGAAATGAGGAACATTCTCAAGAGTCACCCCAGGACTGACAGACGTCTGGCTGAGAGACTTCCATCACTGTTTGTCTCCTGGGCAAGGCAGTTTTACCAACACTGGGGATTACTTGCCAGACAAACCAGGGTGCTCATAGGAAAGGAAAACAGCCATCCTTTAAAGCAACGGTTTTGCACAACCAGTCTGATGAGAAGAGCACGAAGTGTGTGCTCTCACCGGTCATTTTAATCAGTTCAAAGTATTGTTTTACCTCCATCATGTGTCATCCTCACTACAGCAAACAGCTACCACTTATACGGTGCAGTCATTTCAACAACAGAAGTCATTCAAGAATTAATTATTTGGCTAGTCCAAAACGAGTGCTTCCTTAAAGTCCAGTGACTAAAACATAAACATATATTTAATTTGTGTCTCAATTATTAGATTCACAAGTAAGAAACTCAGATAAAAACCAGATTACTACAGATTGACAGAAAAATTATTTGATTAAAAATGAGAATAGGAATCCAAGTTTGTGCACATGAAGCAGAGAAGCAGGCCCTCTTGGCTGGCTGACTTCACTGTGTAGGATTTTTGACATGACACATAAAAATTAGCCCCAGTTTCTCTTGACCTATGTGGAAGTCGCTTACTTTTGTACAGAGCCTACAGGTATACAGAAATAGAGCCACATGTTTTATTAGAGCATGTATGGGATTAATTTCCACAAACAGAAATGTTTCAGATCCCCAGACAGATTTAAAGAAACACTATCCAAGAGGAAGAGACCACAGAACAACCAGGCACAATCTGTCAGCCCATCTCCTCCAAATTTGCACAGGAGAAGATACTGTTTGAGGTTTTCTTGAATTCCAACAGTAGCCCAATTGAGAGCTGATTCCGAACTGTACAGGTGTTATGTACAAGTAAACCAAGATCTAAGCCAAATGAAAGGTTATTTGAGATCAGAAAATTGAACCTGAACCACCACCAGCAAGGCACACTAAAAACAAAACAATACAAAACAAATGAACAGACAAAAAATCACATAAAACCCCATGGTTTTATAACTAACCCATTCCTTATCAGACATGAGTCATGCAGGAGCACAGGCAGCACTCTCCAAACTGCAAAATGTTCTTGAAAGTTTTTGGAAAATGCACATTAAGAGAAGGTTGACTAGAAATTGAGAGAAATTGTTTAATCCTTCGAGCTCTGAGATTTTGGGCCTTGGTGCTTGACCATCCAACAGACTTGCCTCAGAATTCTCTCAACCAGCATTTACCAGCAGAGGATTTCTGTGAGCCAGAGTGGGGCTGTGACCAGTCCTGCACACGCAGGAGCTGCCCTGTGCACAGATGAAAATAAGCAAAGCCTACTTTGCTGGGCTGTCCCCACTCGTGCCAGCAGTTCTACCTCAGTGGATCCACCCAGCTGAAATATTATGAGGCACATCACTGGTGTAAAACCAACTGCAGTAAAGTCAGCAGAATTTACTGATGCAAGAGCTGATCCTGCACCTGACTCATGCCACTTCTCTTCCTGATCCAGCTGCTCTCTGGCAAACAAACTGCCAGTCTATGCATCCCTTTTCCAGAAACGTGTCTTGGCAGGGAACAAACAAGATCTTTCTTCCTCACTCATTTCTCGAAAATCATTCTGCTTACAACAAACGTCTTCTCAGGCCGTGCATTTCTGATTTTCAGTTCTCACTCTGCCTGTTCATCTGCCCTCCCCTCGGGATTCACTGAAGCCCTTTAAACCTGGAGCCACAGGTCTCTCACTAAAATGCAAGCAGGGGTGTCAGGAAGCTCTGGGAGGACCTTTGGGTGGATTCATTCTTGCTGCTCACCCATCTTCAGTGCACAAGCTGCCACTCACAGGCTTGGAGAGTGGATTTGTTTCTTAAAAAAAAAAAATAAAGGAAAAAAACCCAGGTCTTGCCTCCCCCATTTTTAGTCAGTTCTGTATCTGAGATAACAGAAAGACTGGGTGCCCAATTTGGCTGCCCGCTTTCCACCAAGGTAATAAACCTTTAATATACACACAGCAAGTATTTATAGGCCTTTTATAGCCAGATATCTTCATTTCCAAAAGAGGAATCTGTCCTGGCTGAGGACTCCATCCACCCTGGAGCTGGAGTTGTATTTTGTATCATCCAGGAGAGGATTTTCTGGGGAGCATTAATAGGTTTTCCCTAGAGCTACCAGAAACTTGGAGCTAGAACCACAAAACAATTTCAGACTAGAATTAATTCTCTTTTTCCCTAGAAAAAAAAATATAAGGAGCCAAAACCAGAGTGAAAATCAGAAGTGCTGAATTCTGTCCTCACCTGTTGATGCTGCAGCATCAACACTGAGGAGTGAACAGCACCAGATGCAGCAAAAGAGCTCTCACAACACTGAGTGATGTGTGGGGTTATTTTTAAAGTAGCAGGTTTACTTTAGACATTGCTAAAGTGGCTATTCATTCAAAGGTACTATCACAAGTATAAAATGTCATTTTACAATGAGTTTTCAGGCAGGCATTTGCACTCCAGATTGTTTAGTCATCAAAGTGGCTATTTACCTAAAGGCACCATCATGCATATAAAATGTCATTTTAGAATTGGTTTGCAGGTAGGCATTTGAACTCCAGACTCTTTAGTCATCAGTGGAAACCACTTCTCAGATGCATAAAATTGCCATAAAGGCAATCAAAAACATAACACCAGGTAGGCAGGCCCATTTAAATCAGCTCAATAAAGCAGAAAGGAAAAAGCAGCACAATGCTCTCAGGAAAGGCCGGTTTCAATCATTGTTCCGCGTTGAGGACAAGTGACAGAGCAGAGAAAAACACTGAGTGACCACCCTGACAAAAATTATATCTGAAAATGCAAAAAAAAATCCCCAAAAAAGATTACTTGGAGTCAAACGTTGCAAAATTTCCTGAGACAGCTTTTTTGAGTGGTGTCACTCCAGTTTGAAGCCCTGCCCTGGTTCCCACTGTCACCGTGAGCCCTCAGCTCCTCTCACACTGAGCTCCCCCAGACAAGGAGGCTCCTGGAGATGCCAAGGAGAGCCTGGAGTGAAGGTAACAGACATAACCTTGTGGTCACTTGGGGTGTTTCTCTGGGGTGTTAGAAGTTGGTTGGGTCAATATTGTCTAATTATGAAACGAAGAACAAAATCTGAGACTAATTGGGAGGTGGAGAATAAAATCTGAGACTCCTGGTACTCCTGACCCTGATCCCCTGTCAGGAGACCACAAACACATTTCAGTTCTATGTGCTTCAAATGCATCTTTAAAAGGGATAATGCCTTTTAGTGCAGGACTTTTCACAGACACATGAGGAGCTTCATCATGTGTTTGCACAGCCCTTTACAGTCCCTGAAAGGCAGATTAAGTACTGTGAGGGCTATTTTCTTTTAATAATGCTTTGCCTTCCTACCAAAACTACAGGCACTGCAAAAGAGAAAAGCTCATTTATCCTCCTTCCTGTGTATGATGTTCTAACTTTCTTTCCTTGAGGCTCATTGCCTCTCACATTTACTTCTGGTTTTACACACCATAGAGATGAGAAATTAAATAGGTATTGTATGGCCAGGCTCTTCAGAGTCATTGTGTTACTGGACACTGGGGCAGATTCTACTCTCTGTGTCCATCCTCACTGAACACAGCAATTCTGGAGTGTTTAGACAGTGTATCAAAGTATTTTTTTACATCCAAAAAAAAATTTGCAGTGTTGTCCACCCTGTGAAGCCCTAATTTTTGTATGGGTTTTGTGGTTTTTTTCATTTGCATCATTCAGATCCCAACCAAGAGATAGTGTAAGCAAAAATAATCTTTCATTACCAGCCTTCCTCACAACCAGGTGTGAAAATTATCTGAACAACAGGGACACAAACCTTTGACAATGTATTTCTTTTCTGGTGTCTGATAGGACTTTGTTCAAAGTGGCTCTCTCAGGATGTTCCTTATCACTCCTCTACCACTATTTGGGTTTTTTGGGTGATGAAAAATTCTCAAAGATAAGCACGAGTTTTAGTCTGATCAACCAGAAAAATACATAATTTCAGATGTAACTGTCTCATTTCCCAAAGTCTCTGTACAGAGATCTGGTTTAACTTCTATTTAACATGCAAGCATAGAACTAATTTCTTTGAAAACTAAACTAACCTTGCATAAGCATTAATATACATTTCCAGAGTGAGAAGTGAACTAGGTGAGAGGCAAATAGCATAAAAAAACCCATAAATGTTCATAGGAATATTTCTTCCAGTGCTTTCATTATATGGAGACCTTATTTATATTAGCTGTTCATCACCCTTGCAGTTGATTACTTACCAAAACAACTTGTAAAATGCAAACTTTTAATTAGTACAGTATTGTCTGTATCTCCATCTGACTTTTTTTAATAATTACTCCCAGTCTGCAAGAAGAAATTTCACTGCATGAGCCACGTCTATATTAAATCACTTTGAATACCAGGATTTCTCAGGTAACTGTCTGTAGTACCCTGCAGACCAAGAGTTATTTGCTAAAATAATTCAACATATAAAATGAATAATGTGGGTTGGAAAAAGCCATCATTTGCCAGAAGAAAATTTAAGAGTAATACAAGAAATTCAGCTGCTTGAATAAACCATTCCCCTGCTAACTTCAAGAACATTTATGGTCCCTGCTTAAATTGAAAGAGGTTTGAATTATTGGGCTAATCAGTCAAGGACAGAGGGATAAGGGGGGACTGCACATTAGGGGAGAGCAGGGAAGGGACCTCCTGGCAGCATCCAGGGAATGCCACGTGGCAGAGATTGGGCACAGCCCAGGCTGTGCTTGCCCTTTTCCAGGAGCCTGTGGCCACAGGGGTCATTATTTGAAGGGGTGCATGTGATTTGCTCTCCTCAGTCCTGGCTGCCACAGCAGGCATGAGAAGAAATGAAATGGCATTCCCTGTCACCCCCAGGAACTGTCTCTCTTGTGACTCCATGGGAACACATTCTCCTGCCCAGGCACGGAAATATCTCTCTTCTGCTACTGCCTCTGGCATTTCCAATGAGATCTGCTGGGAAGGAAAGCTATCAAGGCCAGAAAAGGGAGCATTTAGTACAGCTTGTCAAGGGCTACCATCCACAGAACGTGGCCTGCACACCAGGACAGTGCCCTCGTGCAGTCACTGCTCCTGAAGTGTCTGTATGTGCTCCCAACACAAATCCCAAAAGGGGATTCTGAAATACTGTGATGAATTCAGTGACAGACTCAACAGCAATGGCCAAATGCAAAACCTGCATGGTATCCTAGAAGTGTCCTGTGGAGCAGTGCACATCAAAGGGCCCCAGAGAAGAGCACACAAACTGTGAGCAGGCACTGTCACTGCTGCCAAAATGAGCTGTTCTGGAAGATGCCAAAGGCCAAGCAGGAGCCACTTTCTGCAGGAGACTCTGCTATCTCAGCCTGTGTTTGACCCACAGTGGGAACCAGAGGGCAGGCCAAAATTACTCAAATTACTCACAAAGGAATATTAACTTACCAAGGAGGCTGGGCAAGTATTAACAAGGGAACCATCAATGAGTAGTTAAAGGAAGTGAAGCCACCTTAAAATCTAAGAACAGAAATGTGGATCTGCTGAGTGAAAGGGCTAGCTTAAGTTTCAGCTGAAATGCAAGCATGTTTAAAAAGATTCAGTCAGTGCTTTCTGTATTAATGGCCAAGCTTCCCAACAGCAGTACAGGAGAGCTCCAACTGGTAAGTTGCTCTGGTAAGTGGAGCTCTCCTGTACTGCTGTTGGGGAGCTTTACCTGAGAAGATTTACCTCCACTTTACCTGAGAAAAGGACTTTTAAACACTACACTCTGGTTTTTGCAAAACCACAGCCTGTACTAGTTGACATCAACCAACTGGTTTCCTTTGGTTACCTTTGGGTAAAAGACACACTTACTTGATCACAACAGAATCAAATCACTGCCTTCCAGTTTCCAGTTGTGAAGTGTCCATGTACACAAATAAAACACAGAAGAACAACTAAATCTTACTGATTTTTCTAAAAATATTCAAAGTGCATAGAAAACAAAAAACTAGCTAAATCAAAAGGTTTTGTTTGAATCCAGAAAAGTGTATTAAGCACAGCTGAGCTATTAAAAAGCAACTTCAAAGCCGCTTTATTCGGTCACTTCCTCCAGAGCCACAAAGGAGGAATGTCCCTCAGCTTATGTACAACAATGCAGGAGAGAGAAAAGTACAGGAAAGCAAAATTTCATGGTAAATAAAATCTTTTTCCTGACAATGATGCTGCACCACAGGATAACACTGATTGCCTGGTTACCAAAGAGTAATTTTGGAAACGTCTCAGCACCTTCCTGACAAAAATATTAATTTAATCTCACATCCAGCAACCTGTGTGATGTCAACTTCTCATCACAATTAACAGGTTTATTTTTGATGTGCGCACTGACAGCTCCTAAAAGCTAATGGAAAGTCATTTATGTGCAATTTAAGGTCTGATTACTTGAGTGTTAAAGTTCCCTGACAGTCCTTTATATAGGGAAAGGGAAATTTAGTAAGAAAATTAATCAGCTTTGCTACATTAAAATAACTCCTCATGATATGGAAGTCAGGCCTGAAGTTTGCTGATATTAACACACGATGCACAAACATGGTTTCGCATTTCACAAATTATCATTTTGGAGATGGTAAAGCCTGAGAGCAGGGCATAAAGAAACTTCATATGTGTCTTCAAAAGTTTCAAAACACAATGAACTGAATCAATAAATAAGCTCTTTGAGGAAGATAATTTGCTATATTGTACTTGGAATCCATTGGAAATTTCACACCAATCGCTTTTTCCAACAAAAAAAAACCAATCAGCTTTTATTCTAAGTCAATATTTTCCATATGAAGACATTGTGTAGAGCATATTTAGTGTCAGGGCATGTCAAAACATTGCATTTGGGTTTGTCAAGATGGAACATTTCATTTCAAGTGGAGTTAACAGCAGCTTTGACCTGGCCCAGCCCTCTGCCGTGGGCAGCGCTGTCCATAGGGACCTTCCTGCTCAGTCTGCTCCTCAGAGTAACAATGGTCACTCAAGTCACTTCTGTGACAGCTTTCAAAACACATGTTTTATTTCATTAAAATATTTGTTGTTGGTTTTTACAGTTAAAACTCTTTCATGGAAGGAAGAAGCCTGACATTTCAAATGTTGGTGCTAAGGCAAATGTAAAGAAATAAAGTAATTAAACTCCCCTACAGAAGGAATGTCCAATTGCACTTCTACATGAGCTCTCTCTGCTTAATCTCATTCTGTTGTTAGTTATATATTTTCATTTTTATATTACTTTCTAGGCTGCAGAAGAAGATGGACTACATTATTCTACTCCACTCCTTGTTTTTCACTCTAGCATTGGCTGGCAAAGAAAGTCAGAAAAAAACCCAAACCCTTTCTTCAAACAAGGCCAGTCACAAACGGCTGAAGAGAGACTGGATATGGAACCAAATGCACATCAAAGAAGAGATTGATGCCCCACTGCCACACCATGTGGGCAAGGTAAGCAGCAATCTGTCAGCAAAGAATGAGCAGAAAGCAGCAAATGAGGATCTTGGAAAGCATTGCTTGTTTGCAGTCTGGGCAGCAGAGAAAAGAGAAGTAGAATGGGATTTAATACTGACATATTAACATGTTAAAATCTTGGGCAAAGAGTAAATCAATAGCCATGTCAAAGGAACTCTAATTCATTTGGAGAATACAAATAAATTTTAGGGAATGGCAGGTATGGAGCATCCTCAGTGCAAGAACACAGTCAGGAAGGAGGCTGGTGCCTGATGTCTGTCAATATTTTTCTGGCAGCACAAGATCCTTTCAGAGACTTCAGAGATCAGCAAATAAAAACATGTGTTAAAACCCACACACTTCACATCTCTCAGCCTGGATATAAACAGAGGTGTTATGTGTAACAGTACTGTTACACAACCAAAAAATTGTTCCACAAAGCGAAAGAGAACAATTTTTAAAAATAATAACGAGCATTGACCTGCTTGCAAACTCATTTTCTTCAGGGCAGTGCTCATAAAATCTGTGATTAACTG
The DNA here is from genome assembly GCA_035583135.1 of Lophotriccus pileatus. Lineage (NCBI taxonomy): Eukaryota > Metazoa > Chordata > Aves > Passeriformes > Tyrannidae > Lophotriccus > Lophotriccus pileatus. Next base: position 1,172,114 of record JAWWES010000021.1, read on the forward strand.
CGTATCACCCAGACAAAGTTCTTCCAGTCTAGTCTTTCAAACTGACCCCCTGTGACACTTTGCAGACAGATGCAGTTACAGGTTTCCCTGCAGGTGCAACAGTCCCATCAGTCAGGGCTGTGTCAGCTCTTCTGGATCACTGCTGTGCCCTGGCACAAAGCACGAGGGCCAAAGCAAAGGCCAGAGGGTCCTCTCAGCTCACACAGAGCATCTCTGGCCCATTTCAGCCCAATTCAGCCCAGATTGAGGGAACCCTTCCATTCCTGAGCTGTCCTAAATAAGAGCAATTCCCTTTGTGCAGCACGTTCTGAGTGCTCTGCGAGGGCTGTGTCGGTGCATCTGCAGCTCCGAACACTCCATAAACCCCTTAAAGAAAGGCCACAGCAGCAGAACTGAGTGACAGCTGCAGGAATAGGCTGAGACATCCTGATTTTATCTTTCACAACCTTGGATGCTTTCCTTTTATGTGCTCATCCTCAGCATTAGAAAAGCCATTCTCAGAACTCTATGCTTTTTACACCGAAGAAGGAGGCACAGACTTTGAGACAAGGGGTGGTTGTTTCTCCTGTTACATCTCTGGAGTTGTAAACTGCTCTCCAGCAGCCAGAAACATGATTAAGTATGTGGAATGAGGGAAGGAAATATTAGCAACACATTTCAAAATAGAAAACTGAAATGAAAAAAACATTCAACAGTAAATGACAATTACAGGATAAATCAAATCCTGAATGCTCAGCAGCTGAAATTTATGATAACATCAGTAATAGAGGACCAAAAATTCTTGGCCAAACCCAGAAATCCTTGATAAATAGCTGGCTGAAATGAGAATGCTGATACAGTGCGTGGAATATTGTGATTTAAATCTTCTATCAGTGTCCTTATATGGGTGAAGGTATAGAAAAGGAAGAATCACCAGATTATTTGCAGATTAAATAATGCGCAAAAGCATTTGGAATTGCATTAAATTACATTTTAAAACTGATTAATGTTCATTCCTTTTGCCCCATCCCTTTTTCATTGCATGTGATCTTCAATTTTCAAACCTATGGGGTGAAATTTAACCTTACTGGCCTAGCATGAGCCTGAGGACTGACTGTTAAAACCTTGCCTGTGAGTGAACACAAGCAAGCTGGCAGCTATGGCAGGAATCCTGCTAAATGCTGAGGAACAGGGGCTAATGCTGAGCAATGTCAGCTGCTGGGAATGCAGATCTGCCCCTGTAACCCTGTGTGACCTGAGCAAAACCTCTGGTAGGTTTAGAAAGTCACCTGCAAACAAGAATAACTCAAAGTGAACCTGGTGGTGTGTATTATTTCAGACAATTCAGATTTATATGTGTTAACAGCATGAACCATTTATATCTTTAAGAAACCCATATCATATTAATCATATCTTTAAGATATGGTTAAAACAGTGGTTGTTGATATATAACCAAGTTTCAGTCTGGAGGCAAGTTTCCTCCTCTAGCCCCACTGTAGCTGCTGTGGGGCTTTGGCTCAGTTACACCCCAGCTGACAACAAAAGTCCTGCTGGCCATTCTGGTTTCCAGCTGAACTGAAGGAATCCTGGTTGTGTGTATCTGCTGGGAGAAACTGTGCTCCATCCAGGTGCCAAAGTTCCCTTTTATCTCTCTGAATTATCCTTTCCTTCCAGATCACATCCAGCGTGAGGAACAGCAACGCCAAGTACATCATCGAAGGGGAATATGCCAACACCATCTTTAAAGTGGAAGAGACCAGTGGGGATGTCTATGCCTTTGAGAGGCTTGACAGGGAAAAGAAAGCAGAGTATGAGCTGACAGCTCTCATTATTGACAGAAGAAACAACCAGTCACTGGAACCCCCATCTAAATTCATCATCAAGGTTTATGATATTAATGACAATGTGCCTGTGTTTGTACAAAAAGTGTTCAATGGATCTGTCCCAGAAATGTCACCAGTAGGTATGTGCTTCTGTCAGTCACTTCCTTTCATGTCTCTGGCTAAAATGCAGAAGTCATACTAAATATGCTGTTTGAAAATCCTTTTCTAGGAACCTCAGTCACCAAAGTGACAGCTGTAGACGCTGATGACCCAACAGTGTCGGGTCATGCCACGGTGAGTTACCAAGTCATTAAAGGAGATGAATATTTCACCATTGATGACTCTGGTAAGTGAGATACACAAATGTCCTTACACTTTGTCCTTACCCTACCCTGTGAAGAAAACACAATTTTAAGCCTTCTTCATTCTGGAAAAGAGGGATAATAATGAAACAATATAATTTTAACCATGATTTAGAAAGATTTTTCATTCACACCCACACAGTGTCACCACCTGCATCTTGAAATTATCTAATAAAGTCAGGATACCAGGTGCCTTTAATGAACTAAGAAGATAAAAGGTCATGTTTTTCCCACTGATGAAAAGATTGACCAGGAGCTGAGTTCATGTTTTCAGTTCAGCAGAGATACCATTCAGGAAAAGGAAATACATAAATTTTGAAGCAGCATTCAATAATCAATAACTATTTACTCTCCTAAACTTTCCTGCTTAAATTTTACCCAGTTTTACAAATACTGCCAGTATCTCTTGTAACCACACTAGTCTTAAAGAGCAAATAATGCAGGTAAAGAGGTGCTCAGGCAGATTCTAGAGGCTGTAGTGACCAAGTTTAGACATTGTCAGACTGCTGTAAGCAGAAAAAATCAGTTTAAATACTGTACAGAATCTCCTAACATTCCATCATGCAGAAAGTTTTTTTAACATTTCTAACCTTAGAAAAACACCACTGTAAAAATGCTGCTTAGAGCTGAACGTGTGGCATAAGATAAAAACTTGTCAGCAAAGTTAAGAGACGATGGACATGCAAAATCTAAACACATTCAATGTTATTTTTTCACAGGTGTGATTTTTACAACAAGGCCTGATTTAGACAGAGAGACTCAATCAACATATGAAATTATTGTTAAAGCAAAAGACGCTCCAGGGACTTCTGGGGATTCCAGCACGGCCACAGTCGTCATCACTTTATCTGACATCAATGACAACTTCCCAGCGTTCAAACACTGTGAGTGGAATGCAAGCTCTGGAGCACCTGGAAACCAGGCATTGACACAACTAAAATGAATTTAGGTCATGGTTCAGCACAATGTAACTTATCTTAAAAATGGCCAAAAGAATCTTGCGTATTCCGAAGGCCTTCTGTATTTGATCCCAAGCTGCACCCCTAGAGCAGAAAACAAAAATCACTTTGGACAAGACCTTGACAATTTGGGGTATTACTTACACTTTTATAAAAAACATATCAAAGTACCATCTTAGAGGTATAAATGCTGAATTATCAATGAAATATTTTTCTGGACATCTATAAGCTAAGCACAAATTTAACTAAGTTTTAACTTTCATAAACACACTCTTTATGTCTTTTTTTTTTTTTTTTAACAGCATCATTTCACTTTAAAGTGCCAGAAAACATTTCAGTAGGAGGAGAAGTTGGCAGAGTCAAAGTAGAAGATGTCGACGAACCACAACATAGAAACACAAAATACAGTTTTGTCCGAGGAGATTACAGGGACACCTTTGAAATTGTGGCAAATCCATACACAAATGAGGGAATCATTAGGCCAAAGAAGGTAATTTTCCCAATAACAAAGATGATTATTGTGTTTTTTTCACAGGAGTGTTTGATTTGGTTTAGCATTAGCAGCAGGGAAAGTGGAAATGCGTGGAAGTCAGCATGACATATGTTGATCCTGAACACCTGCTCTGTAAGCTCTGTGAGAAGAAGAGCTGGTGATTTCTAGTCCATTTTAATCTCCAGTCCTGAAAAAAATGTAGACTTGCTGTAGAGAGCAATGGGGACTAACTCAGATATTCAGGTTACACATCTTGGGCTCCTCTCAGAGTTGGGTGCTTCAAAGAATCAATGGTTTTAAGAGTTGAACAAACTGACCAAGCCAAAGAACCCTTCCCTTCTGCAGCCTAAGTGAAACCAAAGCAGAAAATGTGAACAAATTCACCTGACCACTTCTAAAAGCGCTCTTTACACTTTGGCATTTGCTCCAACCTGAGCCACAGCTCCCTTACATTCCTCAGGGGGTTTTCAGAGCTTCCCCACTTATTTCTTACAACTCATTAAGAAGGCCCAGACTCTCCAAAGCCTTTATTATGGTTTGTTCTTTGTGTTTTTTAAATTCTCAAACCCACTTGATTTGTACCAAGGGACCTTCCTACATTATGCAAAGCACTGCCAAACCAGACTTCATTGATTTCATTGACTTGATGTTAAAAAAGAGAGGAGGGAGGACTATAAAGAACCTCAGATTGACAGGAATGTGTTTTTTACTTCCAAATATCTCTCTGTAACTGTTAAGACTAAAAATGTCGTTAAGAAGAAGAGAAAACTTGCAGGAAAAATTACCAAGTACTTCAAGACTGGCAGTGAAGTCCTCAGCTCACATGAGGTGTAAGCAGCTTTCCTTCACCCAGTGCAGCCCTTCCTCTGGTCTGCCCAGGACCTGAGGAATGCAGTGCCTGCAACTGCTGCCCAGAGGAGGAGCAGGAGACCCTACAAATACACTCCCTACCTCAGAGGGGTTTGGAACCAGCTCTTCTTTTAACACCCAGTAGGCAGAGTTCACCCCTCTGTTTCACAACGTGATTTTGGCCATGCACGTGTCATCATGTTAAATATGCAGCCATGTGAGATAGAATGTCAGCTGCTAGACAAGGACTATCACTTCCATCTGCAATGTCTGCTTTAAGAGGAAAACAAGAGTCACCACGATTAATTGCTGTGTATCTCAGAGTGCTTTTAGAATCTCAGGCAGCATCACAAAGGGACACAGACTCTGAAATGAGCCATAGCTGCCCGAGCTTCTAGCCTTCCTCCCATTGTGTGACTCCTTTTATAATCCCAGGCAATGGGAAGAACAGGGAAGAGGATGTCATTTATCACTAAATGTCTCAGCTGTCAGTCAGTGCAGCTCTGCAGTCTGCCTGGAATGCCTTCAGAACAGAAAGCCTTGCCAAGAGACAACCTGGTCCCCAGCCCTTGGGGGAAAGGAGCTTAACAGGTTTGGTTGTTACAGGATTATAAAAAGAAAAGTATTGAAACCAAGAAATCCTTACTGACCTTAGAATATTGGATGAGTCTGTTCCAAACCAGAGGCTGTTCAAGCCAAGATATGACAGAGAAGCTCAGGTGGGAAATGCTCTCCCAGAAGTCCAGCCAAGATGCAGTTGGTTATATTTCCAAACATGAGTTAGTCTTGGAGCTTAAATTTGCACAGATAGCTAATGCAACATTTGCTTGGACACTTCCAAGGGAAGAATTTCTGCATTTGTCTTTTTTTTTTTTTTTAGCCTCTGGACTTCGAAAAAGTAGCAGAGTACAGGTTTGACATTGAAGCAACAGATCCCACCGTGGATCTCCGGTATTTCAAATCTGGCAGTCCGAGGAGCATTTCAACAGTCACCATTGAAGTCACTGATGTGGATGAGCCTCCTGTCTTCACTAAACTACCCTATGAATTTAAAGTAATGGAAAATGACCCGGAAGTAAGAACACTTGGTTCAGTTTGGGCACACGACCCCGATGCAGCTAAACGGAAAATCAGGTAAGACAGCACCAGCTTCAGTAATTCTACTTTAAAGTGGAGAATTCTTTAGGATGCCAAGAATTTGACAAAGAACTGAGACTTTGGCCCCATTTCTCAGAATGTGAGGGCCAAACAAAAACAAAAAAACCCCACAATTTTTCCAGCACTTCAGCCATGGATATATAGTAACCAAAAACTGAACATAAATTACACTTAGACATTTAATTACCACATGAACTTACTGATGAAACATTTGCACCTTTAGGGCAAAATGCATAATCCTGGATATCTTCCCATGGTTACAGTTTAGTGTTATATTTTTTATTGTAAGAACTCTCCCATGCATGTGCTTGGAGAAGAAAACAGCAAATTACAATAATCTGGAAATTCTTTCAACAGATGTATTTCACTCTCACAGTTTGCATAGTTTTAGGGAAATATTCTCAGCCTGCCTGGTCAAGATATTAATGTAATTTGTCACACCACAACTCTCTTACCTTTCACTAAAAGAAATTAAGTGAAACATAATATTATCCCTTGGAACTGACATATCTCGTTTTAAACAAAAACAGATTTATTCGACGAAAAGGAAGTCCTAATGGAGACTATATCAGGGTGTCTGATACTGGAATTATTCAGCTTCCCAAGCCCCTGGACAGAGAATTCAGCTCCTCATACAACATCACTGTAGCAGCTCTGGAAGTCCTGGAAGATGGTAAGTGCCATCCACTTCCCTGTTTGAAAGAGATCAGTGGACACCTTTCCAGCAGGGCTGCAGTTTACCAAAAAGGAAAGCCACAACCTGCCAGCCTGTTCCCACTAAGCTACAAATGACATGGATGCTTCAGGGTTTGCACAATAATCTTCCAAATCTTCCCATAGCCACACCGGGTGAAGAATCAGGAAGCCATGAACATCCAAAGGGTATTTTACTCCTCGAAGATCCTTGATGATTTCGCCCATTCGGAAAGTTTTGTAGGGAAATATCTAAATGTCAAGGGAAAAGTTTAAATTAAAGATGGAGCTACAAATTCTCCGTATTTTTCCTGCAGGAGGCACAGAGGGAGGCACAAAGGGTGGAAAGGGGGATCTAGCCAGCCCTGGGACTGCAGACACCTGAGACCTACAGTGTTGTTGTCGTTATAGGTCGCCTTTCTGACAGAGAATCACATGCCCAGGTTCATGTCATAGTTGGTGATGAAAATGATAATGCTCCAGAACTTGTTTATCCTGAGGAGCCCAGAGTGTGTGAAAATGCTGCGCCAGGAAAGGTGAGACTGGGAGAGTTTTTCCCCAAAACCCATAATTACTACTTGTAAGCTCAAGTGAAAGATGTTTGCTAATAAAACTTAGTCTCAGTTTTTATACCAAAACACCTGACCTTTTCACCTATTCCCAAAACGTCAGTGGGCAGGAAAATCTCTTCAGGACGTCACACTGTTGGAACATTGACTTTTATCTGCTCCCACACATGGGCTGGGCTGCTCCTCTCCCTCCAGGCTCTCAAGTCTGTATGTGCACCAGCAGCTGAGCCATGAAGGACAGTCAAGTTTGCAGAGCAAAAATCAGCAGTTCAGTTCTGTCACATAAATATTCACATGTGACACTGAGAAGGAAACCATTTTTAAACAGTAAAAGAAACACTGCTGCATGTGACATCATCGTAGTGGTCAGCAGAGTGCACATTTTTGCCTGTACAATAGTGTCAGTATTTGGCAAATGTGGTGCTATGTTAGTATTTTGGATTTACATGTTCAGACTCAGACACAAGTATTCAGCCCATATATGTAATATTTGTTTAATTAAAAGCCTTTGTGTCATGGTTTAGAAATGGTGCTCACCAGCTTAGTGTTCCCACTGGCACTCTCTTCCCTCCAGTTGGAAGGCCAAAAGGCAAAGACTGAGATCAGAACAATTTGCTAGAAACAGCAATGAGATAAGAAAACTGACAGTAACAGCAGCAATACCAACTGCAAAAGGGTACAGAGAGAGGGTGCAAAATGCTCACCAGGCCTGGGACAATGAAAAGCAGTGGTGGACAGACCCTCTGCCCACCATGCTGTCCCCTAGCCTGAAAGGAATGCCCTTTCTTCTCAGAAGAGACACAGAGAAAGTCGCTTTCCCCTGCCCCTGCCCATGATGTAAGATGGGATAGAATAACCTTAGAGTCTAGGCCAGGACCAGGACATCAGCCCACACATGGAATATTTGTCTCATTAGGAGACTTTGTCACAGTCTGGGCTCTTTGAGGGAACCTGATGTAACACAGAAGGTATTAATTCCACCCTTAGTTTAATTTTTAAAATTAAATCATGGGGCCATAATCACACACTTTTTTATTTTATTTATTTATTTTATTTTATATATCTAATCTATGCTAGGTTTTCAAAGCCAACTTTGTTGGTGTGGCAGCCTCAGTGGCATTCCAAGGATGACAGTCACACCCCCAGAGTAGGTGGAACACTGGAGAAGACAGCCATCTTAGGCATTTAAACAAGCCACATGCCTTTGAGCATAAGGCTTTTTTTATGCTTTCATTACACAAAATCTGAAGAGGCAAAACTGATCGTTTTGGAGACCTACAGTGAAATTGCTTGCCTTGAAAGAACTTGAAGAGGAGCATCCTGAGATATCTGTGTCCTGCCCGTTACTGAAGGGTTACACAGGATACACAGCCCAGCTCCACAAATACTCTACATGGTTTTATCACTGGAGAAAGTGTATAATGAAAACTGGGACCTCTTCTATCCTTGTAGGTAATCGTCAGGATTTCAGCTACTGACAAGGATGAACTGTCACCCAGAGGGTTCTTCAAGTTCTCCCTGGCCACAGAAGACAGCAACTTCTCCCTGATTGAGAACTACGGTACAGTATCCCTGCAGGGCCTTTCTCAGCTGCTCCAGGTGGGACACGGCAGCTCGGGGGAGGGAACTGCAGCAGTGACCTGTGACTGGTTCTGGCTGAGCTAAGTTATATTGATTTTTAAGGGTTTAACATACTGGGGAAAAAAAAAGTTGTTAGTTGCCAGCCAAGTTTCTCTGAAGGCTGGCTCTGTCTAAGGGGAAGATGTGCCATCAGACTGGGAAACTTTAAGGAAAATCTGGCAGAGATTATCACACTAATTAGGTGTCATTACTTCTTGCAGATAACACAGCGAATATCACTGTCAAATACGGACAGTTTAATCGTGAACTTGCCAAAATCCACTACCTGCCTGTCATCATCTCAGACAACGGTGTTCCTGAGCTCAGCAGCACAAACACTCTTGTCATCAGTGTCTGCAAGTGCAACGAAAAAGGCAACTTCACTTTCTGTGAGGAAAGAGCCAAACAAGTGGGGGTCAGCATACAAGCACTGGTGGCCATTTTTATCTGCATCTTCACCATCATTGGTAAGGAGCTGACCTGGGGAATGTTCTCTGCGTCAGAAGTTCTTTCTGAACTGAGATCTACAAAAGCTTTGTGCCTATAAAAGGGCCACAAAGCCAGAAATGCTGTAGCTATTCGATTCATCTCACGTGTTCTTCCTCTTCGGTGTGTTACACAGCTCAGCTACAAAGCTGTTCCCTCCAGTGGGCAGGCTGAGTCATTGGAAAGGTTATTGCACATATACATAATAGAATTGATTTACTGCTGCCAGGCTCACGTGCAGCTATAGGATAGGAAATTTCTGCTGGGGTAATAACAATAGGATTCCTGTTTCCAAAGGCTGAACTTGTCTGGAAACCCTTTAAACAGTACAGTGAACATACATATATAAATATATCTGTAACAAACCAGCAGAGCAGTGCTTATTTGCTGCATTTGAAATCTGTCAGAGAAGGCAAAGCACTTTTTCTTGCTTGAGAACTGACCTCCATTGCAAGTATCACATAAGTGGCATTTGATGTTTGGTATTAAAAGATTTACCAGCTCAAGGCAGGAGGTCATTCAATGAAGGTGGGACACCATGTATGTATGTATTTACTTGTGATTACAGCTCGAGAGTCCTGTCCAGACTGAACTTCTTCAAGAATATGGTAATCCTACAGCTAAACAGTATTTTTAGCTACTCCCTTAAAAAATAGATGCTAAAAAAATCACCCCAGGAAAAAAAACAAACACTTCAGACTGTGTTATGTGTCTTAAATGCAATTTGTTTCACTGCCTTGCCTCTCTATTTACACTTGCTCATTGAAGTTCTCTTTGCAGTACTTGCAATGCTGCTTCTTCTGAGGAAGAGAAACAAGAAGGACCTGAGCGGCCTGGGCAGGAGCGTGGCAGAGATCCACGAGCAGCTGGTCAGGTATGACGAGGAAGGTGGTGGGGAAATGGACACCACCAGCTATGACGTGTCCGTGCTCAACTCCGTCCGCAAGAACGGCATGAAGGCAGAGGCAGCTCCCTCTCCGTATGCACAAGTCCAAAAGCCTGCTGGAAATATAACTTCTGGTGCTGGGGAAATGGAGAGCATGATTGAGGAGAAGAAGAGCGAAGCTGACAACGACAGGGACCTGCTGCCCTACGACACGCTGCACATCTACGGCTACGAAGGGGCCGAGTCCATCGTGGAGTCGCTCAGCTCTTTGCAGTCGGGCTCCTCGGACTCAGACATCGACTATGACTTCCTCAGTGACTGGGGACCCCGGTTTAAAATGCTGGCTGAGCTCTATGGATCAGAACCAAGTGAAGATTTTGCGTATTAAGTTCAAATTAGCCATGAATTTTCTCCCTCCCACCACGAATAGACATCGGGAGACTGTCAGTGGCCAAAGGAGAACTCACAGCTCAAACAGACACGAGAAAGAAACCTGCCAACAGTAGGGTTAAAAAGGCACACAGACCATGTACATTAACTTCCCCCA